>JAWWMO010000096.1:67429352-67451578 GCA_035047845.1 Dendrocincla fuliginosa
TCGATGGCTATATAATAACTTCTCATGAAAATTGGAGATCTAAATTCAGAAACCTTTTATTCTGAGCTTGAGCCAAATCTTACTGGAATTGGTGGATTTTTTGTATTGACCATAATGGGCTTTTGAACCAGGTTATAATAATTTTTACTTTTTTTTCTCAGTATGTGAATGAAGTGACTGAAAACTGTGAGAACCTCTAAGAATCCAGATCTAGAAGGGCCTTCAGTATTCACACATCTCAACATCTTCGTCCAAAGAAAACTGCTCATTGCTGCTTTTCCTCTAAGCCTTTATTCGTTAAGGTGATTAAATCATGGCTGACAACAATTTCTGAGAAAAGCACATCACAATTTTATGTTGGTTTGGGAAGTTACTCCATGCAAAAAGCTTCCTGATGGCAAAGCAGAACCAGAATTTTTAAACTGTCAGTTTATGGATCTCTCCTATCCTTTGTGGAAGAAGAGTAATATAGTGACTGTACTACACATATACACCATCTTTTTTGCTTTGAAATCACCTAAGATATTAGGAATTCACCAAGGATCTAGGAGTGCCAAATCAGCGATGCATTTTAACAAAGGAATTATGAAAATACTATCCGCTTCACAAACAGTTTGGTGCAGTCTTCAGTATACTGCCAATGTCTTTCTAGAACTGATTTAGTAAATCAGAGAACCTAAATCATAGAAAAGATACAAAAATTGAACAAGAAAAGATCCTACTTCAACGAGTTGAAAGTGTGGCTTAGGAAGATACCAGTTGCCAACAGGACTTAAGTAATAAATGTATAAACAAAATTACTAGAAAGAGGGTACTGAACTATCTACCATTAGGGGGCAGTTCTGCTTAAAAATTCCTTAGTCAGTGAAATAATTCTGACTGATTTTATTGTGAATACTGGACTCATTTTCCAAAAATTTGTGTAATCTGATTTTGTCCACAACATCCTACACCACTGAATTCCTAAATACAGTTGCATCCTGTAACAAGAGAAAAACAAACAAAAAAAAATTTTTTTAAAAAATAATCTTTTTTTTAATGGCTTTGCACTTACTGCTATTTCATCATATTCTTGTGCTATGATAAACAGCAGAAACTCATTCAGTCTTTTACTCCAGTTGTCAGCAATCAATTCTGTTCAAGATTTTTGAAGAAGAAAATTCCTGGTCTCTGTAGTCTCTCTTTTAGAAGCTGCCACAATCCTCCCCATTACCATTCTTTAACTCAGACACTGCACTGCGTGTGTGTGTGGGCGTTGAGAGATTTTCATTCAGGCTAAAGTTTTTTTCACTCCAAATTGGCATTTTTTTTCCTCCTTTCGTAATAAAGCATTCTTGGGTTTATTGCTCTTCCAAGCAGTTACAAGTGATATATTAACTGCTGCAGACATCCATTATTAGTTATTTAGTTTATACAGGTTTTCCATAGATGGGCAGTCCACTGATGTTCATTACTTTTTGGAGGTGGTTCTCATTGTTACTATAAAACTTCCCTGCAGACCAAGTAAAGGAAGTTGCCTTGAGAATGACTGTTCAGTGAAAAGGAGTGATCACTGAGGGACGAAAAAATGAAGGCTAATATAGCCTTGTTCAATGTGATTCATCATTTTAGGTGAATGGTCAACAATATAATCAGTTACTAAGAATATTCATTGCAGGCTTCCAAAGATGTGTGTACACCTCTTTCCTTCAGAGAATACCAGATACTAGGTATTCATTAACTCATTGAGTCCCTCACCTGCCAATGCAGAATTATTCTCTGAAGTATATTTCTTATAATAGTCATTATCATAGTTTATCTGCCACTACCTGTGTGAAGCTCCTTTTGGTTTCTAGGGCTGCCTGTACCTTCAGAAGCAGCTCTGTGTGGTCACATATGTTTGACAATCATGTACAGGTGTTGCCTCATAAACAGAATTCAGAAAAATCTGATTGTTGTCCCACCTTGGACCTGGCTTTCATGGCAATTTTTTTTCTGGACACATTGAAGAACTTTTATTTCACTTCCATTTCAATTGCATGGACAAAAGTTTCTTTCACCAAGTTATGCTTTCATCAAAGTTATTACTCATGAAGTTCCTGCAGCATTATATGACCTCAATAGAATACTGCTCTACCACAAATTTTTGAAAAAGCAGCAATATATCCATGGCTAGCAGCAAGTGCAAACAATATTTAACTTGTTATAAATTAATACTACATTTCTAATGCTCCATAATGAATGGCATATGAAAGTGGTCTCACTTCCATTTCCTGTAGAAGGTGTCCCTGCCCATGGCAGAGAGATTGGAATTAGATGATCTTGGATGTCCCTTCAAATACAAACCATTCTGTGATTCTAATACAGCTGGTACTAATCTATAATGATTATTTCACAGGACAGTTTTTTCCCTAAGTCATGATAGAAACTCACAGTGCCTGATTATGGGTGTAATTTTTCTAACCCTTTCCTATGTTACTTCACAGTGGGTTTAGCACCAAAACTATGCAGTAACTCCGATGTTGAGTTTTGAGGCTCCACTTAGACATTGCAGTTATATAATCCAGGAGTTGCTGCCATGGAAAGAAGAGACAATCTATCCATAACACTGAACATTTCAGGTAGATTAATTTCAATTTTATCCTTTCTTATAAGTATTTTGCTCCTTTTCAGCCACTGTAATTTCAGTACAGACATATAGTACCTTTCAGGTGCTAAAGGGGCTTCAGGAGAGCTGGAGAGAGGCTTTTTGCAAAGGCCTGGAGTGATAGGATAAGGGGGAATGGCTTCAAACTTACATAAGAAAGGGAGGATCAAATTGGATATTGGGAAGAAACTCTTGGCTGTGAGGGTGGTGAGGCCCTGGCACAGGCTGCCCAGAGAAAATATGACTGCCCCATCCCTGGAAGTGTTTAAAGTCAGGCTGGATGAGGCTTGGAGGAACCTAAGATAGTGGCGAGATTTCCCTGTCCATAGCAGGGGATTTGGAACAAAGTGGTCTTGAAGGTCTCTTTTAACCCAAATCATTCTATGATTTTATGATCCTGTATTAGAAAAAAAAATACAATATAAAATTAATAGAAACAAAACATTTTATTGCCACTTCCCACAGGGAATATTGAGAACTTCACCAAAATCTGATTGCTCCTAAAAATTTCACAAGAACCGCATAAACACCGAAAAGTAAGGCCGAGAGACAGAGACAACAAAATCCTACTCCAGGTGTCAACCCAGTCAGTAAGACTGCTTCTGTCTGTGAGATACAGCAAGGTTTTGGAAGGCTGAGGAGGAGGAAAGCCTGTGTTGTTCATCACCTTCTTGAACTCAGGGATAATAGGCACGATTTGTCTGCTTTTACTTAGACTGGTACAAGTTAAGTGTTTAGAGTCAGTGAGTAGATCCCTCAGGTCCATTTATATTCAGGAGAGGAAAGGAGTCATGTTCAAAAAGCCATTCATTGCATGTCACAAGACGAAACATGAATTACCTGCTGGACATGCCAGTTTCTCTCTATTCACTTCAAACCCAGCCTGGGGCAACTGGCTCAGACTTACATTTCTAATGCTCAGACAACTAAATATAGTTGAGAACCATACCAAGTAGACTACAACGCCAACAGTATCCAAGGCAAACACCTGCAGCAGCCAGCCTGGATTGAGCCCATGGTCCCTAAAAAAGGTTGCTCACATCTGAGAATCTGTATTGCTATTCTACAACATCTGAAGCATTAACAGCCAGAGTTTTAGTGTTTTAAAAAAAATTAAAATCAAATATCTTAAACTTGGATTTTTGCTTCAACAATGTTTGGCTCTAAAGTTTTTACTTTTCACATTTTACAGTCAACACATGAATCTCTATTATTTTTTTAAGTTTCTTTTAAAATTGCCTTCCTGAAGGTGAATTTCACAAGAAAACAAAACCGAACCAAACCAAACCAAACTAAAAAAAAAAAAAAAAAAAAAAAAAAAAAAAAAAAAAAACCAAAAAACCTTTGTATTTCAAGTGACAGTGGGTGGAATGGTACAAATTAGCAATTAAAAAAAATGTCTACTTTCACTATGCATGAATATTTCTATTTTCTAATCACTGGCATTTGTTTTATGTGTGTGCATCACTATGTAAATCATCAAAGAATCAAGAATTTTATATCTAAAGGGAAATTTTTCAGGAAAAAGATGAATTTAAGAAAAAAAAACCCAAACAAATGAACCAAAAAACACAGCGGGTGTCTACTCAAAGGGATATTCCATTTTTTCTGTAGACCTTAAGAATTAATGAAGACATAGGCAATGTTTACTTAGACACTCTGGTTACTATAGTGCATTTAATACCTGCAAATTTTGCTTTAAGAATATGATTACTGTGTTTTAGTGCAATTATGAGTGTTTTAGAAGCACAGCAGTTTCACTACCTCTTCATCTCTCTGATCACATAAGTGTATTTTGGGATGCCTGTCAAGAAAATTTGATCAATGAATTTCAACAGCAGCAACCTTCTGAGTGAAAAAATACTTACAAAAAGGCCCATAAAAAGACAACTTTTTAAATACTCGAAGGCGGTGAAAGAATTATGCTGAAGGACCCTGGCAGAGTTATAAAGCCTGTTATTTGGAGGAACTATTTATTTCTCTGTATTTTTCTGTAAGAGTAAAATCTTGGATTAAAATTTTGCATAATGGGAGAAGAAGAGTAATTATTTTTAAAATATGTCCAAACAAGACACCTATTGTTTCAGTCTTTGGAGCTTTTGATCTGAAAGTTCTGAAGTTGCTGTCAGAGTTATGTATTATTTTGATGTCTGCTCATATTGATGTTATAGTTTTAATCTGAAGAAGCAAAGGGGCTCAGGCTTAGGTAGGGTTCAGGCCCTACCACCCTCAGTTGTGAAGGGCACAAATATTGTGTTGAAAAACAGCGAATAAACAGTTCTGTAGAGCTCACCCTGACCTCTTAGTATCCTGCCCTATGGTTGGAACGTGTCTTGACGTTTTTTGTTTTGTTTTATGGGATTTTTAATTTTGTTTTATTGGTATCACAATTCTTGATTTTTCTTTCCATGCAAATTTAGCTCATTTCAATGAGATTTATTGCTTGGGTTAGTTCCATCTTGCCATCCCTGGATAAACTCATGCATAAGAAGTGGGGTTCAGGTACAGAATCAGGAAACTAAGCTTTTTGTCTACATATGAAGACAGCTACACCATAGTTCTGTGTCATACCTGTAACTCATAAGTGATTCAATTGATTAAATACAGATTACAAGTGCTTTCTGAAATGTCTTATGGTGTTCTAGACACTTGCAAGACATTGCTCTATATTTCAAATGGCATTCATACACCCATGCACTCCTAGAATACTATTTCGAGGTCATGTAAGAAATTCTGAAACAGTACAAGATGCCTGCCTGCATGAGCAACTCAGACAGTCCCTTAAGAACTGTGTAGCCCACTAGACTGTTGATCAACAACAAGGAAGAAGACTGATGCCTAAATATTTGTGTCCAGACTCATGTGACTCATACTCTAATCTCTATTGACTTTATTAGCTAGACCTCATCAGCTCTGGTTGTTAATGCTGACGTATTTGCAGCCTTTAAGTACCTGAAGGGAGCAAGAAAAATGGAAACTATTTACAAGAGCAGTGACAGAACAAGTGGGAATGGCTTCCCACTGACAAAGAGTAGGTTTAGATTGGATGTTAAGAAAAAATTCTTGGCTGTGAGGGTGGGGAGGCCCTGGCACAGATTGGCCAGAGAAGCTGTGGCTTCCCCACTCCTGGACATGTCCAAGTACAGGCTGGATGGGGCTTGGAGCAACCTGGTCTAGATGAAGGTGTCCCTGCCCACGGCAGGAAAGAAGTGGTATTTAAGGCCCCTTCCAACCTAAGCCTTCCTATGATTCTATGAATTCTTAGTGATCAGGCATTTAATTGGATGGCACACAAATTTCAGTTCCCTATATTTGGTTTCATAAATCTGGTGTTGAAGCCTGCCTCATGAGCCTCTACTGTTCCTTCTGGATTGCTCACCCAGTGTGATCACCAATGAGTTTGTGATCCCATGTGTAGCTCATCTCTGTGAAGGCAGCTAGGTACCCTCTGAGTCTGGGCAAGCCAGGAAAGCAAGGCCACTATATTTACACAGCACTGCATTTTAGCAAAAATCCTGTCTGACCCCATCTTCACAGAGACATCTCAGTTTCTGCTGCTAAGGCCTGAATAATGCTGAGAGTGACAAAACCAACCAGGAGGTTCTTTTGAAGTTAGTAAAAGGTGGCTGTAGGGGTGCCAGATGTAATGGCCCTTCATATTTGAATTTATGTACCTATGTTTCTCTCTAACCTCTGTTCTGTATGTGTATTGCTGTTTCTTGCCTGCTTATGTGAGTCTGGATGAATGACTCAAGTTCCAGTAGCAGGGTCATATTATTAATGAGAAGAAAGAAAACAAAGGACAAGAGTGACAAAAGGAGGCAGATGGAGACTCAGAAAACAGTCTATAAAAACTTGGGATATTTTTTCCCTGAAAATTTAGCTCTAGGATCTAACATCAATTTCCTTTTATATTGAATGCATTTATTTTTTTTTTCTGGAAGTACCTGGAAATAAAATTATACATATATATATATATTTCCTAAAATAGGGTTAGAGTTGTTGTTTTTAAAGAATGCTTTATACCTTCCAACACTAGTCAAGTATGCTTTCCCCCATGATTCATGGTTAATAGCATACTTCCTTTAGACAGCTTTATTTATCCTACAATAACTTGAAAAATATGCCTGAACTGGCTTTATTTTTATCCAGTTTTATGGTGGCATTTCTTTAACAGTGCATAGAGGGAGGGACACAGGGGGAGTCAATAAAGGAGAATGTGAAAATATGTCCTTCTATAAAAAACAATCCTGAAGTAGCAGTTGGACTTTGGCATATGTGTGGCCTATTATTGCCTTCTGTTGTAATCAGCCTTCTGGCAGAGCAATAACATCAAGGTGTTGTTTATACACTATAAAACGTTAAAATGACATTGTAAAGATTAGCTGGAAGGTGAGGATTGTTTCAAGAGCTTGAGGGGTGTTTTTTGGGTTTTTTTGCCTTTTCCTTTCTGTTCTTGGGACCAAGAAACATTGCACCTGAAAATTGCCTTCTTCAATAGTTTCAGTGACTCTTTAATGGAAGAACTGTTTCCTGCAGAGAGGCAGTATGGCCCATGGCCTAATGGGACTAAGAAGAAAAAGACTTTGCTTGAGTCCTCATCACTACCAAAAACATATTTTGTGACTCAGGTTCACATCACCTCAGTGTGCCAGTGACTCTTACCTCAACCAGTGTTTGATGCAGCTGACAGTTCAGGCACTAAGAGTCCCACCATTATCATTAAATCCTTGCATTATAAAACAGTTAAAGGTAAGGAAATTGTTTAGATTATGGGGGTTTTATTCTGACCTGCTTTCACCTAAGGGACAGATGCATAAGACCATCTAGTACTCTCATCAGAGTCACCCGTATAAATTTCCTAAACTGGAAATGAGTTAAGTGTCTCTGAGTACCTCAGTCGCTTGTGCATGTGAGATACCTTGGAGAGACTCTTTACAATATATCATGAATGGAAATGACTATTCAGAACTTCCTTGGACTGACAGAAATTCTCATGATTGCACGGACGAGAAAATCATTACACATGAGCATGGAAGAGACATTTACTCTGGGCTCAGTTCAGCTGTCCCCAGATTGGTTCTATAATACCACTTGAGATAATTTAGGGAGTTCAGAACACAGAGCTCAAAAATAAGATGCAGAAACTATCACCCTCTTGATGTGACAGCTGGGAGACAACCAAGATATGGACACATAATAAAATGAAATTAAACATCTATGAGTCAAATTCAGTGTTTCTTCACCAGCATTTCACACTCAGTGAACTGCCTCATCCAAAAGACTTCCTGGGATGAAGACATCAAGCTCATTTCAAACCCAACATTCAAATCTTTAAACTGACAGGTTGAAGGGTCTGACATACATCTTCCAGAAAACTTTTTGAAAATTCAGAATTCTGGGAAGGAAATAGAGTTGAAAGTCATAATTTTGGATTTCTAAACATTGATACCATTTTCCCAGCTCTCCTCAATATTTTGACTCCTCTGTAAAAAATTTTTTTGATCTTGGCTTCTGAAGAGTAGCAGGCAGTGGAAATGTATTTAAAACCTTAGTTTATTTCCTGGAGAAGAAATTAAGGATAACTTTAAATTAAATAAGGATGGTTTATTTATATTAATTGTCATTATTGCATTATTTTGTGCAGAACATATCAGATGATTTTTAACACTGATTCCAAATTCTGGGTACTTTCCCTGTCTCTAAAAATCCCCAAGCTGCAACCTGTTGAGACCTGAGAAGATGTACCAGTCAGGCACCCACTCAGCACTTTTTTTGTTTCTTATATTGTCTCCCAAAACACCTGTTACTGGTCACTGTCAGATGCAGGATATTGGTCTAAAATGAGTTTTGATCTGTCCTAAAGTTTATGTCCTTGTAATAAGTAAATATTTCCATGACAGGAAATGCATGTCTTTACTCTTATCACCTTCTTCTGATCAGGTTGGAAAAGAAGGAGGGTGTAGGGGAAAGACACTGGTTGGGGAAAATCTCAAGGGGTTATTCAGTTACATCCAATTATTTCTATACCATTCAAGGCAGCTATTTTTCTGGACAGTTTGTGGCAACTTTCAAGAATGAGGGATAACAGTGTCCCTGGTGTTCATTGCACAACAGCTGGAAACCCTTTCCTCATCTCTGAACTATATCTCCTTTCCTACAGTTTGACATGAGGTTGTCTCTCTATCATCAATAAACATGGAAAATGGCTTATTCCTACTTTCTTTTCAGTTTTCCCACACACACACATATTTTAAGGGGTTTACAATTCTTTCTCACAATTTCCTCTCCGAACCAACATACTCATGTGCATGGATGTTGGAACTACATAATCTTTAAGGTCCCTTCCAACCCAATCTATTCTGTGATTCTATGATTGTGATCAATCTTTTCTGTTAGCTCATTGTTTCTACATAAGGACATTCCTATAGCTTTCTTTTTTGTTTTCTCCTCTTCGTCTACTCTTCAGTCAAATCTAAGGCCCCAAAATGGTGACAGTACTGCGGATGAAGATTTATGCCATTTGGACTTTGCAGGGCAAGAGACCCCTGATGGTGTGATGCGGTTCCTCTGAGTGGGTCTGATTCAGGAGGACTTCATGAGACTCTGCCCTTCAGCAAAATCAGCCCCTGGTAATATTTCAGGAGTGTCCCAAAGAAACAATAATCAGATCAAAGAAATAAATTCTAAAACAAAACATCAAAGAAATCATCAGACACCCTTTGTTTTATTACCACCATCATCACAGGGCAACAAATTTCACTTCACACTTCCATCTTGCAAAAGGTGAATTTTGTTTTGTGGCTTACATGCAGTCCAAACAGTAAGTACCAAGAGAGCTGACAGCATTTTAATTAAAATTGATAAATCCTCTCTGAAAATTAGTCTGGGGAAAACACATCTTGTAGAATAGAGAGCTGCCAAGTTTTGGCTGGAGGCTGAAACAGGGTTTGGAAGGTCTGGAAAGAACCTGTACTGGGCCAGTGGGAGACTGGGAGTAGAATCACAATGGTACAATCAGTTCTGCTGAATGAAAATTTGCTCAAGGAAAGAAAACAACTTTAATTACCAAAATGTCGTCATGTGCAAACAAAAAGGGATTGAAGACCTGGCCTCCCATGTCATCTCTAGAAGGTGTAAATATCCTTAGCTCATTTTGCATACATTTTGTGATGGAAGATAGCTTGGCTTCTGAATTCTGAATTCTTGACTTCCCTCTTCTCAGTTCTAGAATTTAGAATCTTGTGTTTTCTAAAGTAGGAATAGTTCCTTTATAATGAGTTTTTCCCTAATTCTCTAATATTCCATATGTAATAATAATGTGGCCTAAATTTTAATCTGTGTTTACCTGCTCGACATCCTAATAATAATAACCCATGAGGTTTGAACCTAGTGGAGAAGAATGAGGTGGAGACATGGACCTAGTCCTGCAAGGTGAGTTTTGGGCTGTAGTGCAAGAGGGTATGTGAGAAGGTCTCATGTCATGGATTAATTTACTGATGTGTACTGTGATTTATTTGCTGGATGTGTCAGCATAGTCAGAAGGTTTTTCCAGTCCTGTGACTGTCTTGTCCCTTCTCACCCTCAGTGTTAGCTGTCCTGAAGATATTTCTCCATCCTAGACATCCTTTGAACTTACAACAATTTTTACCAGTGGAAAGTGGCACTTTTTTTATCTGTTGGATGCAGAAACTTGAAGGACAGGAAGAAACCTATGTGCAGTGCCATCTAATGATGTTCATCAAAACTGTCCTAAGTTGCGTTATAAATCAAAAGAGATGTAGAGGCTGGAGACAGAAGCAAAGGGAGAGCTGCTTTGTTACCCCTGCTTCCTCCCCATCTTCACTCATGTCAAATATCCCTTTGGCAGAAGCTCACAGTTGCTGTGCAGGAGCATAAAACAGCAGTTGTATGCAGAAGACAAAAGATTGGCAGGCCAGAAGCATCAGCTGTGCTATAAAAATTATGCTAATGTGCTAAAATGAAGTTAAGGTGGAAGTAACCACTTCACGTTATGGAGGACCAAGTTTCTTGGACCCTTTGTTTGGTTTTTTTTTTGTATGAGACTCTTTCTCCCACCCAGGTTTATCTTGATCTGGTTCCTTCACTCTTCTGCCACAGGCACCTGGAGCCAAGTGCAGAAAATGGGCCTTGCGTTAGGAGCAGCCACCAGTTGGCAGAATTAAACTACCTACCCCATTAAAAGCCTGTCACCTCTGCTGTCAGCTTTACAGAACCTTTAAATCCCAGTAAAATGAAACACTAACAGCTGCCTGTTATTGCATATTGTGTCCTGTATTATTCAGTCTGTGCTGTAGTGAAGTTTAGTGGGAAAAGAATAAAAAAAAATAAAATTACACTTTCCTCCTTGCCAGAAGCAACATGTGCATCTGGAGAAATTTTCCCAGTGAGCGAAAATTGGATACAAAGTCATATTATGAGGAAATTGCATTTTATCTTATGCTTCCCATTCTGCATACACAATTATTTTTGTGGATCTATGAGTTCTTTAGCCTGTGTGTGCCCCTGTCTTTGACTGTTGGTAACTTCAGACCAATACATGCTTTGCACAGAATTTAATTGTAGACAGAGACTCCACATAAATAAATAAATAAGTGCGAAAACACATTCACCCAGAAAAACTATACCACCACCAGGCAAAAAGCTCCTTTTGTCATTGCATATGCAGTAACTCGGCAGAGAATAGCCTGTTCTCTGTTGCCATCCAAAGAGACATTATTTCATTGGACACCCATGGAGCTGCACAAATGAGAGTCAGCAGGCAGCAAGCCGTCCTCTTGGAAAAAGAGTTGGCATCTCCCTCCCTGGCACATCTGGTGAGTTTGAATGGCATTCACTGGCATGGCTTTGCAAAATTAATTACATTCCAAAGCCTTGTCACAAACAATAAACCCTTGTGCCAAAAGCTGATCTTTTGTTTTCTGCCAGATGTAATGCATCTGCTTCTCTTTATCAGGTTTAATCCTATTTGGCTTTGGCAGTGTAGTAAACAATGCTGTGGAAGTTGGAAATGAAAAGTGGAAGAATGTGGGAAGGCACTGAACAGAAGAGACAGAAATGCCACGTGGTAAAAACATTTGGTCTGGAACAGCTGGATAATGTGTTGGCATGGGACATAGCCATGGTGAGAAAGGCCTTTACTCCTTAACGAGCTTGCATCGAGCAGCAATGTGGGGACAGATCCACAGGGAACTGTCAGAAATCCTACTGAATGGGCTTGGTGTTGAGTGTCTTATTTTCCATGTCTAATTTTCTCAATGATTTCACTGTATAATCTGCCTCAATACTGTTTCTCAAATTCAAGTAGGGCTCAATCCAGAAGCAGAAATAAGGTGCAGGTAAGCTCCTGCCCCATATTCCTTATTCTAGACTTAATTACTACAAGACACAAAACCACCCCTCAGCAGAGCAACCAGCGAGTCAGGCTGTGCTCAGGCACTGGTCTGCAAGCACTACCAGACCCTACTGCCTTCAGTGCTTCTCACTGACCAGACAGGACCAGAGGCTCATCTCCGTCACAAAACTGAGGCGTCTCATTTTGTCCTCATCTAGTGAAAAGCCAGAGTAGGACTCCAAGGTCTCAAACAAACTGAACCCAAAGACAAAATTGAAAATTATTCAGATAATTATTTTTTCCCACATCAGAGCTTAATTGGAGCAATTATTCAAATTATTTGTCAAACCTAGGAGAGAACTGAATGGGTTCAAAACAAATTGAATCGCCCTGCTATTACCACCAGGCATTGTTTTGAAAAGATGTGTGATTCTACCATGTAGAAGGACTTGATGTCATTATTTCTTCCCTCTCAGCCAGTTACATATACCTAATTATACAGAAATACACACGTCCTGCTTCTGTGCTAAATACATTTTCAGTGGTGTACATGGCTGCAATCCTGTGACCCCCTTCAGTCATTAAATTCCATCTCCTGCTGTCTATACTTTTGCTACGAAACGACTGGGGTCTGAAATCTACAGCTCAGTTCCTCTTAAATTCCTTAAACCTAGCAAGCTGTGGCATAGTTGGCACTATTGGGAACACAAATATTGTCTGTGCTGTGACAGAGTACCACGAAGAAGTATCTTGGAGTCCCTAACTAGTGGAGTTTGTGGTCTCTAGTGATGCCTTTGTCACATGAACTTTTCCTTTCTCAATGCATTTTTCAAAAGAGATCATTTCTAACTAGTTCAAGGTTAGCTATTTCTGACTGGTGTAAGTTGGAACTAAACCAAAAGAGTTTCAGTCACAGATTATCTGGAACTGAAGTAAAATTTACTGGTTCAACAGTTTTCCCTCCAGGAATATCAAAACAAACCTGTATGACTGAAAAAAGCAGAATGGAGAATAAATGAGGGAACAGGAGGCTGGATTTCAATTTGCCTGCCTAGTTTGTAATGTTTTATTTCATTTCAAGGGCATTAATAGCCTCAGCTGACTGCTGTATTTAGATCTCTTTCCCCTCCGGCTCAAAACTTTCTGTAGAACTTCAAAGTGTGGAAACCAGTTTGGACTCATAACTGTTATTCATCACCACAATTTTATCTTTATTTAAACTTTAAAAAGACATGACATTTAGGCATAAGAGCTCATTCTTTGAAGCCTCTTTCTCTTCCTGTATGTGAGTGTTAGGGACCAGTCACACCTTGGGTGACTACAATAGTGGCTGTTAGTGAGCCAACCCAGATCTCACATTAGAAACTACCCAGATTTTCCAAGGCAGGAAATAGGGATGAATAAAATATGTCTGAGGGCTTACATTAGAAATTTTTGCTGTTCAAAGGAATCTGACAAATTAACAGATAGCAGGAATTGGAAAGCCAGGATCCAAGAAGTCAGTGAGAAGGCTTCACTGAAAGGGTGGTCAGGCATTTGAACAGGTTGCCCAGGGAAGTGGTGGAGTCAC
Organism: Dendrocincla fuliginosa; assembly: GCA_035047845.1. Taxonomy (NCBI): domain Eukaryota; kingdom Metazoa; phylum Chordata; class Aves; order Passeriformes; family Dendrocolaptidae; genus Dendrocincla; species Dendrocincla fuliginosa. The sequence continues at coordinate 67,442,904 of JAWWMO010000096.1, forward strand.
CGTTCCTGGAAGTGCTCAGAAAAGATGTGGATGTGACTTTTGGGGATAGGGTTTACTGGTCAACATGGTGCTACTGGGCTATTGGCTGAACTCCATGATTTTAACATGTCTACCTGGTCTCTGTAGTGGCTCCTTCCTGTCACCTTTCTGACTCTAGCCCACAGTGAAATCTACTTTGATGCCTTTCCTTTTTTCTGGGCCTTCTCCTCATTCCACTGAATTTCATGAGTTTTGGATATGACCTTGCAAACCTTGTAGTGGTTATGAGGCTCTGAACCTTCCTTTAGAGCTCTGTTGGTAACTCCATATTCAGGAATGATGTGCACAAATAAAATTTTGGGGTAGTTCATGTTGCTTCTCTCACTGGCCTTTCATGAAGGAAGAGCAATAATGAATTTCTGAAGGGAAGGATAGACCTTTAAGTCTATATACGATATCTATAGTTGTGAGCTCATGAATTATCATTATTAGCAGTCTACAACTTCCTCATGAGGGGAAGTAGAGGAGCATGTATTGGCCTCTTGTCTCTGGTGATCAGGGACAGAACCTGAGGGAATGGTCTGAACTTGTGTCAGGGGAGGTTCAGGTTAGATATTAGAAAAAGTTCTTCCCCCAGAGCATGGTCGGGCACTGAATGGACTCCCCAGGGCAGTGGGCACAGCACCAAGGCTGACAGAGACCAAGTAGTGTTTGGACATGGCCCTCAGGCACATGGTAGTGCTCTTGGGGTTGTCCTTCGCAGAGCTGGACTTTGTTGATCTTTTAGGGTCTCTTCCAACTCAGAATATTCTATTCTATTCTAGTCTAGTCTAGTCTAGTCTAGTCTAGTCTAGTCTAGTCTAGTCTACCACCAGAACTGATGAAGTCTACAGTAATATGTGTAATAATAATGATAAAGAAGACAACTTCAAAATGAAACCTTGACAGCCTTAATTTCTGCTTCTACTAACATTATTAAATAGGCATAAGAGGAATTTGCAACCTACTTTGTGATTTTTAATTTGATTTGTGTTAACATCTGCATGCAACTGCCATAATCAATTTGCATGACCACAGTAACTCACAGCAGGTTATCCTAGAGAACATCAGGGTCAGATCAGACCTACAGAAACCCAGACATGAGGTCTTCTTCCAGTAAGAAAAAATGAAATGTCTTCTGCATAATCTGAGAAGCCATAATCCCAGTTCTTTACACTTCCACTTTTACTGACAAAATCTTTTCCTATTATACATGTTTAAATAATTGCATCTGCACCCAGCTGAACTGTGGCCTTTTCCTCTTCATTAAGTGTCCTCTAACATTGTCCAGGATGAGATAATTGAAGAAGTCCACACAAGATAATTGCAAGTAAATAATACATACTACCAGTGACTTTCTTCTGCCTGTCATTCCTTTCATAGGCTCAGTTTACACTCTGATCACCCTTATTTATCCACCTGCATGTCTAGAAGGTATTGTACTGGACACCCTGTTGCAGTTGTCAACTTTACAAGTTATTGAAGAACAAAATAGTCTTTCTTTTCCTTCTTTTTCCAATTTTGTTACTATTCAACTATGTCAATGATAGCCTATTTTGGGTTCAAAAGAAAGGGTTCAGAATCATTCTATATATGTATCCAATTTGTCCCCCTTTCTTCATTTAAGTTTTGATTCAAAATCCATTGAGCAGCTTAAGAAGACAAGTGAATCTCACTGAAGTCAGTAGATATTCATACTCTTTAAATTGCAGTTTGCAGTGACCTGTATAACTCAATGTATCAGTACTTGATTTCCCTGTTGTCACTTCCAGACCTCTATATTTCACTCAGCATTGTTAGCTATACAATTTTCATGCAATAACTGAATACCTTTAGGAGTTGCATGGCACGGCACTTACGAGGTTTAAACATTTCTTCTTCCACCGCAGAAAAGTTAATTGCACTGGGGCTGTGCTTTGCCAGCACCAATTAACACAGAAGCTGAAACTGCAGCTTAACATTCTGGTCATGTGCACAGGTCTGATTTGTTGACACCTCAAGTACCTGCCCTCCCACATGCCTTGTTCCTCCCTGAGGCTTTGCAGAGGTTGTTTCCACACATCAGAGTTTTGTTTAATTGCTATGAAGTAAAAGCATTGCAGTGGAAGGAGATTTTAGAATTTCCATACACGTTTACAGTTGAAGAAGCTCCACCTAGTTCAGTTATACTTGAGCACCATAATAGCATAACCCCAATTCCCTAACTTCCATAAACCTTCCATTGCTCTGCCTGGCTGAAAACATGCCAAGATTCTGGCATTTACATCTATGTAATTCAAAGAAGATTTTAAGAAAATTATACACTTTCCTGATATTTTAAGATACAGTTTCTGCAGAGGAGCCTAAAGAAAGTGGCAGGAAGGAGAGTGGAAGAGTATTGGGATCTCTTAAGATTGATAGACAAAGAGGAGTTTTGGGGTTTTCAGCTCTGAAACAAAGAAATCCTTGAAGCAAACAGCACAGCAAAAACTAACACCATTGTATCTGATTTGAGCAGCCATCAAAATACACATCCAAATGGCAATGTCAGATTAGGAGGAGAAATGGACAATGCAATAACATATGTTTGATGCTTTTTGTGTTTGTTTACCAGAACATATGTTCTGCTTTCCTGAATAGAATTGGAATCATTTGAGCACTCTCACAGTCACAGAACAAAGTTTCTTCCAGGCAACACCTGTATCTTTACCTTGTAAACATCTTGGAGAGACTTCAATAATATGTGCTCTATACTAGAGGAAGGGAAGAATTGTATAAAGAAAACTAGGGACAGATTTACAAGGAAAGCTTAGGTTTTATCACTGTAATAAATAATTTTAAGCCACCTTTAAGCTGTTCCACCCATCTGCAGGGATAGAAGCTCACCAAATTAATCTGGCTCAACATTTTATCAAAGTAGGATGCCTAGGCAGCTACATACAGGAACTGTACTCTTCTATACTCTATACTGGCGTGTTAGCCCTTATGCCTGGATCCTTCCATGTTTTCACTTCTTCTGGAACATACAAAAAACGCCCCTATGTTTTTAAAAACATCTGTATTATTGCTCAAAAATAAAGACTTATGCGTATTTTTTCTTATTTCTCTTTTTACTGTTACCTATGCAATAACTGTATTACTACCTTACTGTCAAAACAACTATAGTCCTAGTCCCCAAAACAAACATAAACATTATCACAAAATTTGCCCTTGGGGATGTTTCACAGATTTCAAACATTCCAACTTTTTTTATTGTTTAACTCACATATTCTGAAGTCCAATATTTATTAAATACCTGCCACAATCACCTTCAGTTAAACCTGTTGAACTCCTAAAGTGTTTAAATCCTTAACTACTTTAATTCCTTAGGTTTCTAAGATTGTGCATCTCATTTGTTTTGTATTTATCATCCTAAATATCTACTGGTTAAGCTAAACATTTTCTCACCAGTAAACAAAGAAACTATCATAATTTTCTGAAGTACAGGCTAATGAAGTACTCTACTTCTTAAGGCAAATTCAAATGGAATGAAGAGAGGGAAATTTACCTACAAAGTCTTGGCTTAACCCATAAGACCATTCTTCAGGAAAAGGTGTGTAAATTGAATTAAGTCTGTGAAATAAAAAGCCTAAAATGGCTGGAGTTGATAAAACACTTAGGAAAATACAGGACATTGAAAGGACAAGTCAGCACTCAAACAGTGGTATAATTCAATGGAATCAAGTTGCTAACACTCAATCTTTTGGAAATATTCCCCAAAACTGCTGTGTAATCAGTGGCATATTGGGTACCTTGAACACACCCCTGAAACAAGTTCAGGATAATGCCAATGGCATTATCTGGGCAATGGCAGAGTTTTAGTGGCACAAACCTGAAGCAAAATATAGCACCAGGCTTTCTGAGCTCATGATAGGATGTAATATCCATGTTTCCATCGAAGAAGTCATAGTTTCTCCATTCACATGGGGGACAAGAAAAAAAAAAAAAACAAAACTAGGAATTCTATGGACAGAGGAGGCATATAGGGCTGTTGAGGACTTCTCCATGATTAATGACTACTGGACAGACCCAAAACCTGAAACGACCAGTCAGACCAGTGTCCAGTAAGTGACAGGCCATATAATTAACGAATTACAGAACATAAAAACCACTGACTGCTTCCAATTATAATGTGAAAAGGCAACATCACAGTTGAGCCACTTAGTAGTGCTGGGGAAAGGCAAAGGAAAATGTGTTAAAGGCCTAATGAGGTGTGTGGGTGGAAGTTACTGCCACAGTTTACAGCGGTCAGGTTGTTAGTCCCTACCACGAGTCACTAACCAAGAGAAGGAGCGAAAGGGAGGGAGGCAGAGATGGGAGCAGAGTGTGAAAGGCATTTTCTCACTGGCATAACTGCAAATAAAGATTTTTTTTTCCCTTACTTCTTCCTGAACAGATCAGACAAGATTTTTCAGATGAGCCACTTAAGATTCCCAGACAGTTTCAGTAATTGATTCAATATTTTTACAATCCAGGAGACATACTTGTTTATTTTAGGAATCTAGCGAATTGTTCCCTTGAAGCTCTTAAAAAACAACAGGGAAACAAGAGGTAGGGGTCCTAGTATACATTTAGAAACAGATAACGCAGAGAAGTTACTCTGTAAAATGTTAGATGAAACTCCAGCCCCAAAGACACACTCCCAGGATGCACTCAGATCATACAACCTTCTTCCCCTGCATAGTCCACTGCATCCTCTGCTTCATCACAGGTCACACCATCTTGTCACACACAGATGACATGGACAACTGGGATGGTAGAGAGTCAGCCACATTACCTTGCTCATTTGTTGCTCTTTATAGTCCCTGATGACCCCAAGGGAATCACTCAGCAGTGAATTTAAAGGAAATTCAGGTATTAAACCTTGCCTTTCACTACAACACCAAACAACAGGATCCAGTGGCATTCTCATATCAGTGTGCTCTCTGTGCATACTGTAGACAAAACCTACAGCATTCTCACCTCAGGTCCCATAAAGATTCAGATGTCCATCCACCCCAAAGTTTCTCAAACATACGGCTACAGGAGGCAAACTCTAGATCTCCTGCACAGAGGAAATCACAAAACATCCTGGGTCCCAGGTGACTTGGATGGGCTCATCCGGGGAGGCTCTAGGGGCCAGCACCTGCTTCAAGAATACTCATTTCATTTTATGTGGTGAATACTGAATGTACAATGCACTAACAATTGCAAAATAAAAAGCAATTTAACCAATCAGTCCAAATCCTTCTGTTGAGCTGTAAGAGGAATCATCGTATAATGGAGGGTCCACCAAAGATGTTCAGCCTGGATCTGCCAAGGCCTCTGATGTGCATCCCTATCGATCAACTATACTTCTATTTATCTTGAACTTAAAAAATATCTATTGTCCTTAGCAGTACAAAAACCTCTTCAAAGTATCCCAGCTTAATTCCTACAGAAACAAAACATTTTTTGATCTAGAAAAATGAGAATTTCAGTCAACAACAAATGTGTTAGTAGAAGCCTTTTCTGTTCTTATTAGTACACACTATGCCATGGCATATAATTTTGCACACTACTGCTATCAATATACCATGTAGTGACACCACAATCAACACTGGAAGTGCTGTTTACCTACCAAGAAATCATGTCAAAACAATATAAACAAAACAAAACAAAAGGAAAAACAAAACCGATCAAGTGAAAAAGTAAATTAAAGTGAATTTTAAAAGCTCCTTCTTCAAATTATTGTTTTCCTCCTGGAAAACTCTTTCTCCATGGAGACAGTTTGAAACATTTTTATTTTTACTTGATGAAATGACTGTGTTTGACAGAGAAATACCAGCAAAAAAATATCTGAGTTTCTCTCAGCATAAGTCCATCTTGGCAGGAAGGGGTGTTTGATTCTGGGCAAGGAGCAGAATCAATGCCCCAAGGTCAGACAGAATCCACTGACAACTCTGGAAGCCAGCTTGGGGGTGAAGAGAGAAGAGGAGGAATAAAAACTCACAGGACAGTTTCTAAGTGTAATCCAGAGAAGCAAATGAGCTCAGGGAAATGTTTGGCCACCAGAGAAAATCTGTCACATACAGCTGAACACGAGTTGGTTTTAGACCCTGTTGAAAAGTAGTCTGAGACACTTGTTTCTCTTGGCTTTGGTGGCAGAGGTTAGCTAGACACTTCGGCTTGTCTTGACATCCAAGGGTCTGTGAAATGTTTGTTTCTTCTGAGCAGCGGGTTTGGAAACAGGTTTATGGTAAATCCCAGTTTCAATTAAAGCAATTATGCAAAATATTTTCTTCCTTTTTTTTTCCTTTTTCCTTTTTTTTCCTTTCTTTTTCTTTCTCTTTTCCTTTCTCTCTCTCTCTTTTTCTCTTTTCTTATTTCACATTAGACTGACCTGAAAGTGCATGGGATTTTTACTCTTCATCCTGCAACTGGGAAAATTGTGTCATGTCATATATTTGGGAAAATGATATTTTAATTTATTGCATGCACTTTCTGATGTGAGAGAAGGGATTATTCAGCTGTCTCACAGTCCTGAAGAAACACATACTCTGCTTTGAAAAGTTTTTGGTGCAGTCAAAACTTTTGAGGTAAAGCACCAAAAAAGCAAAACCAATTACAGCTGCAAAGGAATTATTTTGTCATGAGACACCAGCCACAAAAAGGATGCAGTGTAAGTCACTGTTTCCCCAGTCTATTTCCCTTTTAAATGTTGTAAACCCAGGAGCGGGCTGGTTCAAGGATTGGAGGTGGCTCTGCTGTCATGAAAATTTTTTTATTGGATAAATAAACTTTTCATAATGTGGTGTCTTCCAGAGAAATTCTTCAGACTCTTTAAACTACATCAAGCCATCATATTTTATTTTCCATCTGCATGATAGGACTAAATCTGGAGAGACTTTTGCATCCACTGGGAGCTCTCTTGTTGAATGTTGGAAAGGTCTTATGTATGGCAATTCTCCACACTAGTATTTCACAAGAGAATAGAAATACTTTCCTCAAATCAAAAATCCAGCAGAAAGTTGGGCAATAATTTTTTTGTTGTTCTCTCTTATCAAGACTTATGAAATCTCACTTTAACTACACAGGAATATATCACAATTTGCACTTTCTAACACCTGTTTTGTTTTGGTATAGTAGCCTTTGACATTTCCACATGACTGAAACCCTCACCACAGCTTTCACTGCCTAATAAAGTAGCATCACACCACAATGAGAATTATGCCACAGTTATGGATACGGAGGACAGGCAGTTCCTTGACAATGACCCAGAACAGGAACTGGGGCTTGATTTTTAAAGCAAATCCTGAGCATGAAGTTAAAGAAAATATTGCCTGTTTATCTTCCTCTTGCAGATTAAAAGTTGCATGTGTGCCTTTGAGACAAGCTATTTTTTGCTTTAAGCCATAGATAAAAATTTTGTCTAAAATGTGCATGTACACACTCTGTTCTAGTATTAATTCTTCTTAACTCAGAGATATAGCACATTCCAAAAATAAAAAGCATATTCTTTGTGAGGCAGCCACACATCTCTTGCCTTCAACACATATACATGCATTGCACTAAGAGTCAGATATTTTGGCCCCAGTGAGCCAGGGTGAAGTCCAACAATCTTGTCAGAATAGACAAAATTCACTTTGCCACTTTCCTCTTATTTATGTAGTTATGATGAAGCAAAAGACACTCAAGAGCTTTTCCAAAAATACTTTTTTGTACCACAGTCAAAAGTGAATTTGTACATATTTTCTGTTTGTCTTCAGCACAGATTACTGCACATTTCTTTCTTGATCTGTATAAAAGGCTGGTCTATCTCAGTCATAGATTATGGACTCTTCAGCTTATTCCCCTTTGAAAAATCTGATCACTGGCTTCTCATCAGTCCTGCATGCACAGGGTAACTGACAAATTCCATCCATAATGCATATTTAGACAGGAGGGATTGCAATGTCACTTTTTCCTCCTATATGCAACTTCTCTTAATGGCTGTCAGGAATCCATGGTCTAAACTATGGGTTTATCTGAGTTTATTACTACTTAGAAATGAAGCATTGACTAGTTAACACTTAATTATTTTGGTGGGATGCAATTTTAATTTCATATGTGACATAAAAATGAGACCTGGAAAAGTCTCACTGGACTATTCAGACACCATTTCATTACAAGAAAAAGAAAGGACCCAAAACAAACTACATGAAGTTTCCACAGGAAACAAAGAACAATTCAAAAGGCAGCAAGCTGCCAAAAAAGACTCAAAACATTAGAAACAAAACAAAGATAAAAAAAGGCAGAAAGTAATTTAAAGACAAGTGCACCAATTAATGTCTAAGCAGACATTCTTCCGAAGCATACCAACAACTTGATTAAAAGGAATGGCAAACATAAACCCCTGCAGTGTAGGTGGTCTTGGACAAAACATACTTGAGTACTCCTTATATCAAAGAATACATAAAACAGACCCAAACCCAAGAATTTATTTTTAATAATATGCTTAGAACTAAAGATATAAGGAAAACAGGGGAAAATAGTCTTGAATGTATTAGATTTAGACGTGGGAAAACCATCTTGCTTCCATCTCTGCCAAACAGACTTTAAGCTGGTAGATGAAAAACTAACTCTCACTGTGCCTCAGTTTCCCATATTACAAGCAGATAATACTGTTTTTAACAGCTGTT
>JAWWMO010000096.1:67540643-67554963 GCA_035047845.1 Dendrocincla fuliginosa
TGGCCAGGGATACATTCCAGTAGACCAGGTTGCTCCAAGCCCCATCCAACCTGGCCTTGGACAATGCCATTCACATGTATGGATAAATCATATAGGAGTGAGATAACCTGCAGGTTGGACTGTCCAATACTCACCAGATCAGGGAATAATAATGTTCTGTCTGCCTTTGTAACCTTAATCCTGCCCTTAAGAGGATAGTTGTCATTCCAGCGGCTTTCATCATAAAATACATAATTTTTATTGTTAATCCATTTATAAGATTATTATTTTCCTTGGCTAAAGGTCAGACTATATTCTGACAGATACAGGATTGTGAGAAACAAGGGTACAAGTAACAGATGCAGCAAATACCTAATCAGAAAATTACGGATAAAAAAAAATCTCGTCTTTCATTATGTGGGAATGATTCTTAGCACAGTCAACATCCACAACGATCCCTATGGAATCAACAGAGAAATACAAAAAAATACCAACAGAAATTACTAGAGAAGACTGATGAAATTATACAAATTCTTGAAATTGTGTTCCATTTGTCACTACCCTAGGAGAGCCAGGAAGAGAATCCAGGCTTTAAAAAAGTAGATTTTCTTGAGGCATCTGTACCCATAGGAAATTCCACCCTTCCTCCCACAGGATCAGGCCACAAGGTGTCATGTGTTTGTCACTTCCAGGATGGATTACTGCAGCTCCTGGCATCTGGTGACGAATGAGAGAACAATGTGGAGAGTGCAGCCGATGCAAACCACTTCTCCCCACTTCTGAACAGGGTGAAGAAACCCTGAGCACTTGAAACCCACATACGAGACCTTCCACTGTAGTTTTCAACACCAGTTTGATGTCTTCATCCTTATAACATCCTGGAGATACTTGGCAAAGTAGTATGTATTTCCATCTCATAAACCCCCAAGCCCACACCAAGTCACCAAATTAACATACATTGAAACTGTGGTTGAATTAATGTTTCATTCACTCAGCCATTTTGATTTATTTGATCAGAAAAAGTTTACATCTTCAAGTCAAAATCTCTTGTTTTCACATTCTTTAATTCCCATATTTATCTGAAATTAAGAAATGATAACAAAAAGAAACACAATGAATTCAACCTACTCCCTGTCCCCTTCACTCCCAGCCTATCATTTTGGTGGGAAAAAAGAGCAATAGAAAGAATTAATAATACCTGAGTAACCTCAAAGAAAAACAGTGATGTTATTTTGAGAGGTTTGGCTAGCAGATCAAGAAGCTCACCAAGCTGTAATCTAAAAGTAGAATGCAAACAGCTCAAAAAAACAGATAGCTTAAAGACAAATTCCCAAGTTTTTAATTTTTTTGCACTGTATCTTTATAGCGGTCTCAATCAGAAGAAAAAAAAAAAGTCTTACTTTTCTTCTTGCTACTTCTGAGCTGTAAAATGCTCTAAAGTGTGAAGGAAAAAACCTATTATGAAATAAGACATATGCTTACCCCACTGTGTCTTCAGTGGCTCAGCAGATCACAAAGAACCTCAGTTTTGGGCTCTGCCCTTAGATCAACTTCATTTAGGCTGCTGAATTTCCACTATCAATCAGCTCAAGGAAAGGAGACAACTGGAATTTAAGTTGTTACAGCCCTATATTTAATGTAAGAAATACACATTTGTACATCTAGGACTAGTCTTTGCCTCTTCATATTTGATCTCTCTTTGGGACTGGATCTCATATACATTGTCCTGGAGACTGCTGAGCTCCTAGGTGAGGAATAACTCCTCCCTTCCCTTGTCTGATCCCATATTCTTGTGAGGAGCATTGACACTGGTGAAGGCCACATCTGGTGGCCAACTATCCTGACAAAGCACCTGACAGCAGTTTCTGTGACCTGCCAAACAGACTTCAGAAAGAAATTATTGAGGAGCTCTGAGGTAAACCCAGCAAATTCAGCTTTAAGTTTGAGCAGAAAGCAAGCTGAGCAGTCAAGCAGCAAGAAGGATTTAAATTCACCACGGCAATGCCTGGAGGCCATCCACTGCTGAACCCCACCTGCTCTTTGCTGGCCACATTACAGCAAGAAAAGGCTTTTCATGTGTGGGTGGGTGGGTTTGGGTTTTTTTGGATGATTTTTTTGTTTGGTTTGTTGATTAGTTGGGTTTTTATTTTGTTTGGCTTCTTTGGGGTTTATTTTGTTTGCTTGGATTTTGGGGTTTTTTTTTGCTTTGTTTTTCAGTTGGTTTTGGGTTTGTTTTGCTCTTGCTCTGTCCAAGACGTTCCAAAACTTTTCTCTCAGTTCTTGTGTTTTCTGCATAGGCTGCATCAGTGGGTGGTGGAGGTGACCACGGGTGACCACTCTCCCTCTGAGCTTCTCCCTCTGTTTTCCTGTGATTCCAGCATACTTCACACTGCATTCAGATGGAAACTGCTCCAGAGACAAACTGATCCTGGGAGCAGCTGCTGGCTTGTTAAGCAGTTTGTCGTGCTGAGAGTGCGACACTGCAGTGCTGGAAGTGTCCCTGTCTGCCAGCAGCCTTTGCAGGAGGGTCGCTTCAGACATCCCCATCTCTAAGAAGGCTGAGGCCAGCCTTTTGTTTCCCCTGGGCCCTTGCTTTCTCCTGATGAGTCTGTCTGATGAGCGTTCCTCCAAGGGCAAGTCTGCTGTGCCTGGCTGAAAACTCTTGGCACCGATTACAGCAGGTCACGCTCTTCGCTCTGGAGTTCACCGGGGCAATTGTTCATGTTTTACCCAGGACAGTGCCTGACATGTGAATGCCCCAGCTCTCCACAGCCAAGGCACACACACAGACACGCACACAAGCAAAATCAAAGGAGACTGCTGAAGGGTTCCTGGCCCTGGGGTTTGCAGGCCATGGTAGACCAAAAGAAAGATTGCCTTGAATTGATGCAAAAATCCCCAGCACCACCACCAGTTTCTGAGATTTCTGAGTATCATGTGTTTATTTTTGGCTGGGATGTGCCCTTGAGAAAGATTTCTAATGATGACTGCTGACTTAGTTGGACTCTTTTCTTTTTCTGGTTGATGTTTTTTTGTTTGTTTGTTTTTCTACAAGAAAGATTTTCAGTCTTGCTGGGCAGGATATTTCCTGAAATGATTGTTGTGGTAAGAAATGGTTGCAGCTGGAGTTAGAGCACCTAAAAATAACTATAATGGAAATAAACAAATACTATCACTCTAGCCATGTGAAAAAGTAAGCCTAGGATAAAAGATCCAAGGATTTGACCCTAGAGTCCCCTCTTCAGCAGACACAGAGCACTGACCAAAGTCATGGACTTTGCATGGGACAACATGCTGCTGTGGGGGTTCCTCACCCTCTCCCCACCGAAAGTTCTAAGAAGTGAATGCTGTCCCTGCCAGCCAGACCTGGCTGTGTTTGAGAGACTCCATCAGGAGCCCATGTTTGTGTATACACTGATGAATTAGCACTTTCTGGTTCCTTTGGTCTCTGTGGAAATTGCATTAAAACCTTCTCTGTAACACATTCGCTGGCCCCATCCACATACCTGATTAGACAAGCAAAGAGCACTTCAGATTCTTTAAGAGACATCCATAGAATATATTAAGTAGTCTAAAAGCACTTTTGAGACTGCACAGGCCTTAATATTAAGTTTCATGGGCCAAGTTGTCTTCTTGACATATCTGGCCCTTCTCTTAATACCCTTTGCCAAAAATTGTTATTCATCTAAAATACCTTCATCTCCACAAGCCTGTATAATCAATACTGGCAGGTGGTACAAAGGTTAATAGTGGATAACAGCTTCTGGAACTATGCTGAAGTCCAAGGAGACACTAGCAAAATAAAGTCTTGATTTAGTATAAACAACAGCTCTGCCCTGGTTTTGCCACATTTGTTGAGATGATGTGATGTCAGTGTACAACTGTTTTAAGTGATCTCTGGTTCATATCAATCATGGATCATTTGTCATGTGGACTTGTTGAAGGCACAAGAACCCTCACAGTGGCCAAGGAGTCAATGTCACACACATCACTAGACAACAAAGCCCATGTAACAACCTATCAAATTAACTCTTCCTGTTCTCCTTCCTGGCAATGCTGTCAAAAGGTGCACATCTCCAGGGAATGAGCTCTGTACCTTGTCTGACCCATCTGACAATCACAGGATTCTGAAAGTGTCTTACAATAGGATCCTGACAAGTAAAATCCAATCTGCAACTAGAGGTTGTAAGGAGTGAGGCATGAAAGACTCAAGTGAAAGATTTCATCTGGCAGATCAAAAATGAGCATGTGCCCCCTCCTGGAACAGGTTTATCTTCCCTTGTGATTTCACAGGCACACACAAGTATAGATATCTCTCTGTTGCACACCAAAAGCATGAAAAAAACATCACATAAAATGCTGTAATTTTATCAGCCATCCCCATACCTTTCAAACCACTTCATGTAGGAAACCAACTTTACACTGCACGAAGCTCCACCCATCCAGATGATGTTGTCATTTCCATGGTAACTAAAGTACCTCAAAGGCAAAAGAACAGATGGAGACTGGAAAAAAAAATAATCTGAGGACCAAAAGTGAACATATGTGGTGCAAGAAAAAATATTAGCTGTGGGCAGCTATTAGGTTTATTATCACTTGCAAAAGGAGACCTCGATAAACTCAGTCATGGCTCTGCAGTGAGGAGTGGTACAATCACATCAGCTGTGTGAAATACCAATCTCACAGCAGCCCCTATTCTCCCTTTCCCTTACACAAATTTCAAGGAATAATTGTCCTTGTTCTCTTAATGACTTGTTTTGGTTTAAGGACAAGAACAGCCAAAACAGGCAGAAAGAATGTAACTGGTCATATGCTTGGCTGCCCATTGCATGTCTTCAAGATCAAAGTCTCCAGGAGGGAGTGAGGGGTTGTCCCTCCCCAACAAGCCTGAAGTAGCCAAGGGAGCAGAACTGCACATATGCAACATGTAGCTCATTGCCTCCCACTTACCTGTATTCTGTCTGGCTCCTGTATTTCAGATTTACACAAGGCGTTATACAAAGGACATGCTGGCAACTCCACAGCAATTTGGAACATCTTTAAAATAGGATAAATACTTATAACATAGTCTTTGCTTGACTTCCTCTGGAATTAATCCATCTTTGTGGATTGCTGTCAATCAGAAGGGAAGCTTGCAATTTACATAGGACAATTTGTTCTGTGTCAGCTTTCTAAGACTCTGAGCAAGGCAAGTGTAATTTGGGAACAGGAGCTGTGATGGAGAGAAAAAAAAAAAGAAAAAAAATCTTATATTTTTAGCTTGCTCTCAGTAGAAGTTTCCTGATCTATATTATATAATTTATTTAAGATGCAGAGTTTCGTCAAATTGAAAAAAAAAGTTAAAAATGCATCCTGTTTCCTAAACTCTTTGTAGCTTAAGTTGGACAGAACTGGAGTAAAGTTCAGAGCACAGACAGCTCATCTATGGAATGGGCAAGAAGAGCCTGGGGCGTGAAAAATGTGAATGCAAGCCCTCCTGCCCAAGACTCCCATTGGGACCCAAGGTAAATAATTTCCTTTTTTTTTTTTTTTCTTTAATGCCTCTTCTCCTTGTATATAAAATAGGATCACTGGAGTCCCCTCAAGTCCTGCAGATTGCAAGGATGTTTTTCTAGGAGACAACAAACTGCTCCAACCCTGCTACAATCAAGGGCCAAATTAGCACCTAAGTTAGTGCACTCTCAGACAATTTTTAATTGACAGTGACTTTTTGTCACTCATGCTGTTAAGTCTGCATTTCACTCCTAATGAACAACGAGGCTTCACGAGTCTCTCTCAACTGCACATGCTGCTGCATGAGCACAATGTTGTGCAGCTGGAGCAAGAAATGCTTCGTCAGTTGATATTTTAAAACAAGACCAAAATAAAATCCAAAAGGGGAAAAAAAAAACAAACACCACCAAAAATGTATTTGTCTTTTAAATTCTAAGGACACAATCAACGCTTCTGGTGCTGATGCTTTTTTTTTCTTTTTTTTTCCCCCCCGATTTCACTCTCTCTCTTTCTTTTTAGTTTGTTTTTTTTTTTTTTCCCCATAAAATTTAAATAACTTTATATAAAATGTGGTTTGAATCCTCCTCCAAGCCCAGGCGCTGCAGGAGCCGCTTACAGCCAGGTGTGCGACCTGCCGGCAGAGGGCAATGCTTCATGGCTATTCAACCAAAACTACCCAAAACTTCGCAATTGCAGAGGCTGGTAGGGAAAAGGGCAAGAAAAAGAAGTTGCAAGGCAGTACTGCAGCCGTAAGGCAACTCCCAGCCGTGACAGCCTCACTCATACATGCAGTTTTGCCGCATTTTTTTTTTTTTTTCAAATTTAACTCTCTGATAAAGGAACTGTGATAAGAAAACATTGATAAATGACTGAGGTGTGAATTAAAAGTTGTGCTGCACTTTCCCTGGAGCATGGGGAATCAATCAGCTGTTATTTTTGCAGACCTGGCATTTCTTGCCTGTTTTTCCCTTGGGATGGACAGCAAGGATTCTCGTGCTGACACTGGAAGCTGCTCCCTGTGAATCAGGGCATCTCTGCATCACCCGATGCCGAGGCTGGCTGCCACCATGGGGGTGTCAGGGAATGAAAACGGACAGGAAAAAGGGAGAAAAGACAAAATTGGTTATCTTGAGGCTCTGCTGTAGACCTGGCACTGAAAAATATAATATGCTTTCTGCGGGGTGTGCTGCTGATTACCATGGCAGAGGCTCAAGCATCCCACCAGCACACTGACCAACCTGCTGCCCTCAGCTGCCTGGCTGAGAATGGTGCTGACCCTTAGAAGAGATCCAGCACAGATGACAGGATCTTAATAACAGCAGTGAGTCTTGCCAAATATTGCACTCTGGCCTTGTGGGATCTTGTTCACACTGTGCGGGGACTGGCAAAGGCTTGTTCAGGCACACAATGCCAAACTCCCCCAAGTATGTTTGCAAACTGTTATTCAGATAGATCTCCACGTTGAAATGTGATACACGTTGTTCCTCATGTTTCCATCTTCAAAAGTTTCAGGTGTCCCACAATAGTGATAAATAATTTAAACATATAATGCATCCATGCATCAAGTTTTGCAAAGCCCTGGGAGGAAAGGAACAGCTAAGTTGATTTACATTTTAGATAAAGAAGGAACACAGATACCGAAAACTGGATATTCTCCACATGTATATTATACATGGATAGATAGCTCTATTGATATTATCCATTGCCATCTGCAAGATTCTATGCATTACCAGCAGCATGTGAACGTGCTCATTTTTTTCCTCCAAATAATTTTCAAGGCCAACCTCAGCTCACCTGTGAAATGCACTGACTGATGATGTTATCTCATGGTCTGTGTCTCCTACTGTGTGACTGGCCCAAAGAAATCATACAGAGCAAAGGAAGAGAACATTTTCTTATTCTTTGGAGGTTGT
This sequence comes from Dendrocincla fuliginosa, assembly GCA_035047845.1. NCBI lineage: Eukaryota > Metazoa > Chordata > Aves > Passeriformes > Dendrocolaptidae > Dendrocincla > Dendrocincla fuliginosa. The sequence continues at coordinate 67,548,029 of JAWWMO010000096.1, forward strand.
TGGTGTGGGCTTTGTTGCATTTTTTTGGGGAGAAAGCAGGGCACACAGCATATTTTAATGGAGTCAAAGACATTCTGTGTTTTTTCATGAGAAATAAAAATTATTGCCCTCTCCATGTAACTAAGAACACACTTGGACAAGATAAATCAAGTATTTCTGATCCAATTAATGTTATCCATGCCTAATGGAACAACCTTATAAAATAAAATGGCACAACCATCCAAGAACAGCCAGCTGTGTCATACTTGGAGCACTGACCTGGAAGATGAGGTTTGAGTATCTGCTCTGATTTAAACAGGTTGGTAATAATATCACATGTTACTGATGGGATCTCACCAAGAAGGCAAGGCTGTGTCCCTTTCTGTACCAAGAAGCCCATCTTGACCTGCAGAACTTATCTGAACCAAACCCAGCTAAAGCAAAAACTTCCAGTTTCAGTGGTTCAAGTTTCTTCAGAAAAGTCATGACTTGCCCTCACCTTATGGCAGTGTTTCTTCTGTCACCAGATGGCTACTTTCACCTAAGAGTAGCAAGGTTTTGCTTGGTGCTATATGACACTTCCCCTGAGAAATGCACTGTGTACACACTGCTGTCAGTCAGAGTTCGAGAGATATTTACATGATTCTTCTGCAAACTGACTTCCGAGGTTGCCAAGCTAGAAAGGACCATGCATCTAATCTGCCTTCAGCCAGTCAGGGTCATCAGGGCTTCAGACTGGCTTAACGTAAAGGATAGTTCTATTTCATTCAGTTAAACTTTGTTTCCAGAAAGGAATCCCAGGCCAAATCGAGATTCCAGATTATATTGCAGCTGGGCAATATAACACTCTATCCAAAAGTCAACCCCAAATCTCTAAGTGAGATCTTTCAATCACTCTGTGTGGACAGAGTTAAAAGTTAGTTGGATTTAGATTGGGTAGGGATCACTTATATTGTTATGTAGGAAATATTGCAGGGAGGACTGGTCCTAGCCCTGGTCCTTTGTGAAATTAGGTATCTAAGTCTGGTCCCTTGGTACCATTTAATTTTCTCACCTACAAACATTTTTCCAGCTGTAATCAAATCTATTTCTGATAGCTCAATGTAATTCTTCAGCCCTTGGCCTGCAAATAATTTTCTCCAGCCTTCAATACGTTTTTTGTTACTCTTTTCTGTATCCTCTCTGATTTAGTTACTGTATGTTTTAATACGTGATTGTCAGACCCAAACAGTATCTTGAGTTCAACCTTACCAGTGCCACACACCTCAAGTCTCCTGGCTGCAGACCCAGGAGTCATATCAGCACCTTCAGATTTGAGGGTCAAACTCAAAGCTGGCAACACTGGGTTTGTCCAGTTTTTTGTTCTGTGTTTGCAGGAAGCACCTTATTGGATTAAAATAAATTTTGTTCACCCAAGCCAGGCAGTGTTTGCTATGTGAGGCTGCCCTGGACTCACATTCTTTGCTGTTTCACTGACCATAACATCATCTACAAATGTCATCAGGAGTAGTTTTATATTTACTTCCAGATCACTGATGAATCACGTAAGAGGAAAACCTAGTAACACTCTTCTTTGACCATAATTCTGCATTGACAATTGCTTTCAGAGATCTGTCAGTTAGGCAGTTCTTAACTCATTTCATGTCTGCTCTTGTCCTGAACCCAATTACTTTTGCTTCGCTAAAACGTATCTTCTAGGAGCCATCCAGTCTCCAAACTGAAAATGTCATGAGATGGTGATTTCTACCAATCATTCTATTACATACCTGGAATGATTAATTGCTATAAACCCTGTATGTCTTCATTGTAATGTGATATTTTCCCTGAATTCAACTTCTAGTTATCAATTCCTTTTATGACTTTGCCTAGCTACATTAAACAAATCTTTATATTCAGAATTCCCAAACAGATCCAGTATTTCCATTCACTCCCTATCCTAAATTATGTAGTTTTCAATTACATCCTGCCTGCCCTGAGCTTAATTGACTGATGTTACAGTATCTGCTAATGTTTTGTGCTTCTTCTATGTGAGTTCATGAAGTCTTAGATATACATAATTATGTACATTCAAGGCTATACATACATATAGATACAAAATTGTAGTCTGTATGAAAACTGTGATGGAAAGCCACACTATCATAAAGCAATGATGCACATGAGAATCCAGGATATGTTTTGATGCTTATTAGTAATTAGTTTCTTTGAAGTTATTTATGAGGTAAAAAAATTTCATGCACTTACAAGATCAGAGTTACTTGTTTGCTCAGGAAAGACTGTGAAACATAATCACAAGTGTAAGAGCAGTGACAAATTGATGGATGTTGAAAGAGCTACAGGAGGCAAATATTCAAAGGTTTTCAAAAGGACTCGTGTGTCTGGGCAGCCTGAGCAAAGGGCAGGTCCTGGACTTCTGCTGGTGTGTCAGCAATTGCTGCATCACTGAGCTCTACAACTTTTGTGTGCAGAGAAATGTTTAGACATTGGCTCCCTAGGGAGATGAAGGCTGAGAAGGATCTGATAGATAAGAAAATCTGGACTTGAACCTAAGCCTCCCATGTGGTCATCTCCCAAGCTGTAACACAATGTTGCTAAGCTACCAAGGTTTTCTTCTAATTGTCCTGGTTGAGAAATCTGAGACAAAATACTTTTCTTTTGTTTTTGGACAGCACCAAGCACGACTCAATCATTGTGACTACAAAGAAGACTGAGACAGGCATAGCAGTACTCAGTTATCAAAATAATATACAAGAGAAATGTTTTGTGAATACTGTGGGCATAAATGCCTTAAATTCATAGAGAATCAGCCAAAACAGGGGGTTTATGTGTTCCAAAATTAGTATTGCACTTGGTTTACAATCCCTGGGCCCTGAATTTTGATCCTTGCCTGTCATTGTTCACTCAACAATGTTGAAACTCAATACCACATGTCAGAAGGATTTGTAAAATAGGAGGGCAACTTTAAAAATCACTGTTACTTCTGTTTGAGGTGGATTTGTCCAAACAGATTTCCAATTCTTGAAAGGAAAAAAAAAAAAGGAAGATTGAAATACATTCATATTTCCTCGCCTGTCTTGAAATGAGATGGTTCATTGCTTACCTTGTAGTGGGATAGCAAAGAATTGGCAACTGTTGTGTCTTAGATCTTATTTTCTTGTGTGTATATATAAACAGATAAACGATAAATGATAGATAGATAGATAGATAGATAGATAGATAGATAGATAGATAGATAGACAGATAGATAGATAGATAATCTATATAAAGAAGTCTGCTAGACATCTATGAAGCTAAAATATAAAGAAAATAGTCTGCTTTAAGTAATTTAAACAATAGTAAATAGATACTACTAATGATTTGTTTGTATTTCTGTACCATATGAAGCTACCATTGTTTTACTGAGGACCTTGCAAGATCCAATTTTTTTTATCTTTCACATTGATTTACAAATCACCCAATAATTCTGCATAACTTTAATTCATACCTTGAACCTAGAAAGACTTATATACATATTTAACTCAATATGCTATTTATATAAAAATAACAGGCTCATGGCCTTCATTATAAAACATCTGCCTGTTTCATGCAGTCAAGGTTATGTGCAGACTGTTAGATACAAATAGGAAACTCATCTCAGGTCTGCTGGAGGAACCAAACCAACTTTATGAATGCCATCACATTTTTTAAGTGAAAAGAACAAAGAAGAGGAAATTTCCTTTTAGAGATTATCCACTTACATTGTATTAACTCCTTGACACACAGCAGAGTCAGAGAGAGGAGATTTTTAAAAGAGAAAAAAAATTTCTAGATCTAGGAGACAGAACGATAGGTAAGAAAACCTTTGATGTCAACCCTGAATCACAGTGATTTATGCACACACATCCTACAAGGTGACCACTCAAAAGGATGGGTCTTTCTCTGCTTATGAAATTTATCCTGACAGAGTTTTATGTCTACTGGTAACCAGGTGTGATTTCTTTTCATGCAATTATACACAAGACAGGCCTAAAAATAACTTTGAGTCAATCAAAAACTTCCTTTAGTAGGACTGAGTCTTTTTTATTATTATTTCTTTATAACCCAGAAATAAGATCTTATTTCTTTAACCCCAGCTATGTCTTCAAAGTGACCATTAAAAAAGTCATTATCTCTATTGCTTCCTAAAGTGTACTCAGTTTGAAACTATTTACATGGGGTTGCTTAAATATATTTGTGTATGTATATGTATACTCCCCAGAAGAAAAGTAATACAAGATAAAAAGAGCAAAGACTCAAAACATTTTTTTTATCCCAAACTTATTGGATATAAACAAAATACTATTTTGCAGAAAAGAAAATCAAAAGGTTTGGTTTTAGTTGGTTTTGTTGTTGTTGTTGTTTTTTTTTATTTATTTATGTCTCTTTTTTTTGTTTGGGTATTTTTTGCTTTTTTTTTTTTGTTTGCTTGTTTGGTTTTGTTTGTGTTTGTTTATTGAGTATTTGGTCCCCTACTTTAGTTTTCTGTGTTAACTCAATCAATTATTTCATATCCATATGTCAGCTTATTCCAAGGAGGAAGATGATGGTCAGTGGAGCTCTTCGATGCAGAGTTCACCTGCCAAAAGTTTTCAAAACCAGAATTCTTCGCAGGAAATGTCACTGGCAGCATTGCCAAGAAATGTTGAAACTGTTTCTTTTTTGTTTCACTTGGATACAAAATGACAAAATGTAGCTCCAGTTGGGAGATTTAATTCAAACAAACAAGCCTCCCTTCCATGTCAAAGCGCTGATTGGAAATGACAATTCTTGTTTGGTTTCAATCAGAAATGTCAACATTTTCAGTGTGACATTTCCTATTCAAAAGTTTTTGAGTTGCATATTTGTTTGGGGTGGGGGGATTGATCTGTTGGTCATCATTTGGAGGGGGGGTTTTGTGTATCTTATTGATTTGGTTTCCCCTATTGATGGAGAGAAGTGTGAGGAAAGGACCATGAGAGAATATATATAGCCTGTTGCCTCTCAGCTCATCTGTTTGGGATTAGTTGGAATCATGGCAGTTATGTGGAGAGATCCAAGGAGAAGTGATGGGCTGGTGCAGTTTTTTATGCAGGAGCTTTTCCCAAAAAGCATAAGGAAACACAGTGTGTCTGAGGGCACATCCTCACGCACATAACTGAGTCTGCTGAGGGCTGGTCAGGGCTGTGCTGGCGTCTCATGGGCCCCACAAAGCTCTCCTACCTATCTGGTGTTAGACCAGGATGTGTGCTGTAAATCTGCTTCTCCTAAGAATACAGGCTGAGAGAGCTGGTAGTGTTCAGCCTAGAGAGAACAAGGATATGGGGAGACCTTAGCGGCCCTTCCAGTACCTAAAGAGGCTACAGAGAGCTGGAAAGACACATTTACAAGGGCTTTAAGTGGTAGGAAAAGAGAGAATCATTTCAAACTGAAATATGAAAGGTTTAGATTAGGTGTTGCGAAGAAATTCTTGGCTGTGAGGGTGGGAGGCCCTGGCACAAGTTACCCAGAAAAGCTGTGGCTGCCCCATCCCTGGATGTGTTCAAGGCCAGGTTGGACGGGGCTTGGAGCAGCCTGGGCTGGTGGAAGGTGTCCCTGCCCATGGCAGGGGGTAGGAACAAGGTGGTATTTAGGGTCTCTTCCAACCTAAACCATAATTTTTTGATTCTATGACATAAGAGACAATGGTATATGAGCAAGCATCCATGGCAGATGAGGGTCAACTCAGGTAGTCCCTGCATCAATTGAACCATGAATTCCGGTCATCCAGGATGATTTTTCCCAGAGCAAAGGGGAGAAACCTGGTGTACTTTGGGTGTTTTGCAACACAAAGGGACAGGGTTCTAGGACAGCGAACCCTGTGGCACCATCTTTGCAAGGGATCACACACGCAGAGGAACTCCCCCCAGTGTTACCTTCATCTGTTAGTACACTTCCACAGCTCCTTCCCTTTTCTAGGAGCTCCTCTGCATCACCTCTGTGATTCCTCAGTCAAGCCAACCATTTACTCCTGTGAGTAAAGGTTGGCCCAGCTGGCAATTCAAATGGCAGCATCATCCAAACTGCTGGCAGAGAAACGGTGGGAAATGAAAAGCCCAGCAACCTGGATTTTGCACAGCTCTGCTGGCCTGGAGCTGAGTTTGTGCTGTATTTTCGGCACCGGTACTGAAAGGTGAGGGGGTGGTGGCTTTAGTCCTTAAATTAGGTATTGAGTGCCCATGCTTGTTTCCCCCTGCCCCAGAGAAGTAATTCTCATTGTGGTCTGAACAGCAGTCACTGGACCCCTAAAATCTCCCGCATAGGTCTTGAGCTGGCAGTGAAAAGGTCATGGAGGGGCAGGAGGTGAGTGGGGATGGCGTGGGAGAGATTGAGCTTGGATTCGGATAAATGGGATAAATACTACTGCCCTGAATCTCACCTCCTCTGCCTTTTCTCCCCTGCCCCCATCAGTGCTGCTGTTGTGTCAGGTAGTGGCACTGTTGAGTACATTAACCCAAAGCTGAGCATTGCAGCCACACCGAGCGAGTGCCTTCGTGTGTGTGTATGTGTATGTGTGTGTGTGTGTGCGCGCCTGATCATTACCATTTATTCCCCACACTTCGCCCCCCACCTCCCCCCCACCCCACCCCAAGTGCTGCAGGACTCCGGGAGAGAGCGATAGAAACAGAGGAAAAGAGAGCCATCAGCCCCCCAGAACTGCTTAACCAAATCACCGCCCCTTGCAGGGAGGGAGAGGGGAGGAGGGGGGTGAAACCAGACCAAAAAGACAAAATAAAAGACAGATAAAGGAAAAAAAAATCCAGCAGGGGAGCAAAAAGCCGCCCCCAGGCGCACCCTTTCGCAGCGGGGAGGGGGATGCGGGTGTGTGTGTGTGTGCTGTGCGAGTGTGCGAGTGCGTGAGCACCGACCCCGGCCCCATCAGGAGAAGGGGGTGTTTTCCCTCCGCCTTCCCTTCGCCCTCCCCC
>JAWWMO010000096.1:67614742-67632595 GCA_035047845.1 Dendrocincla fuliginosa
TAGGACCAAGCATTTATAATACCCAGTGAGATGAGGCTTCTCTCTTTGCAGTGCTCTTCTCCCTCCCCTACGTGCATCAGGCTCTGCTGGACGAAGGAAGGAGGGATGTATTAGGAGGCAACAATCACAGCAAGATAGCTCCAGCGAGGTGTTTTAATTTCGTAACAAACTCCTTGGGCCCTAGAAACTGTAAAACAACATACAGATAAACAAACAAAAACTCCCTAACCCTTAGCACTCTGGAGGGCTCTGTTTCAGATCACTGAATAAAAGCTGAAGCTGCATATGCATGTTTAATGTAACACAAGGCGTGTGCTGTGGAAAAGCATGCTTCCTTCTAATCTGGTTCCAGACAGAAGCATCCAAACAGAAGCCCCTTTCCCTATCCCCACTGAACTGCTTGTATGTGAGGAAACCTCTGAATGACAAGGCCTCCATCTGCTCTGGAACAGAGTTGCGACTGGCTGCAAATGTTGTCCATATGCTTTTTTTTTTTCTTCCTTTTGCCTTTCAACTTAGCTGCCTAATGTTAGACACCTATCCCCTAATTAAGCATCTGCTCATAAGAAACTTTCCTAAATAAACGTTCAGGTAGCAGTTCATTCAGCCAGTGCACTTAGGAGAAGTGCATCTGCAGTTGGAAGAGGAGGTAAGATTATTCATGCAATATATTGCTTTAATTTGACCTTTTTAGGGAATTGAAGAGCTCCTTCATACTTGTACTGTCAGAGAAAAAGAAAAAAATAACAAGTTTCAGGTTCATATTCTCCTTCTACTCTTGATATCTCAGCTGATTACAGGCAACATCTTGCAATTTCTCTCTGTTAAATAAAACTGGTGATACTTCCATTTGGACAGAAGAATATGGCCATGGTTTACCATGAGCTCAGATCACATTAGAGCCATAAAAGGGTCTAAAAATGGGAGGTTTTCTTTGGTTTGTGATTAAAAAAGTGTTGAATTATCTTTTTCAACATAATGGCTTTGCAGTGGATACTGGGACAAGTTGATCATCCACAAAATATATACAGATCTAGCTTTGTAATTGTGTGTGTGTTACTGCTATAGGCACCCTAAGGTGTCCTGGCTGTTTCCTAGCTGCCTGCTAGGAAATGTGTGGGTCCTTTTTTAGGTCCCTTTGCATCTCCAAATTGTGTCATATCCTCTGGGATGTGTGGAACGTGTTCCATGGTTGGACAGACAAGTCTCTCCCTGTGCCTCAGTTTCCTATCTCTTTCATAATAATAATAATAATGTAACACACTTCCTTTAATTTATCTTTTAAACACTTCTTTCTGGGAAATGGTTTTCGAATTTAAGGGATTATGGACTAGTATTAGAGGGACTGTAGTAATAGGGCAAGAGCAAAACTCCTTTGATAGATTGGAGTCACAGACAGGGTATGCCAGTTGGAAGTAGCCCTCTGAACACCCTGAGTTTGGCAGGTTGCAGTGAGCAGCCCAAGCATGAGGCATTTTGGTTAGGTATCAGATTAGGTATCAGTACAGCCTTCTCAATGTCTTATTTTTTCCCAGCTTCTCCTTTGGAAAGATGAGAAAAGATAATTTCTGCACATTATCTGACCTTGCTGGGACTTGTGAGGTGCTGAGGTCACCAACTAAGAGATCTCACCACACCTGGCAGGTTGCAGGCTCTCCCAAGGTGACTAAAAGTTTATCTGCCTGTTTGTAATTCCTGCCACCAAGGGTCATTTCTCTGCTGTGCCCTGACATTGAGCAATGGCTGCAATTCCTTTTAATCATGGCCTTTCCCTTCCTCATCATTTAGGACAGAGCATTTCCACTTGGCTAAACTCGATAACTGTGTCTCCTTTTCTATATAAATTAATTCAGCTGAAATCTTGTGACTCTCTATGGCTGCCCACAAGCAGATTCTCCCTCTGTTCCCCAGCAGATGCTGAGAGTGTTTATTTTTCAGCTGTGGACAGCAAAAGTCTGAAAATAGGCAATGTCTTTGTGTGCATGCCTATGGGAAGCAAGTTATTATGATAGGTTTGTGGGGACTCCATTGTCTGTGTTACAGTGTGAGTTCAAGGAGAGTCTGACCAAACTTGGAATCCCAACCCCTTTTTGCCACAGTGATTTGTCAAGATGTCCAGGTCTGATAAGCAACAAAAATGCTTTGGTGAAGAACCAAAATGACTCAAATAATACCTAGAAAAGAACCCTGTTAACATGAGGGACTTTGCTGCTCACATTCAGTCTGATGAGTTTTCAATGAAACAAATGGTGTTCGAGCCCAGCTTCTTTCTCAAACTGTTCATTGCAGGTAAAAGGAGAGTAGGGGACTCTGTACTTTGCAACTCTCTGTTGGCCAACGCTGGATGTGTTCAAGGCCAGACTAGACGGGGCTTTGAGCAATCTCATGTAGTGAAAAGCATCCCTGAACATGGCAGGTGGGTTGGAACTGGGTGACCTCTAAGGTACCTTCCAACCCAAATATTCTATGATTCTGTTGTAGACATTGCAGGGTCTGTGCCAGCAGTGTTGCATGGGGGTGGACTGCTGAATTCCTGGCAAAGATTTACCAGTTGTGAAATGGATCCGTGGTCCTACTGAGGGCAAATCACACCTGAAGACTTTATTTCACCAAATCTAGGCACACCAGAAGCAAGCAGGCACTGACTTGGTAGAGAACTTTTTCCTTAAGTCACTGCATTTTGGTATTTGTACCCTCTGAGTGTGCTAGACTTGTTCCTGTTCAAGTAAGTGTATGAAAACAATGGGTTAAATTAACTTTTTTCTTTTCAGCTTTGCTTTCCCACTGTGTTTTTCCACGCACCTTGCTTTGCTTCTGACCCTGTCTATGTGACATCCCTGACGCTGTGATACTGGCCTTCGGGGAAGACTTCTTGGCAGATTGGGAGCTACCCCTCTGTGAAAGGGTACCTCCCAGCAATGCAGGATGAGTCCACACTGCATCCCTATTGCCCTTTCTTCCCCTGCTCCTGGTCGTAAATACAAGCCTCTTGGTCTTCAGTGGTTCAGATTGTGCTGATGTTTTTCTTGCCTTATCTCTTATAGGGAAAAGTCATGGGAGATGCAAAACTGCTTATGAGTTGTGGTTGCAGAAAAGGGAAAAATTCTCAAGTGAAAGACTCAGATCAGGTCAGTCAATATGTTCCTTAACTGGTGGAAATATAAGAATGTCTTAACTTCTGGTGGATTTGATCCGTGCTGGTGCATATCAGGGTTCCTGAACACAAACAGAGTCCTTGGCATTACTGACAATGGTACAACATTGATGTTTTTGTGTTTGTTATTTGTAGAAAAAAACCCCAAGCAAGATCGGGGATTCGTTGCACAAGGAGCTGTTAATGCCCTAGCCTGGCTTATTCACATCTGGTTTATTTATTCATGAATTCTATTTCTTTATAAAAATCCACTCCAGGCAATGCCTTTCTTAAAGAATATTGTATTTCCTTGCTGGCTAAATGCATGCAACCTTTGGTCTCCTACTGTATCTGCCTGGATGGGTGGCAGCTACAGAGAAACGTGCCATTCTTTGCATGCTTTTGTTCTAAAGTGACACCATTACAAGGACATTCCTTATTGAGGTTTTCTTATGATAGACATGTAAAAACTTGTTCACAAACTGATGGCCAGGTTTCAATATTCATTACTTGGAATGAATGGCCCTTTATTCTAAAATTGGTCAAATTGACATTGGTGAGACCACTTGTTGGGTTCAGTAATTGCAAGTGAGATGGGCTGTGCTCATTATGACAGCCAGCTGGTGGTCTCTTGCTACCCCCCTACCATCTAGCACTTACTCATCTCTGTCAAAATTTTTAGTTATTATGGCCTTCTGGCTTTGTAGCTAAACAGAAATTTGAATCTGCAGGTCATCCTTTCCAAAAATGAAACAAAACTTAATTCTAGCGTACAGTTTATAAAATCAGATCATCCAATGTTAAATGTGGCAAAGTGAAACAGTAGATCTCAAAGGTCAAATAACTTTGCTTTCTAATGTACCTTGTGAACAACCTATGACCTGAAGCAGATTCAGTGTCCACAAAGTTCCAGAAAGTCGTCATAGTTTCCTTAAGGGAAAAGAGATGAATTCTCAAAAATAAAAGTGTGTTCATTTTCAAAATGCATCAAGTTTTGATATTCATCAAGTATAATGTCTCTAAGCCTTGTTTTGGTAATGTTTGAGAAGATCTAAGAATAGATCGATCGATCTATCTATCTATCTATCTGTTCATCCATCCACCTACCTATTCTGCAGTAGCCTCTGTTGTGAGGAATGTTGGTCACACTTACAAATTATTTGTAGGATTGAGTCTTTCATTGATCTGTTTTGTTTTCTATGTGTTTTTAGTTAGTATTTTCAAAATAACAAATTAATTTGTGCTGTGCTTTCAGTTGACCATCAAGACAAGTATTTATATTACTTTTTTTAAAAGACTGTCTTCCCATTCTTTCAAATACAGCTTAATATTCTCATTTTGAGGTTCTAACACATCAGGAAAAAATAATTTAGAAATGAACATTCTTAACAATTTTACTCTTTGGTATTTTGATGTACTGTGGTTAAATCACTTCTGATTTACAACAGAGCTAGAGCATCATTAAACCACTGGTAGTACAGATTAAAAATTACATTGGAGCATCCTGATTGCAGAGAGGTTTTACAGAGCACTATCTCTAAGAAACCCTGGGTGGTAGACTTAAAACTCATAAATGGCAATATTTTAATTATAGACTAGGCAATAGTTTTCAGAGGGAAAAAACCATTCTTTTTTATGTTTTCTGGAACGCAAATAAATTAATTTTTGCATTCAGTTACTTTCTGAAATCTAAGTTTCGATGTCTGGTGATGTTTGAGTATCTCGGTACCTCTATCTTTGCTGTATCAGCATAAACTATGGGGCAAGTCCTTGGTTCAGAGACTGTAAAGCTCATTCATCAAGCCCCTGGCAGGGTCCTGTCTATATTTGAAGGGGACAGGAGGTGCATGGGGAGAAAACTAGTACAGGAGGGTGGGTGGCAGTATGGAACATTTGTCTGTGAATTCAGGACTTCAGCTTAGCTTATAAATTATCCTCTGGGCCTTGTAGATAAACACAGACTTCTATGGTGACATCGGCTGGGAAAGGCAAACACTTGCCGACGATTGTAGGCTAATCCTTCAGGACACTAATTGCCAGAAAACCAAGGAAGCATTATTTTAGGAACAGCTTGTTTCACTTTGTGAAGGGGAAAAACAGTGCACTGGATTTAGTTTTGTTTGCAGAGCTTTACCCTGTCCTCCTGCACCCTGTCTCAGATTTTAAAGATTTACCTTTGTTATTGTTGTTGGGGCCTTTTTTTTTCCTTTTTCCCTTTTTTTTTTTTTTTTCTGTCTTGCTTTGTGTTTCACTCTGATGCCTCTGTAAACTTTTATGAAAATGCAACTTGGTTTTCATTTGCATGAATGTACATATAAATAGGCAAATAGCTATTTAAAGGTTTGGGACTCACCAACTACTTTCTGGCTGAAATTTCTGTGAAAGGTGATGCTTTGCAAAGATTTTATTTTTCTTTCAATCTTTCAAGTCAATTGGAAAACTGGCGAAAAGTCCTAAAGACACTGCCACACCAGTGAAAATCCCCAGCTGAACCAATTCATGATGACCCTCTTGCCAAGAGTTTAATTTATTTGCATTTTTCACTTAGTCTGTTCAGCTGGAGCAGACTGAAGGGAGACCTCATTGCAATTACATCTTCGTCATGATGCACAGGGAGAAGCAGGCACTGATCTTTGTTCTGTGGGGACCAAGGAATGGCCTGGATTTGTGTCAGGGCAGGGTTAGGTTAGATATTAGAAAAGGTCCTTCCCCCAGAGGGTGGTTGGCACTGCCCAGGCTCCCCAGGGCAGTGGGCACAGCCCCAAGGCTGCCAGAGCTCCAGGAGGGTTTGGATGATGCTCTGGGGCGCAGGGAGTGACTCTTGGGGATGATCCTGTGCTGGGCTGAGGGTTGGACTGGATAATCCTTGTGAGTCCCCTTCAACTCAGCATATTCTGTGATTCTGTGGTTCTCCAGTATACCTCTAGAAGAACTGGCACCTTAAACTCCTTGACCTGAGATCTGCTTCCCCAAGTCTGGCAGTCAAACACACCAACTACCTGCATGATATTTTCCATTGTGCAAGTCACCAATGTGGGCCTGTCACTATCAAGGGCAGAAGTCTCGACAGGGTCACATGGGGCTGGGATTGCACAAAAGGCACAAGGAATGCAACCTTTCTGTTGGACTTGCACCAGACCAGGAGAGCGACTGGTGATCTATGTTGTGTGGTCTTCAAGTCCAGCTTGAACCCTCCAAGATGAGGTGGAAGGCTAAATAGTGCAATAAAAATCCCACAAAAACATTGAAAACCTTGAAGGTAATGCAGTTGAGTGCACTGAAGAACTAGAGTCCCATCCCTCGTGGATTGTCTAGATGAAATTTTGGGTCATTGAAGCAGGATGACTGAGAGGAGGCTCCAGGTAAGACCACCTCTTGCCAACAAAACCCTAGTGTATTTGGCTGCCCTTGGCACAATTGCCAGTTGTTTGTGTGCCTTGTGGGAGTAAAATTCATCCATGCTCTGAGGCCCAGAACCAGGACTGCACCACAAACATCCTACTGTAATTTTAAGTTTTATATATGCTCTTCGGAGTGGTTATTAGTTTGCTAGTAAATTATGCCTTCCCATAAATTATTATAATGTTGCTTATTACTTGAGGTGCATTGTAGTATAAGAATGCCAATCCTGGACCAGGATTTCCTTGTGGCAAGTAGTATACTCACATAAAGTAGGAAAGATATTTCCTGGGGAGTGATTTCATTTGTCTACTTTCTGAGGAAAACAAAAGTGTAATTTAAAAAAAGGAGGAAAATGCGTGGGTGGGGAAATAATGTGCATATTAGAGGTACGCATAAGGTTGAGAACCAGAAGTGGCAGAGTGCTCCGTATCCTCAGCATATGCAGCTCTGCCTTCTCAGGGTTTAGTTTTATTTGTTTTCCACCGCTTCTCCCAAAAGGTGGGTGACTCATCAATGTTTAACTGCTCTTATCCATCAATTTTTTTTTTTTCTGTTTTCTCTTTGCTTTTCTGGTGATTCCTGTGAGATCAAGCGTTACTGAGAAGTCAGATCCTCTTGTCCTTCTGTGTGTTTGGTTTTGGTTTTAATATGACAAATGTATGCCTCTTCTGGAAATGGTATCCATGCTGCAGAGTAATTATTTAGTGAATGGTGGATCCAGTTCATGTTGGCAAGGATCAGATTAATCATTATTAATCATGACCCCTCCGACAGTAACCTCATCCCTTGCCTAAGTGCTGCTCTTTATTAAGAAGTAAAAGCTATTAGGGGATGGCTGGGCCACTGCTCTCATTGCACCAGCACAGGGCTCAAGACTTCTGGCAGAAGAACTCAGTTCAAAGTTAAAAATAGTTGCACATGGTCCACGTTCCAGAAATGAAATAGGCAGCTTCCCCTGTGGGCTTCTTCGGCCTCATCTGAGCGTCCTCCTTTCCCCTGAAGTCTCACGAGAGTTTGACTCTTTCCAAAGATTGAATTGAGTGTTAGGGATTAAATAATCTCATGGAGACTCCTTTGTCTGCTAGATTTTCTCTTTTAAGTAGATCCCAGTATGGCCTCATGCACATGCCGTCCTTGCAGGGATAAGATTTTTAAGGTCTGTTCTAGTGGTTGCAGCAGGTTTCATCAGCTGATAAGACTGGCGGTGAGCTTAATTCTCTGTGACTCCAGTTGGACCAAGCAGATCCCAAATCTAGCAGCTTCTTTGAGGATTTCTGGATTCCTTGAAGAAACACTGCACTGTAGAGGTGAAGCATGCAGTGATGTTCCCCTTGTGCAAAATAGGTATGAGAAGTCCAGCTTCTCTCTCCAAGTCACTGGACTGGGGTTTGCATACACATATATATGTATATATATGTATATATACACACACATATATATGTATCTCAAAATAGATCTTCCTGTCACCAGAGATCTGCTGAGAATAGACAGTAGTTTAATTCATAATTATTCTGATTTTCCTAGCAGTACAGGTTCTTTTTAGGAAGATGAGACAGTGCTATCAATTGATGTTGTTGTCGTTTCAGCAGAAGCGCAATGACTTAAGTACTCGATTGAAACCAACCTTCCCACCCTCCAAAACCCACCATAATTACTTTTTAAAATGTTTTCACTGACTGTGTGGAATTCCAGGACAAAACCCTTTAGAAGAGAGCAAAGGAAAGAAAAACATCTTTTGTCTCCGTCTAGCTCTTCAATACCTGGCTGGTAGCAGTAGGAAATTGGAGGAAAGCTGCCACTCTCTTTTGATCTCTGCCAAAGTTGTTGTGGGAATAACATTGTTTAATGGTTGAAGCAATTTATTGAAGAATAAAAGTACCAGCAAAGACTAAGTGACCAGTACAAATTGTCTGGTGAGCCGCTGTCAAATTTTACGTGTTAGAGCTACTGATAATTTCCCATCTTAAAAACAGAGTGGGAGTTTGGAGAGGAGGAGGGTAAAACATGTAAAAATAAACCCACTGCTTTAAATAGCTAACTGACCTGGCCTGAATTGTGTCAGAGCTAAGTTCCTTTGGCAGCCAGCACTGTAATATCTGCTCAGGGTGTAGCAGAGGGCTGTAACCAGATTTCGGAGAATCTGCCTTAGCTTTCCTAGCTCTCCCTTGCATTCTTCCACTTGTCAGCAAGAAATGTACTGAAGCACGAAATGAGGGAGTGCAAAGGCTCCTGCACTCCATCTGAACAAATTTGGAACACACACCTGTGTTTAATGTTTCCCTCCACTAAAAGAAATAAGAGTAATAAAAATAAATGAAAGCATCGTCTCTCTTGGATATATATAGGTGGAAGAAAGCAGGAGGAGAGAATTGGGGGAGTGAAGGTATGCTGTCCACTGTCTCCTGCTACAAGTTTATGGCAGAGTTTGAATCTTTGCTTGAAAAATCATTGGATTCCATACAGGTTATAAAAAGTTAAAACAAAAATGCAATAAATAAACAAACAAGATAATAAAACAAAAAAGCAGAGAGACTGGATGTTAAATGGCTGAGGTGTCTGGACAGTAAAGGACCCTTAAAAATACTTTGTTCATTGAGTAAAGCAGGATAGGTGACCATACAAGGAACATAAGACTATAGGAAATTGTCCTAGACCATCCAGTCCTTTGAGATCTCAGGGAACTGTTACATATGGCACCACTGATAAGCACATCCATTTGGCACTGCTACCTATTAAGGGCAAACCTTGTAGCTCTCATTACACTCATTCCACCAATTAAATTTTTAATTTCTAAAAGACTCACTCATATAATACTTCTGCATCTTATTCCTGCTGCCGAATCAGTCTTTGCCCCCCCATGATATGAGTGCTGGTCTCAGTAAGGTGGAACACCTTTGCTTCTCCATTCACCCACCACAATCTTCTTGCTGCTGGTGGTGCTGTAGGAGGAAAACAGTTCCACTTGGTGAACAAAAATGCTTGTAGGGGTAGATGCCCTTTTCCAGAAGATTTTACTATGAGGAGACAGAGATATTCACTAAGAAAGGCTTTCCTGTCAAAAGAGAGACAACTTTCTCAAGACAGTTGCTGTTCTCTCTCCCCTCATTCCAGAGAGGTTGTGTCTCTGATATGTGGGGAGAGAGATAACACTCACAGACATGTTACAGGGCCTTGGAGGCCTGGAGATAGCCAGGGGGTACCTGTATGTATCTTACTTCACGATGCTGTAAAAAGTTTAATCTCAGAAAACTTTTTTAGAAGCTGGAAATCTCCTCTTCTCAATGGGATCTGATTGAAGATAAGAGGTATTTGAATGAGAGACTCACCAGCTGCCTTTTCTCTGGACCTCCCAATTTCATACAGCAGTTGTTCTTTGGCAATTGCTGAATCTAGTGCTAAGCATCTGTGTTCCTGGTGGTTGGGAAAGTTTATTCAGTTCATTCATCTGTTTTGTGGAATTGAAAAAGTTGTGAAGTTGGGTGGATAAGTCCCTATTCTTTGGATTTATGTAAGTTTTGCATGGATAATGTTACGAAAGAAATTTCCTAAATGTAAGCCTCCGAACAAAAGAGATTGAGGTTACGGGTGTCTTTTGCAAGTTCAGCTGTAATAGGTTTGTGTTGCAGTGGGTTATATCTCCCTTTATACAATACCATTGGTAAGCTGATGTTTCTAATGACCTTTTATAATCATCTATTTCCTTTTCTCACTCATTTTATGAATAGCCTTGTACTTACTTCAAGAGTTTTCCTCCTTGTGGTCTCCTCTTACAGTTCATATTAATTTCAAAATGGGCTGAGCTTCCTGTAAAGTGTAGCACAGTGTAGACTGAAGCTCAATAGAGCCTTTTCTTTCTATGGAAAGAGGGGACCAAAAAACTCATAGTACCTTTTTTTGCTTGAAAGGTTTCAGAAATGGCAGTCAGCAAATTACTTTTTTTTTCTTTTGAGGCAGTTCTAAATGTGTGCATTAATACAGTGCCCTGCCCCTGTTCGAGATGTAAAACTTAGGGCTCTGACCTTTTCTAGTGAGTGATGATCCCATGACATTTTCCCTCCTGAGTTGGAGCATGTGAGTCCCAATGATGATGTTTTGTCCAGGCTCTCATTCAGATATGTTTTCTGCCAAATTGACTTGACCTTGTACTTTCATTGGGACACATTGTTTTTTATTTCCTGCCCTGAATTGCTGTGTACTGCCACCTCGCATTGATGGGTCCTTTGTTTCACCTTAGAGATAGGTTCATTTTGGTGGTGGATGAAGGGAAGCTGTACAGTTTTGAAAAGCAATTTGAAATCCCTCTGAATGAAAAGTGCTTCACACATGAAACAAAATTAGTGTTATCAATTGTCACTGCCAGCCTCAAATCCTGAATTTGAAAGGGTCATTTATACTCCTCAAAGGCAAACACACAGCAGGGTGCTAAAAGAGAAGTAAAGCAGCTGAAGAAAATGCCGTCTCATGTAATTTCAGGCTCTGCAATCCCAAGGAGCATTAATAACTATTTTTCTGTTTTCACTGATGTCTCTACATGGGTGGAGAGGGAAAGAGTTGGAAGAGAGAAGCTGCAGTACTGAGATGCTCCAAGTTGCCCCACACCCTCTGCATAAGCAGCTTTCCTGCTGTGAGAAGACTCAGCCAGGGAAGGAACAACATGCAGATGGATGAGGAAAAGGGATAGGGGAAGATTTGGACTTGTCAATTTGATTATGATATAGGAAGGACAATCTTTCACCATCGCCCTCTGGCATTCTGGCTGTATCTGCTGCCTTTCCCACCCTGTCTTGTTCCTGTTTTCCCTTAGCAGATGCCAACATGTCAAGACGCCATGGCAGGGTCAGTATCAATCAGCCACCTTTTAGATAACAGGTGCCACATGAAACCAGAGCCCATCTACTCTGAGGTTCATGCAAACTGAGCAGCCTGCTCAGAGCTGCTGACAGCTGTGAGGTGCAAGGAAAGTGCAAAGGCTTTGTGGAGTGTAGCAGATGGAGACAAGGACCTGCTCATTGGTTGGATTGTTGTGCTTGCAACTTTGTGGAGCACTTCCCACTTATCTTGGCATGGGTGCAAAATACTACCCAAGCAGAATGGTGGCAAGTTGCACCCTCCTTTTACTGACATCATACCAGAGTCAATGTCAAGACAAGGTGAAATTCAGGCCCTAAATCTCAGTAGGTCATCTGTCTGGAATTATGTCCAATATGATTGTACTGCATTCAGCAAATATACAGTCCTGACATTGGTTATTCATGAAAATATTCAGTTAAATTTTCTAGTGGCTCAGGCAATGACTCGTCCTGATTTTTCTCGTGGGACCTTGTTCTGCTCTTGCGTTGACCATGTTGATGGGAACAGTTTTGCATTGTTCCATCTAAACAATCCTTATATCCTTTTACTCCTTACTATATCCCATTTCATGTGTTTCTTGTTCGTGCATATGAGTTTGGTTTGGTGAGAGACAGCAGCAACATGTGTACCTTGGGTTCAAAGTTTCCTTATTTTTGTGGTTTAGCAATGGTACTCCCCAATTTAGTGTTTCCACTGAAACACTCCAAACCATGTGCTACTTGTTCACTTCCCCCTCTCCCATGTTGTGGGACTGAGAGGAGAATTGGAGACACAAAAGGCAAAGATCACTGGTTGAGATAAAAACAATTTACTGTAAACAGCAATGAAATAAGAAATTAACAGTAACAACAACAATACTAATAACAGAGGGTACAAGAAATGAACAATTTGCACACTAGTTCTCACCCCCAACAATACCTGACTGCTCCCTCTGCCACACTACCTGACCTGGAAGGGGCCCCTTTCCCCATCCCTGGAAAATGACATGAGGTAGTATAAAATGACCTCTGGGTCCCAACCATGCCCCCTCCTGGCTACTGCAAAAATTAACCCTGTCCTGGCGGGAACCAGGACAATTATATAGGTCAAAATCAGTTTTAAAAACATTACCTCCTGGAAACCACTTAGAAGGCCCTGTCAAATAAAACTGTAACCAAAATAGTCTTTGTAGTTGAAAATAAATCTCTTGTGCAGAGGAGAAATCATTCAAGCTATAGTTTGAAAGTCTTTATAGCAGGTGGAAGAAGGGGTTCAGTATCTATGGAGTCAGCTCAGCCTACAGAGATGCTGGTTCAGTCCCTCAGTCTGACACAGGTTTCCTACACAACCAGACATGTTGTTCAATTCCCGCAAGACCTGAGGTAGGTTAACACCAGCTTGAAATATAGAATGGTTCTTATTAGTATCATGACAGAGGGATGTTTTATTCTTTTTTTTTATGTCATATCTTAAAAAGAGGCAAAAATCTGAACTAAAGTAGGAAAAAAATAAAAGTAAAAGCCATATGATTTGCTGTGGGACTAAATCCCCTCAACAACTGGTTCCAGTCTGGAGAATATATTCACAGCTGGGTTATAAGCCCTCAAAATCAGACAGCATAACCTTAACTAACACAACATTACAAAGGCACTGCTGTAATGGGATCATTCTGCTATGGCTCATGGACACATTTTCAGTGTCATCAATTTAGTCTACAACTAGAGGCTGTTCAGTGCAAAACCATTTTAGCAACTGCATCTTACATGCAGGAATGATTGAATATTAATGGATTTGTTTTTGTTGAGAAAACATACAGAGAGGAAAATGAAAAAACACTGGAAACTTCACTGTCCTTCCTCAGGTAGTGAAATTCATTTTTGGAGGGCAGCAGGATCAGTCTAGCAGCTGAGTATTGGTGTAGGCAGCTGGGAAATCATCTCTCGTTCTCCAGCACTGATCTTCTCTGCAAACTTAGCCAAGTTATTTCACCTTAGTTTTCCTTCTCTATCTTATTTCCTCAAGGATGTGAGTTATTTGACAGAGTAGTTGTTTCACTCTGTTGTTGGAATGGGTTAGACTCTACCTGCATGACATCAAGACTGGGCAAACAGGGAAAAGCTATGAGGGATGAGGCCCTGTGTTTTTTCCAACATGATTATTTTTGTAGTTGATGTCAAGCCCTTTAAAAAGAGCTCAGAATGTTTTGAAACTGAGTGGGAAATGTGATTACCTTAACTCAAAGCTGGTATCAGACAAGATTATAAAACTAGCTTTCCCAACCCTATGTGCTTCTCAATACATCCCAGACTGCTTGATCTTTTACTATGTCATATTTTAGGCATGGGAAAACATGTGATGAAGAGGTGGTGCAAAAGTTTCCATTTGGATATGGATACTTGTGTTGTCTGTAGGTGTTATGGGCCAAGACTTGGGTAAGTGTTCTGAGGCTGCCTGAGTAATCATGTGAACAGGATGGCAAGGAGATGGTAGCCACTTTCCATGAACTCGGTGTTCCCCAATGCTGCAAGGTCAGAGCTATTGTAGACTTTTTTGCAGGGCACTCCTATGGTTTGACTTTAGATGACAGACTGACTGACTGACTGACATGTTGTTGAGACATCCATACCTCCCCTACACCGACTGTGTCAGGAACGGAGACTCTGAGTTGAACCATGTCTATCTTCACAAGGAAGTAAATTGATATATCTCTCTCAACATCCTCCATAGAGGACAGTGGTTGTACTTAGAAAATGAGGGAATGATCCCCAATGAATAACAGCATTCAAAAGCTTTTATATTCTTTTTTTATCATTATTAAATCATGCTAGAGAGGCTGCAAGATGAAACTCTCAAGCTTCATTTTTGAGAAGCTGTTAGGATGAAGGCAGGGCATTTTAAAATCAATACTGAAGCTTGTGTTCCAAAAAGAAAATGGGAGAGTCAATATAAATTGCTTTACTTCTTATCTCGAATTACGCATATTCATAACTTAAGCCCTCTCATTTGGATTTATCCTCTGTGGCCTGCAGTGACACCAGAAAAAGTCCTTTTTAATTCTGTGGCAAAAAAAAATAACAAAGCTGCAGGGTAGGATAATATCCCCACAGAAGTTTAGGGCTTAAATGTTTTATGTTGGGCACCAGGTTTTGCCATCTTCTCCCCTTCCCGTTTGTCCCTCTCCTCCCTCCTCTGCTGTTATACATCAATCATCCTCTTTCTTAGAGGCTAGGATACAAACTGTGTAATCCCAGAATGAAGGGATACTGATACAGCCAGTCCTGCACATGACTATTGCTCTGTCCTTGGAGATGCCATTGCTAAATCTAATGACAGGATTTTGCTGATGGGAGTGTTTCATCTAGACTGGAGAAAGCAATAGGAGTGGTAATCTGAAAACCCAGCTTTGCCATAGCTGGGTGATATGTTGTATCTCCACTTCTGTTTTAAGTGTCTTTCAAAACTTCTCTTTCCTTTATTACTTCTTGGTTTGTCTTATCTTGGCACTTACAACATCATAAATACAGTTCCTCACCAGAAATATTTTTAATTATGACCTTGAAATGAACCTTAGACCTGACTCAGCCAATCCAACCAAACTATTCATAACACATAAAAGGATTGGTGTTGAATTAACTAATGATTTTAAATTCAGAAATGATTCATGTATAGACTGAATTTTGGAGAAAATACCACAAGCTCAAATGCTATTTTGTTAAGTGGCCTTCAGAAGGAATTTTTGTTTGTTGGGGTTTATTTTGGTCTGGAGGTCAGAAATGTGTTTAGAGGAGGTGGTGTTACTCATCCCCAGAAAAATCCTACAACAGTTTATTCAGGAGAAACTGATGAACAGTGTTTGACTTCTAGGAAGTTCAGGCAGTGACAGCTTGTTCCAACAGCACAGTCTCCCTGGTCCTGTATTTATTGAACCAGACTTGAGATCACATGATATTCTGCTGGCAAGTTTGGGAATGAACTTTGGTGGGAACCCAGTGCTTTCTCTCATCTGCTAAGCCCTTAATAAATCCCACTATTACTTTTTATAACTCCTCTCTGGGCTTTGAATTACACTGCAGTGAATACAGCACATGTGAGTAAGATCTTAAGGTCTTGCTTGCTTGAGTGGCCCCATTAAAAAGACCAGGTTTTCTGTCTTGGCTGCAGAACCATTCCAAACATTGCTGCTATTTTTATTCCCCCAGCATTCCTCACTTGC
Source organism: Dendrocincla fuliginosa (assembly GCA_035047845.1). NCBI lineage: Eukaryota > Metazoa > Chordata > Aves > Passeriformes > Dendrocolaptidae > Dendrocincla > Dendrocincla fuliginosa. The sequence goes on from JAWWMO010000096.1 coordinate 67,630,321, forward strand.
CTTTTGTTTGTTTGTTTTTTTCCCATGCCCAACCTAATAATATGTGTTTTAATCAGTTAACTTTGGAACCAAAATATTAACTGTATAGGAGGCAGATTTTCTGAAGGTTCACAAAATATGTATCAGAGCAAGGAATAGAAAATTATCCCATTTTGTAGCAGACAAAATGTATAAAATGCTGAGTGAAAATTGGGAGAGACCCAACTTAAATCTTTGAAAATCACTGCCAGTTCCAATGTGCTCTATTTATTTTTACTTGGAAGGCTCAGTTTGGTCCAGATGAGTTCATTTGTTTAGGAGCATGCATTTCTGCACAGAGCTGGGAGGGAGAGAAGCTTGCAGGATGCTTCAGCTCCAAGGTGTTGAGCTGCCAGGGAGCAGTGGTAGGAGCAGGACAGGCAGCCCATCTACATGTTGATCCTGGCATAAGAGTGTAACGCTGGGGTGGAGGTGCTGTAAGGTTAAAATTGATTTCTTTTAAGGCAGGTGAGACAGTGTAGCCTTTGTATCCTCTGCTGTTTGCTGGGTAGGGTAAGTAGATGCAAAGCTTGACATACTCTAATAATTTGGAGATGGGGGAACATATTTAGGTAGGGGTGTCTGTAGTTACTTATTCATATGACTTCATGCAGCAGAGAGCCTGTTATTTCATTTGCACAGCCCTATCTTTCATTTTTTTGTCTTTACTCCTTGCCCTCTCAGCACCTGATACCTGCTCAGCACCATTTTACTTTCTCCTCCTTCTGCTCCTGCATCTTCCCTTACTCCTCTTGTCAACAAGATTAATAGCTCAGCCATTTGTCTCTATGAAATTTCTCTTTCCTCTCCTGGAGCTCCATCTTCACTGCTCACTGCTCCATCCCAGCAGGTGGGGAAAGGTCCTATGACCTCCCCAAGAAGCCCCGTCCTCCCTGCACCCTATCCCCACCTCCCCGCCAGCAGCCTGTTTGCCAACACTTTGCATGAGGAAGCTACCTCTATAAAAATAAACTGTGCTGAAATCTGAGAGAAACAACACCAACCTCATCCTTCATTATTGGTAATGGCAACCATTTGTAAACAGTAGCCTGGATATGTTCCTCACCATGTACCCTGTCTTGCTATGCTGTTTTCTGCGCAAATTCAGGTTCCCCATGCCTGATGCTTAGTCTGCTTTGCAGTTTGCTTGCTCTGAGCCACAGATACTCCTGCTTCACAATTAAAGTGTGGAAAAAGCCTGTTAAGTCACTGACTTAATTGCCTGGTTACTCACTGCCAACACAAGGTTGCCATCTGCAATGGGCTTGAGCCTCTTCTCCCACCTCTTCTATCTTTGTAAGATTTTACTTCTTGTAGTTGTCTTTTATAACTGATTTACAGCAGAGAAAGCCAGTAGAGACAGACATGCATTTCCTGTTTTTAACCCCAATGTGCACTGCCATATGGGCATTGCTGGACATGCAGATACCACACTCCTGCATCTCCAACACTGCCTGGTTGTTACAGTGTAAACCTGGGTTGAGGATTTAGAATGGAACTTCATTTTCCAGGAGATGTGTCTATTAAAAAATGACCAAAAAAAAGGAAAATGGTAAAGGAGAAGTAGTAAGATAAATCAAGTTTTATATCAGCTTTATATCAGACACTGCATTGCTGCCCTTGAAACCCACATGAGCTGCTGGCCCATGTCTCCATTGCACACAAGGGTTGGCTCTCAGCTGCATCCTACAAGAGGTGGCTGTGGTGAAAGGCCCCCAGGAGGGCTTAAGGAGGGAAGAAGCACCCGGGGCCCAAGAAGGAACTGTCTGTATTGACTTTTACTTGATTTACTGGAGCAATTGAGTTTGACAGTGAAACGTGAGTGGTGCTCAATCAGCTGTTCATGCTGAGACTCCTGTCACTAGTATTGAGTTTCTTATCCTTTCTCAGATTAACTCTGTGGCAGAACATCAAATGAAAAGCTGTTTGGTGTATGGGGAGGGGAGAGACTCTAAGCAGTTACCTAGGAATCAGTTTACAGACTTCAAAGCTCTGTCAGGTTTATTCTGAGGGCCTATAGTGATGCTCAGGGAGCCTTAATGCATTTAGAGTGTAATGTAGACTGTCCTCTTTAGCCCTACTTTATCTCAAGGGATGAGAGGCAGGGATGGGAGAAGAATAGAGGCATCTCTCCCAGAAAACCCAATGTCCGAGTTCAGCAGGTGGGACCGGTTATCACTGTGTGGGGGTGATCAAAGCTACGTATTCTACCCCCCTCTATTCATTTCCCAAGAACAATGGACCATTTGCAGCAGCT
>JAWWMO010000096.1:67653816-67664086 GCA_035047845.1 Dendrocincla fuliginosa
TTGATTTTTCAGTACAGAATCAGAATCACAGAATATTTAGGGTTGGAAAGGACCTTAAAAATAATCTTGTTCCAATCTCCCCACCATGGGCAGAGATGCCACCCACTAGGTCAGGTTACTGAGGCCCCCATATTCTTTCTGTCATCACACTACTGTCACACAATACCAGTGACATTCACTTCTCCCAGTGCAATATATAGATTTATAAAATTATAAGTATTTGGTAAAGGAATGAACTAATTATCTCACTCAAAGTCCAGACTACCTGGAAGCTGATTTTTAACAGATCCCAAACTGAAGTTTGATCTGCTGTGCTGACTCTGGTCAGTATTTGTATCCTAAATTGCGTCACATTCGCTGCTTTCCTTTGGTCCAAAAAATGCTCTGATTGTCTGCTACCAAGGCTTGTCTGCAAGTTTTGTGATGCCTCTTCCAGAGGCAGTAACCACTAAAAGGCTATTTAAGGTAAAATTTTTCTCCTGATATTTTAGCAAGTAGAAGACTCAAAAGTAGGCTTCATCCATTTGCTATAATCCTTGTCACTGTCACCCTATTGCTGAAATTGAAAATATTTCTGTTGCTATAAATTGTGGTTAAATTGGCCTGGTGGAAATAAAAAGTGTCCTTCTTACCACCTCTAGAAAGAAATAAACAGAGAGGTACCCCCAGAGCAGTTTAAAATATAACATTTTGATAATTCTCAGAGAATAAACATTGATACAGTTCTTTCCTGGGTAAGCTGTTGGCCCTAAGCTAAGCTTCGAGGAGCTAAGCATGAAAAGGAAACATGAACAAACAGGGCTCACACCTGGAATAATCAGAATCATTTTTTATTGGAATAAAGTTGCTTAAAATGAAGTAGTGGATGGCAATACTTGACTGTGCTTAGCCTATGCTGAAGCTTTCACAGGTGTATTAGTTCAATTGTTTCATTTCTCTTCAGTGTAACAATGCTTGCTAACAAAAGGTCCAATTAGCAATCAAATTAATCCATGTTTTGCACAATTGAAATGAGGTTGACCTGCAAAATCAGAACTTAAAAAAAAGTCCCCAGCTGTGGTGGAATTGGGAATTCTGAGAATCCAGACAAGCCAGACATTTGCCAGATGTAGATGGACAATGTTTAAATAGGTCAAAAAACACGGGCTATGCTTTTACGTGTTGCAACTGGGAAAGTTTTAGGAAAAGATTTTTCTGCTCTCAAGAAACAAGAACACTTACAGCTAATCTCGTCCAAGAGCCGGACTTGAAAACCTGTGAGAAGTGTGAGTCAAAGAAATAGATAAAACACTACAGTGAAGACTTTGCACAAAAGCTGGGTCTTAAGAAGTTTCCAACTTGCAGTGTTCCTCCAAGGCAAATCCGTCCTGTTTCTCAGTCATCACCAGGTAGCTTTTAGGAGCATTGGCTTCAGTTCTATAAAGGTTATGAAAACTTTTCAGTCAGATTTTGCAGGTTTTGTTACTTTTGTGGGTAAAATCAGGCTGGTGAGGGACAATTTATATCAGAACCCGAAGAACTAATTTGCACTAGAACACAGTCAGTATCAGCAACTGAACAACCTGGAGTGGAAGGTGTCCCTGTCAAGGCAGGGTGTTGAAAAGAAATGAGCTTTAAGGTCCCTTACAACCTAAGCCATTCTAGGATTCTATTCTTGTATCAAAGTTAATGATTGAGCATCCTCTTTGGTGGTGTTCTTGTTGCTCCACACAGAGGTGGAACTCAGAGCCTGGTTCTTCCTGCTCCCAATAAGCATGATTTTTAAATTTGGGTTTATTTCTATTTTGAATGGAGTGAGTTGAGTGCTGTTGGAGCTGTTTAAGTTGAAAGTGGGGAAGGACCCTGTGGCTTGCACAGCTGTGCTCTACCACCTGCTGCAACCTGGGAGAGGATTTCAGCCTCCAGGCTTGCAAACTTGGCTTTATATTCACTTCAGTGTTATAGTTAAAATGAATGGGAAAATAGTGAAGAGGAACTTAGCTTTAAGAAATCACTTACATTAACCAGCAGTCTTCAAAGTTTTAATATACCTAGAACACATACTATAGTTTTAACAGGTAACACTGGAAGGGCTGGTCTGCATAAGCTAGTACAGATTTTGTGCCAGGACAACACCCCATGTTTAATCAATGTCATAAAACAATAGTATGTCATATGATATCTCGATTACACACAGTTCTGAGAATTAGGACGCCTTCAGATATTTTTTTTCCTCATTCTTACATAACTGCACTCTAGAAGCATTTTACCTTAATATAACTCTATCCATGTAGTAAAAGCAGGTAACTAATCCTTATCTATGTAAGTTTAAGGCAAGATGAACAATTGGTGTGCCAAGGCTATGGTAGGTTGCACAGTGTGTTGTTTATCAGGTGCCAAATCGTTTTGGTGATCAGTGAATGAATCCACCACGTATATTGTGGAGGATGTGTGTGTAAGGCACACAGTATAGGTTCAGTACAGATTAATTATAGATACAGATTGCATCTGTTTAAGGTTTTTAATAACAGATCTATGTATAACAATTTGGGGATAAAAGTGGCCCCTAACACAGAGCATTGACTCGATGTGACTTCTCTGTACAGTCCTTGAGTACTGGCCCTTGAATAGAGCTGAGTGTTTCCAAACCAGAATGATGCCATAATCTTAAATGAGGGTGTATATTCATTTACCCCCATGTTTTCACATGGGCTGGTTTTGTCTCACAAAGTCAGTATCCAGCTGAGAGATATTACACTCCCTGAATGGATCAAATCATATACACATCCTGTTGGCTCTTTTTCTGATGATGTTTGGCTGAAGGACTGAGACCCAACCCCATGTTTATGACCTATTATTGATATTTAGCTTAGGTATAGGTACTTGGTGTAAAGAACAGTCTGTCTTCTTTACCCAGCCAGGAGATTGACCTGCCAGCCCAGAGATTGGGGTTGACAGTGCCTTTTGTTGAGCTCTGATTACAGCAGTGCTGGCAAAGCCGCCGTTGTATTTGGCGCTTGCTGGTCTCTGATTTGCTCCGCAGTGCTGTTACACTGAAATGAAAAACATCTGGTCAGCTCACACGCTCTCTTCAGGCCAGTTACACAAATGCATGAGATTATGCAACCCAGACCTGTGATCCTGTTTCTCCCTCTTCTGAAGCATTTCATATTTTTCCTTTAATCACATCAGACAGCTGGCTGGCCAGCTTCCAGGTGCCGCTTCTTGGATGGTGAGCCTTGTTGCCTGACCTGTAAGCACAGGTCAGACTGCCACCACCTCACTGTTTCACAAGAATACCCTGTGTCTTTTCTGCTCCCCTACCCATGAAGCCGAGCAGTGCCAGTAGACCAGCTGTGGAAGCTGGTGAAGTCCTTGAAGCACAGGGAGCTTGTTTAGGCAGTGTGTTGAGCTCATTTACTCCTTCGGCTTTTCCGATCTGACAGTGCGGGCTTCCCAGCAGGCAGGGCAGAGATAATAACCCTCATCCCACAGCTACACACAAGTCTGCCTGTCTCCTTACGCTTCCCCCCACCTGGGGGAAGCTGTATGATGCATCACAGCAGAAGGAGTTCAAAACAGGATTTCTTATGGCTTTGCTCTTATCATCTTCTTCGATGATAAATCACTCAAACATGCATTTCACCAGGCTGTCTTTCCAGCTCCAAAGTGAGGAAGTTTCCTAAGCAGAGCATTTGGGAAGACCTCAGCAATGGAAAATGGTAGTGCTGCCCACTGGCTTCCCACCAGGCTCAGGGCAGCTGAAAATCAAGTTTGGTACCTTAAGCTCAGTAAATTCAGCTTTTAATTAAAATACATAATTTAATGCTAGAAACCTCATTCTCTGAGAAGGGTACCATTATAAATGCCCTCATCCGACCTGGATTGCTGAAAATTGGCATGTTGCCTTTATTACTTTAGAGATAGCAGACCCAAACTGACTTATCACTGTAACCATTAGCCAAGCAGACAGGGGCACTGTCTTCATCTCAGATATGAAAATATCAACTAATGCTCATTGGACTTGGTTTATTTTATATGTAAGCTAATGCAACAGCCCAGCGTGACCATAGGAAGAGCTGTCACATCAAATCATGCCAGGCTGTCTCCAAAGAGCTGAGTGGGGATGGTGCTCAATTGCCTGCCCCAAACTCCATCTGTAGAGGCTCCCCCAAATTGCTGCCACTGTCCATGGATTAGGTAGTATCTGATCAGAATTCTTCCTTCTTTACGTACATGTGTTTCTATGTTTGCACATACATAAACAGTACTTACTATATAAAGAGAGGTTAATGAAAAGAACATAATTAGTGCCTGTTATCTCAGGAGCCCATGCTGGTTTTTTCCACTTCCCAGTTCATGCCTCCTTTATAAGTATTTCCTTTTTATCCTGTGGTAGACTTTACTATAATCCTGGACTTCGCCAGCTGAGATTGAGGAATGGCTCCTTTAACTTGCTTGGAAGTGGTCCAGTCTTTGGAGTCTGGGTAGCTCTGGTTCACATCTTAATAATTTTCATGCCTTCACATGAATTTTTAAAATGGGAAATACCCTGGTGAGCCACTGGATCTTTCTCTCTTGGCTGGTAGCTTCCCTTCTCCATTAAGGCAGCCAAGGAAATCTCATACTCCAAGCCACAAGAACCTCCTCTTCCATTTAGAGAAGCCTGAGTTTAGCTGGGAGGTGCGTACATGGATGTGCGTGCACATGCGCAGGCACGCACCACTTGATTCACTATTCCTCTAGTCCCCCTTTCACCTATTAGTGTCCTTTGAAGGATCAGGTTACCTTGCCAGTGGAAATATATGAGCTCGCTGTGTGATATAGCATAACTGCAACAGCAGATCATATAATTTTCCCCTGAAGGCTTGTTGCAGACTATGTCGAGTCATTTGTATTTATGACAGCTTGGGGGTGATTTAGTACGACCTCACTTTGATAAAAGCCATTTAGAGCTCATAAATATGGGTGACACACTGCCTTCTCGGCTGGGATTTTAAATGGAGAGCTGCATTTGCATTCCCATTGAGCTTTTATTGTTTAGGGGGTAAGAATGAGAAGGAACGAGGTAAAACAGGAAACAGAAGGAGTGTGCAAAATACAAAAGGGCCCTTGAGGAACGAAGAATGCTGCTGTGCTTGGAGTACCCCTAGCTTGATGCACCCATGATGCCCTTTCCTCTCTGCATCTCCTCCTGGCCATGGAGTGAGGTGAAGTTTCGCTTGTCCCAAATGGGTCACTTGGTGGGAAAAGGGGATTGTCCAGTTTGGGGGCTACATGGATTTAGAATTGAGTTTCCACAACACTAATAAAAAAGACTTCCGTATTCCAGCAGGCTTTCTTTTAGCTTGGGTCTTCCTGTTGTGTGCTGTAATTTTAACTTAATTTCAAGGAGCCATTTGCTGTGTATATTTATATTCTGCACCTAGACTTACAAGGAGGAAGACAGCTTATGGCCAACAATAAAAGATACTTAAGCCAAGCACAGATTTGTCATTGAAGGAAGCAAGTAGGAAGATTGTTCTTGGAAAATTACTTTTTTTTTTTCATAATTTGTAATGACCAGAGGAACCTGAGCATCACAACCTATTGAATTCCACAAAGAGATGAGAATATCTTTTCTATAAATGAGGATTCAAAAGATGAAGCAGTTTTCATCTTTGTAGTCACTAACAGAAGAAGAACCTGAGTCTAGGTGGGTATCTTGACCATCAGGTCAACAATCAATCCATCCCCTGCAGCCATGAATTCTCTGGTTTTCCTTTCTGTTATACAACCAGTGTAGGTCAGTAGGAATATTGGAACCTGTTCTTGGTGGCTGGGAAACCTCTCTAACACATTCTTGGTTAGTCTTTAATGGTGTAATTACTTACTGGTGGCAGATGAGGACCATTATACTCAGTTTTGTGTGTAAAGCTGTCTTGTGCATGGCCTTGATGTTTAGGGCTGAGGGTTACAAAATTAAACTAACCAAACCTATATAGAGATCTTTTTCAGAGCTTTATAAGTGTAAAAGCTTTAGATTTTGATTTAAAATCTTGAAAAATATCACTTGTGGAAGTTACCTCTGAAATCTGTCCAGAAAACATATTTTAGCATATACCTGTACATTTGAAATAAATCAAAAAGATTTAAGCTGATCAGTTTTTAAGCTCTTTTTAAGCTTTTTGGAGTGCTTTTTTATGAATTATAGTGATTTTACTGAACATTATTTTTTATTTTTGATGTCTAACAGGATAAAGCTGTCACAAAGGCAAAATAAATCTTTCCTGCCTTTCAAATCATTCCTATGATGTGATATATCATTAGAATGCAGTACCCAATTATTTAATTTTATGCATAAACTAATCAATTAACTGTGTTCTCATTATTATTGTCCTCTGGGTTGGATAAAGTTTATAGGTTGACTGTCAGTTAAGTTTGATGTTTACAGCAGCAAACCTAGTGCTTTCTGTTAACCATTTTATTAATAAAAATCATTTGTGTCACAACCTGATCAGACTTTATGTATACCTAAGGAGTTTTTGGAATAGCTTATGCATGGTTGTGGACTAGCAGTACTGAGACACTGATTCAGAGGGGTTGAATAGAGAGAAAGGTGCTGAAGCTGCAGCCTGGCTCTTCTGCATTATCCCCAGCTGGTCCATGCACACCATGTGGCATGGCCACATGTCTGTCCCCCCACTGCTCCCATCACTGGGGCTCCCACCTAATACCTAGGCAACAGAATCCAGAGGAATTAAAAGGGAGTGTGCTTTTCATTAAGCAAATGAAAAGAAAATCACAGTCCCTGCCCTGAAGATTGTACACTGTAATCAATGGCAGCATTAATGGGAAACTTCACTGCACTCGAAGGAACAGTAAAACATGCATGATGGGGCCCCAAAGATGAGACAACCAGTAAACTACTTACTCTGCTTCAGCTTCATTAGCCATTAAAGCAGGATAATGGCACTTACCTTACCTCGCCAGAGACTAGTTAGTCGTCACCAGCACAAAGTTATGGGGGGAAAAAAAGGAAAAAGAAACATCCCTCCAATTCTTGCCTTAGTGATGTTGGCAGCAGGTGAGGATGGAACCCAGGACATGCTACGTGTCTTTGGTGGCTATACTGGGATGCTTGTGCATGGGCTCTTGACTTGCAGAGGAGAAGCATTGTTGGGTGTGTGCAACCCCTGAACTGCTCCAGCACATGCTTTGGGTTGGACTTGATGATCCAACTTAGGATGTGCTATGATTCTATGATTCTCAACAGGATGGAAAGGAAAGAATTGATTTTGCCAGCCTGGCCTTTCACTTTTGAGGTTCAAGTGTGGTGTAGCATGTTCAGAGGTCACTGAAGGCCCCTCTGCAGACATTTGGCTGCTTAGTCTAAATCCCCACGCGGCTGGAACCTCGCTCAGCAATCTGTGCCACAGGAGCTCTCCATGGATGACAAAACAGAGGCACAGAGCAGAAGTGACACAGCCGTGCAGGGAGGCTTGTGCAACACCTGTCCACACCATGCGTGGTGTCAGCCAGTGCCATTTATCTTTATAAGCATTTTTATTAAAAGTAGGTCCTAGAGCAAACAGACCTCGCAGTGTGGCTTTTTTCATTAAATGAGCTGATTCGGTCTCTGCTGACTCAAAAAGCCAATCAACAAACCCTCTGAATCTTTGATCCATTTTTCTACTTTGCTGTTCTCTAAAGGCTCAATTTCCTCTCCTGTCATGCTTTAGAGAGGGGGAAAATACACAGACTAGTCCCCCAGTTATAATACAATTATTTGGTGCAAGGGAATTTTTTTTTCACTTGAATAAATTAGTTGTTAATTAAAGCTTTTTGATGTAGTGCAAAAGGAGTTATATTTGATACCAACAGCTGTATGCTGTTTGATTTATAGTCCTTTGGGGTGTTGTTGGTTACAGCGATCCATTTCTCCCCCTTCCCCCACAAAACACACACAGACATTCACTTCAAAGACCATTAACTGGTACTGTGTTTTCAATTAGAAGGAGAATATTTTTGCTGCTGTTTTCCCTTTTATATGCAGTACTTGAAAGCAAGAAAGCAATATTTCATCACCTTGGCCATTTCCCCCATGGTAAAATTCTGTACCACTGGCAGCCAAGACAGTTGTGACACTGTCACTTGTCAAGACTCTTCCTGAGCTAATGTGTTGACCCTGAATGTGGTTCCCTATCTTAATACATTGCAAATAAGATCCACTGGCAGAGTATTTCCTCTGATTTCCACTTCAAGCAGGTTAAATTCCCACTGTGGGAACTGAGCCGAGCTTCCAGGTAATGCATGAAGTGTTTGGAAGTTGTGAGGTGTGCTCAGGTTGAAGTATCACTGTAGTCTTCAGTATGTGGAGAATTAGAGACCTGGGTGAAGCTGAGGGTTTTGGGCTGGATTCCTCGGTGGGAAATCAGAGAATACAATAAAAAATGTTAGCAAATGGGCTGGATTGTGTAAAATTCCTAATCTTTCTTCTGATCCTGTCCAAAAGGTAAATTAAATACAATGTAAATTTGGTGTTCTTGCTTAGTTGATTGACTTACCTGTCTCTTATTTCTCAGAAATTACTAAATACTTGTCTGCTTAGCTATGACTGTTCCACACCAGGCCAGGGACCATGTGCCAGAGGTATTTCCAGGAGGATGTGTCATCCCAAAGGGTTGTCCCATAATCTCCGTCTCCCCTTTCTCATGAACGAGGGGAAGAATAGCCTTGGAAGAGGGATGGTAACTCTTTAAAATGGCAGTCACACACAGGTGAAGGAGAAGCTTTTCCATACGTGGTGCTGTTTTCAGTCAATTCCCAGCACAGTGTTCATTAACTGTAATGGAAGTGGTTGATTAGAAAGTGTAGTTCTTCATACTATTTTGTATTTGGACTTCTGTGTCTGGGAAATGCCAGTAGGACTTCCCAGTCCTGTGGAATAGCACATAGGGCACCTTTTAGAGCTGATCCAAGCTCAACTGAGCAAAGGGATAGGACCAGCTTCCTGAGCAGAGAGAAATCCCTGCTTCTCCAAGAATTCCTGTCCCAGGCAAGGTTGTGCTACGGCTGCCATTTAATTTGCTTTAATCTGATGGAGGTGGGGAATGGGTCTTAATTAATTGCCTTCTACTCCGGGCTTGAGAGGAAAACCTGCTTTGGAACAATTTAATACAATCAAAATCTGCAGGTTGTGAGGCTGCTGGCAGAGCTCCCTGTTTGTGAGTAGATGAGTACACATTTCCAGCTTTCAAAGATGGGAGAGGCATTTCTGAAAGACAGTGGCTGGAGTGTGGGCTTTTGGTGAACATGAAGAACTGGAAAGTAGATTCTTTCTCCCTGATTCTCCTGAGGGGGCAGGATTGTCTCTGTGGTCTCAAATCATACGTAACTGTTGAGTGTGAGTCACATTTTAAGGAGCTGGAAGATGGTGGAGATCACCTGTGTTGAAGAGGGTGGCTGGAGAGGAGAAGACATGCCATGTTCTTTCTCTGCTGTCACTATGACTGTACTTCATCCTTTCCCTGTTATCTATCTATCTATCTATCTATCTATCTATCTATCTATCATCATCATCATCATCATCTGTTTAGAGCATTATTTTTCCTTTCCTTCTACCTGTTCTGTAGTGATAGAGGCAGCAATTCCTGCCTCCTTGACCCAGTTTCTGGAGTCCCACGTGTATTACTTTGTTAGCAGTATTTTGCTGGTATGCACACATGGCATTTTGTACAGTTGCACTTTGTGGAGTTTCCATCAGGGGTTCTAGGCCACTGAGATTGGCAGCAGACTTGGGAAATGTCCGTACATTTCGGTACCATGGCAAATACCTTCCAGTTTTAGTATTACATTACTTGTTCCAATTACCTGTTCTGGTAAGGGCTTATTTATCTAAGGATCAGCTTGACATTCTGCTTCTCCAGGCTGTAAAAAATGTTTTTCTCAATTGCTGAGGAACGTTCTATTTGTTCTGTGATGTGTAATAAAAAGCAGTACATGCTCAAGAACTGAAGGAACATCTGTACCAAACATACAGAAAAGCTGTACCAGGCTTTTCTTTCTATGACACTGTGGTGTTTTGACCCTGGATAAATGCCTGGTGTCCAGCAAAACTTCTTCAAGTCCTTTTCCCCCCCACCTTTCACCTTCCAGAGGGAAGGGAAAAAAAAACAGGTAGGAATTTACAGATAGAGGTAACAACCGAAAGAGGAGCTTTGATTAATATCACAGGCAAAACAGAACTTAGAATAATGCTAAAATTTATTACTAACAAACTAAAAACTAAAAATAAGAAATAAAACCAGGT
>JAWWMO010000096.1:67678376-67688376 GCA_035047845.1 Dendrocincla fuliginosa
CAGGCTTGGGGCTGTGACAGATTCCCTGGGGAGCCTGTTACAGGGCCTGACCACCCTCTGTGTGAAGAACCTTTTCCTTATATCCAGTCTATACTTGCCCTGACACAGCTTCATGCTGTTCCCTTGGGTCCTGTCATTAGTCACTGGAGGGAAGGTGACAAGCATATGGGCAAGCCTTGTCCTTTCAGAAAACCTAAAAGGGAAATAGGGAAACCCCCCAAAACTTAAAAGAATAAAATAAGGGAATAAATATTTGGGAGGAGGGCGTTTAAGAGGAGAGAAAAACAAATCAAAGCTGGTGCCAGGCTGGAACCAGCAGCTGTTTGCCAGCACAGCAGGCTGAGAAGTTGTTGGTGGAAGAGCTCAGTGCCATGTTTGGGTTGCTTAAAAAAATACAGCGTCCTTCCCTTGTTATTCCGCCTCTGCTTTTCTCCGGGCCCCACAAGCAAGAGGAGGGACTCGGCTGCCAAACGCATGCTTGTATTTACAGCAGTGCCAAGGGATGCTGAGCAGAGCGTGTCCTGCCCTGTCACACATGTGTGTGTCTGTGCATCTGTGTGTCTGTGGGTCTGTGTGTATGTCTGTGGGTCTGTGTGTGTGTCTGTGTGGGTCTGTGTGTGTGTCTGTGTGTGCGTGTGCGTGTGTGTGTGTGTGCACACGCGTGTGTGCCCTACGAGCATCACGCCTGGGCATCTCCGAGCTCTGCTGTGGGTCCAGGGGGTCCCCACACCTCGAGGGGATGCCAGGGCATTGGCAACCGTAGCACGATCTTTATTTTATTTTTTTTTCGCTTTTTCTGTTCTGTCGATGTGAGGGGAGGAGGTGGGAGGGCTGGGGGACGGAGGAGAAAGGGAGGGTGGAAGGTTGCAACGCTTGGCTAGAAAAATTTAGAGGAGTACAAAGGGAGAGCGCGACGAAAAGGGGTGGCGGCGGAGAAGCGGGGAGGGGGGGAAAGGGGAAGGGAGGCTGCGAACTGGCTGCTGTGGAGGTGGGATGGGATTTATGTTTGCCGGGTGGTTCGGAGGGGAGCAGGCTGGGAGGGTGCGGGTGCCGCGGGGAGTCTGACAGCGCCGGCAGCGAAGCAGCGGGGCTTCATTCTCCTCCTTTCTGCCTTTCTTTCTTTATTTCTCTCCTCCTCCCTCCGCTGTGGGCGCTCGGAGGAGAAGGCAAGACAAAAAGCTGAACCGGTGCCAAGAAGGAGCTGCAGCGACTCGAAAAATGGCACTCTGCGCCACACTAATATTTCGAGGCTGGGCTGTGCTGGAGGGAAGAGAAACGTGTCAGGAATGAGAATGGCTGAGACTGTGGGGCCACTGGCCGGGCTCAGTAGTGTCCTCCCTCCTCACTGCTTCGCCTTTTAAATGTGACCCTTTTCTCCTCCAGCCACCCCCAGTGATATTTGGGAACTCTGGGAGAAAGAGGGGACGTTTGCGGGGGAGGTGCAGTGTAAAGGGGCTCCTGCTTCCATCTCTAAATCAGAGAGGGATTTTATATACATATATATATATATTATTTTTCTTCCTAGAGAGGAAGAGAAGACTTGATTCCTAGGGAGTTTTCTGATTGTTCTCCTGTTGTTCTTCCCCTCCTCCTTGCTGTCCTCCTCCTCCTCCTCTCGCTGTACCAATAAGGCTGCTGTTGTGGCTCTGTGTCTCGATGCAAGGTTACTTGTAGGACACACGAGTATCTGCTGCAAGGTGCAGCGTCGCCTGCGTCGGTATTTCCCTCTGCTTCTCATTTGCTGGGAGACGAGGCAACTTCCAGGCAGCGGCTTGCCTCAGCTCAGCGCCTGGGTGATCCAGTGGCGCTGTTTGGGATGCAAAAGCCCCTTCTCGTAAAGCCTGTCTGGATAAAACAAACAAACAAAATATCTCGTAGGGATGAAACTGCATCACTTCAAAAGGTTGATTAATTGGCAAGAAATGGGAGCAAGTCTGGTGGTGATTTTTGTCTGAAAGGAAAAGGTTTGCCCTGTGTTGTCCCCCTTGTCCCTTCTTTCACAGGCAAGGAAACGATAAAAAAAAATCCCACCTTTTTTTTTAATGGAGTTTTATGGGGTTTTTTATGTTTTAGAAATTAATACCAGCAAAAGCATTCTTGTAGTAGTTCAATAGTTGAAGTTAAATTCAAATATTTCCCACTCCGACCCCACAGGTGTTCCTTTTTGGACCACTTTGTAATATGGATTTGGATTTTAAGGTTGTCTTTACAGAAACTAGAGACTGGAGAAAGAGAAAACCCCAGCCTTTGGTTTTGAAAACAGGTCCAGATCCTGTTCTATCAGTTTTAGCCCTCACACAGCCAGCAGGTCAAGTTCAAGGAGACCTTTCTAAAGCACAGGCAGAGCCTCATTAACTTGCTGCACCTCAGAAGCCCGTGGGTTGTTGGGTTGCTAGCTTAGCCCATTTTGTAGTCCCAGGCATGGAATGATCCCTGTGACCTCTCTCTCACCGAAAAACCATGCCCTGGTAGATATCCAAACCACTTTAAACCTCACGTAGACCTGGTTTGGGAGCACCTAGCTCTGCACAGGCAATGCCTTTTTGGAAATACTGTGATAGTGGTGAATTCAGGGAGACTCAAAGGTGTTATTTAGCCTGCTCTCCTCACCCTCTTCTCACAGATCCTCGCAGATCAATAGTCCTTACTCTGTGAAGGATCAAATACTCAGTCCCAGATTAATGCTGTTGGGAAGTGCACTCATTTCTGAGGTGATGCCAGCAGGTTTTGTATGGAGAAGGATGAGTACAGCAACTGATCCCTTTCTCTTCCTCACCTCTCAGCTCTGCCTTGTAGCACACAGTTGCTGCATCTCAACTTGGGCTTGTAAAGAGAAGGTGTTGTCATTTCTTCTTGCTCTTTTTCTTTGTTGAAACTGCAGGGAGTGTAGTGCTTGGCCCAGGAAACCTTGGAGAGGATAAAGAAACCATGGCAGATGTCAACAAGATGGTTGGAACTGGGCCAGTGAACTTGGAGTGTGCTATTGTACCTTACCTGTGACTCTACCTGTCTTCTCTGAATAAAGGGCATATATAAAATACAGGGGTTTCTATAAACACACGTGCATGCTGTTTGCTTTTCAGTTGTCTCTTTGGATTTCATGAGATGAGCTGTGTATCTAAGCTGCCACCCTCACCAAGGGCGTGTATCATGCAGACTTTGCCTGAATTTCATAGAATCAGGGAATCCGAGAGTGGTTTGGGTTGGAATGAACATTAAAGATGATCTCGTTCCAACCCCCTGCCATGGGCAGGGACACTTACCAATAGACCAGGTTGCTCCAGGCCCGATCCAACCTGGTCTTGAACATTTCCATGAATGGAATAGCCACAGCTGCTGTAGGCAGCTTGTGCCAGTGCCTCACCGCCCTCACAGTCAAGAATTTCATCTCAGTATCCCATTTAACCCTGCCTTCTGGCATTTGGAATCCATTCCCCCTTGTCCTGTCACACCAGGCCCTTGTAAAAAGTCTTTCTCCAGCTCTCCTCTAGCCTCTTTAGGTACTGGCAGGTACTCAAGGTTTCCCCAGAGACTTCTCTTCTTCTGACTGAACAATTCCAATTCTCTCAGTCTTTCCTCATATGTGAGATGTTCCAGAATTTTGCAGACATTCTTGCTGATACTTTTGCCTGCAGCTACACGTCTTCCTCTGGGTACAACCTTTTAGCCTGAGGTCCCCAAGAATGGGAATCTCCAGGTTCTATGGGATTCTAACCTAAAAGAAAAAATGGAAGTGGTGGGGATTAAAACCTATCTGACAAGAGGAGACCCTGTTGTCGGTCCTGACCCACCATGCAACTGTACAGAGAACTTATGCTTTTAGATATGGAACCAGCTTGTGTTTACTACTGATTAAAACTCGTAATACTTGAGTTACCAATTAAAAATTCCGAACAGATTTATAGAGAGGATCCCAAAGATATGGACAATTATTAATGTGTGTCCATGTGCTCCCAGTGTCAATGTAGTGTTTATTACTTGGAAAGGTGAACTGGGAGCAGCAAATGAAGAGACTTTCCTAAACCTTGTTACTTCAGAATTCAGACCTCTTTTCTTTCCTTGGTATCTTGAACGTAGGGGAGTTTTGGGCAAAAAGCAATACTCTTGGACTTTCCAGCTGGTCAAGTAAGCAATCTGGGTAGCTTGGTCATACTTCCCAAGGAGGGAAGGCATTGACAAGGCAGCTGAATGTTTTTGTTTTTATTTCTTCCTGTATAAAAGAGGTGTCACTGGATGTATTCTCCTGAAACATGATGTCTCATGTATGTCAAGTTGTTTCCTTCAAATCTTTCACCCTTTTAACACTTTTTAATCAGAAACATTGTCTCCTTGGAGTTGGTATAAGATGACGTGTGTCTGGAAGGGTTAATCTACAGGGCTCTTCCAAGGCTATCTTCCACTCCTTCTCCCCATCCATACCTTCCCCACTCTCAGTCTTATTTTTTTGGACCGGTAACCTCATATTTCTGTAATCTAAATGTGCAAATGCTTTGCAGTCACGGTCCAGTAGCTGGGTTAATCTCAGCCCCCTGGAGTGGCAGATGGCTGATTTGTTGCTGATTCCAGTTACAGAGAATTGTGTCACCTATTATCTTTGCACACGCTGATGCTTAAAAGGATGCCTTTGGCAAAATCAGTGGAAAGGAAAGCAAAAAAATAAAAACGCACTCTCTGATGTTCATCACCACAGGTGAAAATGTAAAATATTTCACCTTTGTGTGAAGGGCTAGAGAGATGGACAAAGAGGAGAGAAGGGAGTGGAGGAAGGGGAGGGAAGACCTAATTTTCATACCAGAAGTACCAAAGCACAGGGCAGAGCAGGTTTGCTGCAGTCACAATGTTGAATCACAAGCACTTACCCTGTTTTAAATGGTTTTGCAGTGTGGTAATCTTTGGCTTCAGCTCCTTACTTTAACTACTATACAAGCCAGGCAGCTTGACATCGTATGACACCTTCCTGCTCTTCCCAAGTCTTTCTAGCAGGGGTTGTCAGAGCATCACTGCTCATGGTGTGCCCCACAGCTGCTGGGGAAAGCTGTGGTGGTCCTGTAGTGCCAGTATATTTACAAGAGATACTTGGGAGGAGAAGTCTACACATTTGTGAGAGGCAAGGGGAAGCTTGGGGGAACCTTCCAAAACTCTGCAGGGCTGAGGGTGAATCCCAGCACTGGGGGCTGGCAGGTGGTGGGGGCCATAATGAAAGATGTAAAGCAATTGAAAGGGCAGAGCAAAACTCCGGAGGCTTATGACCATTTTCTACCCAGTCATCCAAACAATCAAAGTTTTCTCTTTTCTCTTTTCTCTGTGTTTTGGGAAACACCACAGAGTCAGATGAAGAATTTGGGAAGAGAGTGTGGGTTCCCTGTGCAGAGTCCAGTGACGAAATCTGTGAACAAGGTAAGAACAAGGGGTTATGGCTGTGGTTTGTTTATTTGTTTGTTTGTTTTTTCCTTTTCCCCTTCCAAAGACATTTTTGCTATGTCAGACACAAAATTTAGGTATCCATAGCACAGAAACTGATAGTCCAAGCCCTAAGCAAATGAATCTAAAAAGATCAAGCTAAATAAGGTTTCTTTTTAATGCAGGCCATTATTATGGTTTGGATTTTAGAACAGTTTGTATTGTATCCAAATGATCTATGTGTGAATAATTGTTACCAACCTCCTGACACCAGGACCTAATTAGGAAGTAAGAGCCTTAAATAGGCCATTTGCGTAGTGAGCTTCCATATGTCTCCTTGCACAATTTATTTGCTTCACTCCATTGAGATATAATGAGAATGAAACTCTTAAAACTGCCTTTGACTCTAAGGCTCTTCTCTTCATCTCCTCTGCAGTTATAACCCACTATTAAGAAGATAATATCTCTTGCCCTGTGTTCAGAAAGAAAAAGCTATTGTAGTGCTACTTTTTTTCCCAGATTGACCAAGCTTCTCTATTTCCAAGTTTCCAATGGAAATGGAGTGAGAAATGTCAAAACAATCTGAAAACTAGAAAAAATGCAATGCCGTCAAAGAAAGCACAAAGGTCATTTCAGGATGATCTTGAAGCAATACTGCCTATCCTCATAACCTTCCTGAAAGCTGTTGCTGTGGTATTTCAGTTAATGTATAGATGCAATTTCAGGAGTTTGGTGGATAGAAGCAATTTAAGAGTTCTATATTGGTTCTGTCTGGCTTTATTCCTACTAGAATGTGAGAAAGGGGGAAAGGTTGTTGCAACGCTGCCTGAGTTTTGTCTTATTTTTGAATATTTAGTTCAGTCTGGACCAATATTCTCCCTGGGACTCCTTGTTCATGTTATGGTGCTGTGTTCTTTAAGTATAATTTCAGAATATATAATTTATTTCCAAACACATCTTGCCTGCATGACTCCACCCATACTTCATGTGACCCTTTTGGTTTTCTGCTCCTATCATCCTGAAGTCAGCAAGACTTCAGTGCCATTTTCTATTGGGTTAAATTTTTGTGAACACTCAAGGTTTGGGGTTTTTTTGTTGTTTTGGTTTGGTTTTTTACCCCCAAATCTGGATCTTATTTAGTTTCCCAGTGAAAGACAACTCTACTTGCAATGATTTTGTTTATGATAATTCCCTTGCATGTTCCCTTCCAGGAATTGTCATTGCCTTCCAGAAGAGAGGTTAGTGCTAGTCCCCTTGCAGTGATAATTAGAATCAGACCTGTCAGCCTTCACACAGTCTACGCTTATCACTTGCATTTAGGAGGATTTTTCCTGAAGCCTATTACCAGCGCTGCTTCTTAGGGAAAAATAGTCATGATTTTTTTCTGCTAATCTTTGACGGCTCTCAGCTTTGAAAGCATGGAGAGGAGCAGAATGACTGCCAGTTGCAGTTAAAGAAACTGTCTGTTGGTCCTGGTATAGAGGTCTGGAAAGCCAAGGAGTGGGCGGATAGTCTGGGAAATGCTGAGGGGTTTAACTTGGTTGTGACAACACTTCAGGTGTGCTGGGGACAAAAAGCAGTGCATTTTCCAGTGGTAGTGCCTGAAGGAACTACCTCTGCAGACCTACTAGACAAGGGTTTCAGGTGGCAGGTGGTTCTTGGCAGTGGTATACTCTCTCCCTGCTGTTTTGGGCAGGGATCTCTGCGTAGGTTGAACGACTTGGAAGCAGGATGGCCAGAGAAGTGGCTGCAGCTGGTGCTGGAGACCATGGCTGGCATCATATGGACCAGTAGCCACTGGGACGCCATGGTATATTGGTGACCAGCTGGCTGGAGTGGTGATATTGGGTAGGATGTGGTTTAGTATTTATTCATCCCAAGCCATTTGAAAATTGTCCCCCCTAGTGTTATTCTCTGGGAAACACATTACCCCCATTTATTAGTTTCCCCCCCATTTTCACTCTATTATTCATATTGCTGTGCTAATAAACCCCTTTATTAGGTGAAGCTGTTTTGGTTCTACTAACATAAAGAAACAAAAAAATTTTTACACTTTCATTAGTCAAAATGGGTGTTGCATCTTTTACTCCCTCCTGTGTTACCACCATGCTCTCCTTAATGTACTCCCTTGATTTTGGCAGAATCTCATGGTGGTCAGGACTTTATAGCTTTTGCAACAAAGGAGGTTCAGAGAGATTTGGAACTCTTATGTTCTCTGAAGTTTTATATTTACAGTGTGCAGCGATATGATTTGCCTTTGTTTTATTTAAATTCACTGGGAGCTAGAGATTTATTTATCAGGTGTCATTCCCTGAAGGATGATAAATGCCATGTAGAGAAGACTTCATCTATTATACAAACAGATTTGAAGGCTTTGCTATTGCATACCTCTGACTGCTGAATGGAGTAAAAATGCCTTCAGCTGAACAAAGGCAGAGTGATACTTAGCAGAAGCATCTTATGACCTTTTGATCAGCTGAGATCTCAAGCCATATTAGTGGACAGATTATGATGTGATGGAAAGAGGGCCAGGAATAGCCTTTTTATCATGAGATCCTTTCTCTGGATATCCTTCTTGAGTATATTCAGATGGTTAATCACTAGGGTCAGGGTAATCAATTGGAAACAGGGGATAAAAATACTGGTACAGGCAATCCAAATATATTCAGGTTTGACAACTGCAGCTGGATATTACAGTTTACAGTTTCTCCTTAATATTCTCTTACCTTTCCATTTCTGTAAAGGCTGTGGGTGACCTTGCAATATTTCCTATCACTAATAATCCTATTTTGGTAAAAAGAGCAACACAAAATGAACCTTGGGTCCTTGGACCACAGGGGACCTGCAGTCCCTGAATCAAAGGTATGCATATGGTGAATATGGATATCTGACTGTGAATGGAAACTCACATGGAAATTTCTCTGTCATTTTAGAGATTATAACAGTAATACTTAAACCTATTTCAACCCTTTTTAGGAAAAAAACTAATGCAGGTTTAAGAAAATTCACAGCCTGGATGGTATTTATCTTTTTTTACAGAGCCAAAGAGGGGAAAACAAAAAATTACTTTTACATTGATCATACTTGCCTGCTTGCACAGAATTACTCCTTAAACTGTGTGCAGGTTTGAATTAGCCTCCTATTTATCTTAATGGCCAAGATGAATCTGCAGCCTCCTTGAAAACTGAACACAAACAATTGTTTGTTTATTGCTGACTCTGCACATGAACAACAGTTGTGCTAAAGTTTGACCAGGCTGCTGTGGTCAGTTTTGGAGGGAAGGAAGGACAGATACATGTTTGTGGAATTCAGTGTGCAAGCATCTGGGTCTGTCTGAGTATGACCACATGCCCAGGTCAGCCTATGCTGGTTATATTGTATGCCACATCCTCCTGTACATGGTTAGCATGGTGGGTGGGGCCCAAGTTGCACACGTTTTGCTTCTTCTTGAAGCCAAACAAGCTGCTGATTTTACTGACAAGAAGAAGAAGGGCTGGCAGCGTGTGAGTCACAAACTGCTGCCAGGGTAGTGGGGATGCTGATGCACCAGGTCTGGGAGAACAATAGCTACCACAGCCCTATGGAATCTCTTTGAAAATAAGAAGGTTATGGAGGTGGAAGAAATGCACAGCAGGACACTGTCTCCTCTTATCTCCCCCAGCCTCTTCAATCAGGTGCCTGCTGGGCTTCCCACTCCTCCCACCTTTTGCACTAGATCATAGGATCACAAGGTATTAGATTCTGCTGGCATGAAGTCATCCACCATCCTTCTGGCATTATAGCTTCCAGAGTCAGGGACCCATTGTGAAACATTATGACTGTGAGCCATTTGTTGCTGCCAGGGCCACAGAGTTGCCCAAATAGGAGCTGGGAGGTGACACAGGTGTCTTCACCTTCTTTTCCTTGGGAAAGCAAGCACTGCAAAAGGTGGATGGCAGTCTTGATGTGACAAAGAAAGCACCACTGCTGAAATACAGCTGAAATACAGCTCGCTGTGGAAAGGAGCTCCCTCCCAAGCTCCATCTGCAACCCAGTCAGTTGTTGCACAGGTGCTGCTCAAGGCGGAGTGTTCAAAGGGTCGTGATCTAAACCATTCAAAGGGACATGTTCCTCTGAACAGCTTCCATGTCATGGTAAGAGCTTCTGATGGCAGCTTTTAAACCTTTTCACCCAATAAGCTTTGTGGTGTGTGTGATGAACAGAGTGTAGTCATGGAATGTTTCCCCTGCCTCCCTCCTATGCCTTGTACTGCTTGAGTCCCTGTGGGGTGTAGGAGGGTGCGCAAATTTGGATGACACCATACCAAGATCTTCTTTCTAGTTTGGGGTTGCATTCGTCCTGCTCTACCCTCTGCCAAATGACCCATGCCCTGGTATATTCAATTCCACACAAAATAAAGGGCTTGCATTGAGCTAATTGTAGCTCGGAGAAACCCGTGGAAAGAGACTTGATTTGCCTTTGGCAGGTCAGCACAGAAGTTCCTATGGGACATCTGATGGTATCCCAATTGCCGTGGTTTAACCCCAGCCAGCAGCCAAGCCCCACACAGCCACTCTCTCACTCCCCCACCAGCTGGATCGGGTAGAGGATTGGAAGGGTA
>JAWWMO010000096.1:67688476-67698877 GCA_035047845.1 Dendrocincla fuliginosa
ACACAGCCATTCTCTCACTCCCCCACCAGCAGGATCGGGTAGAGGATTGGAAGGGGAAAAGCGAGGACACTCGTGGGTTGAGAGAAAGACAGTTTAATAGGGAAAACAAATGCTGTGTGCACAAGAAAAGCAGAACAAGGAATTCATTCACTACTTCCCATGGGCAGGCAGGTGTTCAGCCATCCTCAGGAGAGCAGGGCACCATCACATGTAAGGGTTACTTGGGAAGGCAAACTCCATCACCCCAATCATCCCCCATTCCTCCTTCTTCCCCCCAACCCCCACATGATATACTGAGCATGATGTCGTATTGTCTGGAATAACCCTTTGGTCAGTTGGGGTCACCTCTCCAAGTTATGTCTCCTCCCAACCTCCCATGCACGTCCAACTTTCTTGCCAGTGTGGCAGTGTGGAAAGCAGAGAAGACCTGGGCTCTGTGTAAGCCCTGCTCAGCAATAGCAAAAGCATCTCTATATTATCATCCATAATATTCAGCACAAATCCAAAACACAGCCCCATATCAGACACTGTGAGGAAAACTAACTCTACCCCAGGCAAAACCAGCACACCAAGGTATCATGGTTAGAGTGTATGGCTCTAACTTGACGTGGGATGATTTTTTGGGAGTGCACAACTTAAAGATGTAGTATTAGGCAGATGACAGTGGTGTGCAATGGTATAAGGAGAAGAGTGATTTGTTTATGAAGTTAATCTGTCCATGCATAACATTTTTTTCATTTTAAATACAGAACATCTGATTCTTTGCAAATATTCTTAGATTGCAGACAGCAGTAAACTCATTTCTTATTAAATAAGAGTGATTTTATGAACCAGCAAAAGGATTATTGTTACAACCAAATTTAGAGACATATAATTCCGTTCTCCAGGTTGCAAAGAATGATCTTGAGCAGGACAAGTGGAAGAAGGACATATGTCATACCAGTGTCTTAGACTGCATCTGTCTAAAGGAAGTTAAACAGTGTTTGGGAATGTTCATGAGAGTGTGACTGGGTATACTCAACGTACTGGACCAGTCCGCAGCACACATTTGGTCCATGACAACTAGCAAGCTCCTAAATCATTCTTAAGCATGGATCAGGGTTCATCCCAGTGAGCTGTTTGCATTTAGCTGCTGCATTAGAGAAGTTAGACACGGTCAGGAGCAGAGGTACAAAACACTGTGCCAGTTGGCCTCAATGCCTGGGAATATTTCTGGGCACATTTAATTTACTAGTGGCTGAAGAGACTCAGGCCCAGCCGAGAAACTGGACTCCTTCATTCTAAACTCCATTTGTCAGCAGTGGGAGAGGGAAGCCACCATCAGAGGCTGATTCAGCCTCCTGTGGTCCTGACCTCTCTGAATGGTAAACAGTTGCTAAGGCAGCTAAGCCTAGAGGGTTCAACATGCTGATAGCAGTGAAAAGGCTGTATTATCCCTCAAAAGGCAATGTATAGTATAGGTAAATTTCCTGCATATTTACCAGTCACTTCCCCAGCCTCTTCAATCATAAATAAAAAGATTATTAAGTCACTGAGGTGTTCTTTCCTGTAACAGTGAGTACCACCCATTACTTTTCTTCACAGAAAGTATTTCTTTGTCATTCACCATAGGGAGTTCCTTTTTCAATAAGTTCCAGCCAAAAGGTTGGTGTTCTATATAATTTCTTTTCGTTGGGTTGGTCGTTGATAGTTAAATGTGTCCATAGGAGACAATTGTAGACTTATGCATAATAAAGCAGCTCATGGAAGGATACAGAATTATGTCTTTCAAATATGTCTTTCAATAAGTAAACCCTTTGTTTGACAGAGAAAACTTTATTTTGAGTTGACCCTATCCATATCCTTATATATAAATAAAGGTATCTGCTTTTTCTCATTAAATTGAACACCTTGTTGAAAAAAAAAAAAAAGTTTGGCTCAACTACTGCAACCAAAGTGTAATTTTTCATTATCTTTTTATTTCATTCAAATCTGTTTATGCACAAGGTGATGTGATATAATACTTGTTTAAATATATCAAACAAAACATTTTCACCTCAATAGTACTTCAAGTGTTTGGTCGCAGTGGGGATGAAATTATTGATTGGATTTGGCACATATTTGGAAACATGACCTTAATCTTTAGGTTTCAGGGAAGAAGGTATTTTCCCCAGGTATTCCAGTAAGTCACATAAATAAGTTATATTTTTGACATGTTAAAGATGTTCCATTTTAGACAAAGGAAGTGATATCCCAGTTGTGTCACTGAAACTCAATGTCCTGTGTTGCTTGTTAACAGCTGCACATTTATTGTTTCAGTGTCCCAGTTTGCTCTCAAGTATAAATGAACTGCTACATACCAAATAATCAATAGTTCTGCCAGCTGAGTATGCCCTGGAAATACAATATTGCTATTAATATTGATCCACACAGCAGAAATCAAGGCATCAAACTTTGCAGGCATTCCTTGCCAGCACACTGCCTTTTCCTTGCAGAGTAACAGTCTTGAAAGTCACTATTTCCCAGGGAACAATATTTTCTGCACACCCTCCTTCCCTGTTTCATAATGAGCACAAATATAAACACGAGGCTATCCAGACACAGATGACCTGCAGATAGGGTGCATGTAGTTTCATTTCAGCCTGGTGTGGTTTCTGGGTGCAACAAACCAGCTGCAAAGAGCACCAGTAAAATGAATCAATATCAGCTCCAGTATCCAGATCTAGGGACACAGCACACAGCCTCGCTGGCCGAAATAATCAGTGTCCTGGTTTGTGATGACGATGCTCAGAGGGCTGGACTGCTTTTCCTTTGGAGACAGGCTGAGAAGGCTGGGGAAGAAAGGCTTTGGGAAGACCTCAGATCCCCTTCCAGTGCCTAAAGAGGGTCCAAGAGAACTGGAGAGGGACTTTGTACAAGGAATGGAGGAACAGGACAAGGGAAAATGGCTCTAAACTGACAGAGGGCCAGGTTAGAGTGGACATGAGGAACGAATTCTTGGCTTTGAGGCTGGGGAGGTCCTGGCACAGGTCGCCCATGGAAGCTGTTGCTGCCTCATCTCTGAAAATTTTCAAGTCCAGGTTTTGGTGGCACTTGGAGCAGCCTGGTCTATTGGGAGGTGTCCCTGCCCATGGTATGGGGCTGGACTAAGTGATCTTTAAGGTCTCTTCCACCCCAATCCATTCTGTTGTGCTATATGGAAAGTGAGATGGGGTGTGGATAGGTGGCTTGAGGTCCCTGGCAGCCTCCTCCAGCATTGTTAGTGGTTTGCTTACAGAGGTGACTTCAGGCTCAAGTTCTCGCTTAGGGAAAAGAAAAAGGTTCTGCAACACTGAGTATTGCTGGCAGCATCAACAGTATCTGTTCCTTATTCTCCTGTCCCCTCCAGGCTGACAGGTTGCTTTGGGAGGAAGAAAATGTAGTGCTCCCCATTGGCACATGTGCTCTCACACACACCTCTGTGAGTTTGGCGTATCTGTAATGACTTTGCAATGAAGCTGTGAATGAAAGTTTGGCAGATTGGTTTTAACAATTGTCAGTCTTCCCAGAAGTAGCCCAGAATTTAATTAACTGAGGTACAGGCAAGATTTCCTATAAGCTCTTTTCAGATTTTGCTAGATCCAGAGAAATTAAATCATTGTTTTATCTATGTGCCACCAAAATTAGTTGTTACAGACCCCTTCATAAAAGAATACTATAGTTCTTATCTGTTATGTTTGAGCAGCATCTGCACTATATGATGCTCCTATTTCTTTAATAAGTACCTCTAGTTCAGTCACAGTGATGGGAAGGAAGTAACCTGGATAGGAGCAGAGCATGAGCTTGGTGAGGATATGTGTGAAAATGTAGGTATGTGAGGGGGAATGGCCACATCATGACACGATGGCTGGGTAAAGGTACAGGACAAAGATGGAAGCATAAAAGTAGGAGCCTTGGATGGCTGGAAGTTCATGTCAGGCCCTCCAAAGTGAGGGAGGAAAAAAGTCTTTCCTTACACGTCTTAGGAAGAGGCTATCATGAGTAATGGTACCTTCTGCAGTGTCTTTCTCCCCTCCTCTGGGAAGGTGGCCCCATCTTGATTCAGTGCCATCATGACATGAGGACCAAGCTACCAGCTTGGTTCTGTCTTCCAGGTGACCTTTACCCATATCGTCCCTTGCTCCAAAGGAGTAAGTTTATCAGCCTTATCCTTCATCAGATCTCTTCAGCTTATCTCCTGCATGGAAAGCCATTTAGTTCCTGCAAGATGAAGCTCCAGACAACATCTGGGGAAGTCTATGTGAGGAATGAGATTTGTATTATCTCTTACTGGGGGGAATCAAGGTCAGGACTGAAGTGTTCAGAGCAGTCAGAGTTTCCGGGAAAATGAATGCAAGGCTCTTTATCTACTGGCGACTCGTAAGACCTGACTTCATATCAAGATTACATTTTCTACACTCCTTCAGAGGTAAAAAACCCAAAAATTCAGACACTCAGCCAGGAGCAGGTATGACTTAGGGTTGCCCAGGGTTGCTGCTTTGTGAGAACATAGAGGTAGAGCTGAAGTTGTCATCAGTTGTAGCTGTGTGCTACCAACAAAAGGAGGTGATGGCTTGCTTGCACACTCTTCAAAACATTTCTCCCTCCAGCAGTGTCACCTCTTCTCTGTACTGCCTCAGCAGCTTAGTTCAACTGCTTCAGCTGAAACCACAAATTATGTCATTACATTTTTTTCTTCCACGGGATGTTGAGTGACTAGCCATTTCTGTCCTTATCTCCTCTCTTTAGATAAAATGCCCCAAAATGCTATCATTGAAGTTCAGAGGTCATTGGTGACTTTAAAATCCTCTCCAATTGCCTTGGATCAAACCCAAATGAAGTAAAAATCAATGAGAGAGTCAAGAGGTCAAGACACCAAAACGATGTGTCCAATGCAAGCAGCTTGCTATTTTCAGAGTGTTTCTGGCAGCCATCTGCTTGTTTGAATTTGAGGATGTGACGCTTTTAGAAGTCAGAGAAAAAACCCACACACTCGGACCACAGTCTTCAGATATTATACTTGATAACAGAATTCTCTTTTTTGAGCCCATTTTCTTTCAGCCTCGAGAATGTCTTATTTTTCAATCGTACTGTCAGCAGGTGTTTGTAGTGCTGAAATACCATGATGTGTAAGTCTCCAATTAAAAAAAAAAGAATTTTTGAAGCCATGTAACATTTCCTCTTCATCCTTCTTCACAAATGAGCAACAGAAGAGACTGCAACTAAAACTCAATAGTCACTCATTTATTTACATGGTTGATGATTGGCCCTTTTTAACTAAAAAGTTTTTGTCATTCTACTCCTAATTCAACTCTATGGTCTCAGCCTCATCCTGTGCAAAACAAATGATCCTTTTATCGGTGGTGTTAACTGAGACACCAGTGACCAAACCACATTTAAGATCTAAATTCCCCTTTTATTCTCAAAGGTGATCAGGATCAAAGCACCAAGAGTCTGAAGCTGGAGAGAGAAACTTGACCTCCCGGTGCATCCTTCCTGTGAACAAATAAAGATATTCTAGATTCCCTTGCTGCCAATGTGACCCCTTTAATCTGCAGCATGGCCACAGTTATGAAGATGATACTGTGGTAGTCCGTAAAATCCCTGTCATGGTCAAAGCATCATAAAGGAAATGTATTATTGTTCTTGGCCCAAAGAGTGTGTGACAATAAAAGGTGAAGAAGGCAGTTGAAGAACCCTGCAGAGGCAGGCAGGAATGGGAGAAGGCTCCACAGAGCCTATTGGCACAGCCAGCTGTGGCCAGCTGTTACTAGAGGTGGGTGCATCTCACTGGGAGAGGCTTGCAAGAGGATTGTGGACAAGGCTGGTGTAATGAGAGCCTTTCCCTTGCAGGAGAGACAGCCTTGGGGAAGAGATGAAGGTCTGTGAGCAGAAGATGTTTACTCTCTTGGCACTTGCTTAGGGAAAACATTCTTTCTGGATTTTTTTATAAATAAAATTTAAAATGAATAAGGCATTCATAAACTAATGAAAGCTGCATTTTCATCTGTTATAATGGACTTCATTAAATTCTGGACATTTACCACATCACAATGTTTATCTGCAAGGCAGTATTTCCCCACGCTTAATAAAAGGGAATGGCAGGAATACTGCAGCAAGTTTAAGCCACTTCTGACTCTCAGTGACAGGATTTTAATGGCACCAACATTGCCTTGGTTTTCTTGTATAGCTTCAGTTTGCTTTATGTCACAATACTTATTTTTCATGCCATGCTTTTCACACAAAAATCTCAGCATCTCAGAAGGCAGGGCATGATGCTAGGCCTGTTTCAGAAAACTAGAAAAACACTAAGTGATGTGATTTGATTGTGGCGACCGAGCAGCACTGCTGGGGGTAGACTTCAGTCTTCTAAAATCCCAACCCAGGAGAGCACTGCATTTTCAATAGGAAGATTTACCCCTTTGTAGGCAGTCTTATGTGAGGTGTGAGTCAAAGGCTTGCACCAAACAAGGATGAAGGGAGGGCACATCTCTCCATTGGCGTCTTCAGACACTGGATTGCTCTTCTCTGTCAGAGTCAAGCATTCAGATTTGCCAACTGGAAGGGAAAACATTCAGCTTGGTAGATAAAGCAAATAACATGAGGCTGTCTGTGCTTTCCTCTCATTTTTGTCACTGGCCATTGTCTGTTGGCTTGTTCTGGTGGGATTTTCTGTAAGTCCTGCTTGGCATAGAGGTGCAAAGAGCTGACCTCCTGCATGTTGAACTTTTTCTTTTGTTGTCTTCTGGTCTCAAATTTGCTTTGAGAGGACAGTTTTGGTTCAGTCTTCTTCTGAGTCTCTGTAGGACTCACCAGGTTCTGCACTGGTGCTGGTGCCTGTTGGCAGCAGCAGCGGTGACTTGGGAGACCCAGATTCATAAGGCAGTGCTATAGGTTCCTGCAAAAGCTAACTGTGGAACTGGGTCACTCATAAACATCCAGGTTTTTTCAGTGGAAAAATACCTGCATGTTTAAAATGGTCCTGTTCTTCAACTCTGTGCTTCTGGGGGTGGTTCTGAAAGTCCTGGAGCAGGGACTTAGTCATGAAGCCATCCCGCTGGGATCTGAGGTGGGAGCCCATCATGGTCTCAAATTGCTTTACTGTGTTACGGGTGGCTTTACTGCAGGCGTTGAGGAGCCACTCGTTGGTACAGCCATACAACATTTGCCGCTGAAGGGCCAAAATATCCCTTCAAATCCTCCGACTTTTCTTTTGCCATCACATGCCAGATCATTTTGCAATAAGGGGTTTTCCTTTTCAAGAAAAACAAGAAGATTGATGTCAAGCAGCTCCAGAAATCTCTGTGAGCCATGCTGCCAAATGTCCTTTCCCTTTGGCACTGGGAGTCTCCCAGCGTGGCACTGCCTTTGATTTGCAATGACAGAAGATATGATGAATGAGTCTCTCTGGGCTCCCTCATCATTGGAAATGAGTTGTAAATCTAAATGGATCGTATCCCAGTGAAATCAGCTGAGGAACGAATCAATCAAGCAGGTTCAGAAATATTCCCACTGCTTCCAGGAAGAACTCAGAAATGATTCCCTGATAAGTATGGAACCATCATGGCATTTCCTACAAAGGCAGCCTGTGGTCTTGCAGCTCTTGACAGACTCAAGGGGCAGAGGAGGGAAGTGGGCAATAGCACCCTTCCTCCACAGCCTTGTCCACCCTACAGGTACATCCCCTTGAGATTGTTGTTCCTAGACTTAGCTGTCCTCTACAGGGCCAAGACTAGACCTAGGGAGTGGAGTGGAGGTAAAACCAAAACTGAATCTGTGTCTCAGCACCAAGCCAAGCTGCCTTTTCTGATTAAAGTTTAAAATAGCACCATTCCCCAACTTTGTATACCTTGAGAACCTGTCTGCTACCTAGAAGTTAATGATTTTGTGAAGCTTTTATAAAACACCTGGGAAATACTTGTATGCCCCTGGCTGAAATTCCCCTGTCCATGCAGGCCTGACCTATAGGGGAAAATTGATTTTCTGGAAGCTGGTTCAAATCAGAGGATGAGGATGCCTTGGCAGGACAGACTAGCAAATTGAAGAAGTGCTTTCTGAGTCCAGACACTCAGTTGTTATTAACTTTTTATTGCCTGTTATGCCTGTTATGTCTGGCAGTGTTCAGTGCCAGGGTGGATGGTGCTCTGAACAACCTGGTCTAGTAAAAGGTGTTCTCAATAGCAGAGGGGTATGAATGAGATGGTCTTGAAGGCCCCTTCCAACCCAAACCAGTCTGTGATTCTATGAAATTCTGCAAGAAATATGCCAGAGGGTGTTTACAGGAGCATTTGTGGTAGAGAAAGCAATTTTACCTATATGGTGACTAGATTACCAAACCCACCCTTTGCTGACATCACCATATGCAATTTTTATGCCTGCATTTAACTTGCAGTATTTTAGGTGCTACAAGCATAGGACTATTTGGTAGTGTCAGAGTTAAACTTAAAAAGAATTAGGTAACACAAAGATTGAAATGTTTCAGGTCAGACCTGTTTTTCTCTGCATTTCCCTTGACTTGCTTAGTTTGTGCAAAGCTTCATTCCCTATCTCACAGCTGGTGGACAGAGCCAGGGAAGCACATCCGAAACTCTCTCTCTGCAGACACAGCCCTGATACACTCCAGAGGGACAAAAAGAACAATCAACTAGATGAGAACCGAGCCAATTAAATGTCTGAATAGTGTTTCGAAAGCAAATATGGGCGGCATCAGAAATTTTCCATCAGCTGTAATAACGCCAATTACTTTGCCAATTGCTGATTCCACCATGATTTGTTTAGTGCAGTCATGCTTCAGCCTCTTGCCTGGGCTGATATACTTTGTTATGCTGACTGTTCATTTGCAGAGCTTCTCTCTCATTTTTTTCATGGTGTTTTCTGTTTTCCCTGGGCCCATCTCAGAACCCAGAATAATCCTCCTCCCACTGTGTGCTCCCAGACAGGGCAGGGTTTCAGCAAAGGGTGACGAGTTTCTTGGGAGCAGAAGATGCTACCGTTGTTCCCAGATACTCTGTGGATGCAAAGATCATCCTCCCCTTCCCCTTTTGCCAGTGAGTTTAGAAAGCAAAAAGTCCTCCCAAGAAGCCAAGCAGCTTCTCAAGGAGCAGGAAATTGGGATATGATGGTGATGGTGGCTCTGAACCTGACTGCTTTTGTCTCAGGGAGACCAAGAGGGACCTTGTATCTTTCCAGATGGCAAAAGCACACAAGAACACATGCATACTCACTGTGAATCTCCCTGGAAAGTTAGTTTTTCATTAGTGTTTACATTCAAGTCCATGGAAATTAATGGGTGTCTCCTTTGCCACTTTACACAAGAGCTGTGATTCTTTTCCTGCTAATTGGGGAAGAGCAGTAATCATGGGCATTTAAGGAATGCATCTGCCTGACTTGAATGTAAACTGCTGCAATATCTTTCAGATATTTTAAAAGCTGGTTTAATTCCCTTCTGTTGTCAGTTGGGTCCAGACTGGGAAGGATGGGATGACATTTCCCCTGTCCTCCTACAAGAGATGTCAAGAGGTGGCTTCACCTCCAAGGTAAGTAATGTCTTTTCCTACTCTTCACCCTCCCATACAAGTTCCTGCACCTCTAGAACCCCACTGATGGTGCATTTTTCACATACAAGCTTTGCTGACATCTGTCCTAACATTCAGGCTATATGCCCTGAGCAGCATGAGCACATCTTCACCAGGATGCAGCAGGACTTGTTCCTAGCCATCCCTGGGACAGGACAAGGAGCCCCCAGAAACATGATCTGCCACATGAAGTATCAGCTAGAAGTGACGCTATCAGCTCTATTCGTGCCCTGCTATCGGTTTCAGCTTTGCAGCTGACAAATATATGTGACACACTTTGCTGCTCACAGCCCTCCTTGTCACCAGGAATTGTAAAAGATCCTCTGGACATGTCACACTTCATATTAGCCACAAATAGACATAAAGCAGACAAGCTGCTGGCTCACATCAGAGAAATGTGGCAAAGGGAATTAGCAGGGGAAATGTTTACTAACCCTAAACTGAGAAATCTAAGGCAGACTTTGGCTGTAGGAGATGAACACACTGGGATATGGTTCCTTTTTCCAGCAGTGTCACTGTGGTGGACCTCATGCCCAATTACCTGGCAGTTTATGCAGTCATCCAAACTGCTGTAAAATGGGAGTGGGGCTGAAATCTCCCCTTACACAGCCCAGTAGTACCATTTCTCATCCACTTTGTATTCAGTGCAGCACAGCTGCCATGAACACCAGCTGCAAGTCTTGTTTGCTTTGTGGGAAACTGAGACACAATGAAAAATAATTTTCCAAGTCACAAACCTACTCTGCAACAAAGTTAAAAATGAGAACATCTTCTCTCCTCTCTCACCTGCCGGACAGCCTTGCATTCAAAGACAGATTATGCATGGAAG
>JAWWMO010000096.1:67699109-67713860 GCA_035047845.1 Dendrocincla fuliginosa
GCCCCTTCCAATGTTTAACAACCTTTTCTGTGAAGAAATTTTTCCTGCACCTGAACTTCCCCTGGTGCTGCTTTTGGCCATTTCCTCTTGTCCTGCTCCTTGTTGCCTGTGAGAAGAGGCTGACCTACACCTGGTACAGCCTCCTTCCAGATCTCTAAAAGTCAAATACTCTTTAAGATTTTGAGGCTTCCCAAAGGTTTTCCTTTTCAGGAAACAGAAAAATCAAGTTCACTTAAGATTGGAATGCCACTAACATTTTGCTTTATTCCTCCCCATGCTCTATATTCTTACAGAATATGTTGGAGGGTCATAACATACTAATTGTCTATGTGTTGCAATATAATAACTCATCTGGAGATTTAAAATAGCAAAGGGATTATAAAACTAGAGGCAGGTTTGGTGTTTATTTTAGGGAAGGATCCGTTATCTCACTGTGTTGGAGACCTGCCCTCAGAGCCCCAACAATTCTTGCCCTGTGTCTGAGGTCAAAGGCAGGCAGGTCTCTCTCCTGGTGTTTGATCTGACTGTTTTATAAGATCATCTCCTGGGCCATAGCAGTATTTAGTAAAAGAAATAAAACCAAATTTGTCATCAGCCTCATTAGGGAAACTTCACTGTTGGGTTACTAAATAAAATCCACTGGGATCCTGCTGGACACATTTTTCTGTCAGAGCACAGGGTATTTAATGCAACCATTATGTTGATATTGCAGACTTTAGTTATGTTAAACCCTAGTAGACCTTGGAGTAATTTCTTCTTTGGCCCAAACAAGCAGAATATAGTTTTGCACAAAAAAAAGAAAAGGAAAAAATCAGCAGCTGGTACAACAGGAGAGAGAATAAGTTAGAGAACAGGTTACGAGGAGACATCCTGCGTAAATCCAGCTAGTGTCTCTTTGGTATTTGTGCTTGTGTATATCCCCATCCATAAAATACGAAGATAAGTAATTCTCTATCTTGCAGAGAGCTAAGAAGCTAAATTAATTACTGTTTCTGAAGCTAATTGAAATTCCCAGATGAGTACTGTTTGGAACATTCTAATTCTTATTATTATTATTTCCATTGAGGTTTGGCTTCATGTAATTAGTTTGCTGTATCTGCAAACAGGTATGTTCTCTCAAGCTCTTTGGAAGCATTCCTCATGGGACTGGCCCATGCAGAGTTGTGTGGCATGAGAAAGCACTGGAAATCAGGGCTGAGTTGTCCTTCACCTCCTCTACCTCACCCCAAACCTGTGTCCATCTCCTTGTACGGATATGCTCTTCAGAAAGTCATATTTCTGCAAGTGAACAGAAACAGCTTAAGGAAACCAGCCTTATTACAAATTTATGCACCATTATAAATTATTATGGTAAATTATGCTTTTGTGTGTGCAGTGGAATCCAGCCCAGAGGTGGTTTATGTCCATTCCAGGGAAGGAAAAGATTTTCCAACAGCATTTAAGGGTCTCTAGGTTTGGCCATCAGTTTCTCTGGCGTTCAAAATTAAATAAGTTCTCATGCAATATGTACCAATCATGTATTGTTTTAGTTTATGTTCACAAGTGCTGTTGAGCTCAGTAATTCTGAGTTAGCTCAATATTTTCAAAAAGTCAATAAAAGCTACAGTTGTCACTGAAGATTCACTTGTCAAACACCTCTCCTACCTAAAAGTAGCACAAGCGTAGTAGAACAAAAAGACCGACTAAAATGGTGCCAAATTTAAAACACAACAACCCCTTAAGATTATGTAAGAGCTATAGGAAGTATGTTGATTTATTTATGAATGTGGAACTCTTGTCTACTC
The DNA here is from genome assembly GCA_035047845.1 of Dendrocincla fuliginosa. Classification (NCBI taxonomy): domain Eukaryota; kingdom Metazoa; phylum Chordata; class Aves; order Passeriformes; family Dendrocolaptidae; genus Dendrocincla; species Dendrocincla fuliginosa. Next base: position 67,700,894 of record JAWWMO010000096.1, read on the forward strand.
ATTATTTTGTGAGTCTGGGTTGGAGTGTTTTGCTTTTCCTCTCCTTTCATAAATAAGCAGTAATTGACACTGAGGCAGACAAAGGAGTGAGTTTTAAGGATCTTGAAACACAAGAGGCAGTTTTGCCAGAGGTTTCATCTGAGAGAAGCTAAGTCAGTATGAGCTGGAAAGCGTGGGGAAGTAGACAGGAATAATCAAGTCAATATGTCAAAAAAGGCTGTTCAACTTAGACTGGAGCTGTGCTTGTTTACCTTTCATGTGCATAAAGCTTGGAAGAGACAAGCTCCGTGCTGGTTTTAGGCCAGGTGAAGTGCTTTGTGGTGCTCACATCTCTGTTACAATGGAAATATAGAGGTGGAGGCATTTCTATTTACTTAACAACTCAGTGAAACCCTCAGTCTGATACTGTGTCCAATATAATCAATTTTAATGTGATTTTTGTGTTCCTTTAATCCTGGAGCTGTCCTTCAAAATCCGTATTTGTCAAAGCAAATATAGTAGGCCTAAAGGGAGCTGGATGATTCCTTTTTTTACATCTCTGAATGAGTAGCAGGCTATGCTCCATTTTTAAGGATGTGTTCATGGACTCTGACACCTGAATGTTTTCAAAAATCTGCCACTACCTCTTTGAGAAACTGAAATGATCATTGTCATTGGTGTCTCCTTTGACAGGATGCATGTGGTCAGGGGGAGGTAGTTAATATAATAAAGTTATTTAGTCTTCTCTGTGCCCAGCTTGAACTTGAAAATAATAGAAACAGAGCCAGGGTGCTTTTGCTCACTGAGTGTTTCACTGGCTTTCCCCATATTAGCTAATATAACACTGGAAAGAACTGAAATTTTGGACCTGCACTTGCAAGATTCCCCAGCGTTGCTATCAGCAACCTCCCAAACTGATCCATTCAGTTGGTCCTTTGATGTGCAATTAAACCCAGGAAAAAATAGCTTTGTGTAATGTATAAATAGAAAAGAGGATAGATAAAGGCGGTGTTGAAGTTGCTTGCTGACAGCTTGGCATTCAAAAGTTAAAGGTGCATGCCACTACCTCTGCTTGAGACCTGAAAGATGTCTGCTTCTTCCCGATCCCAGCCCCATGAAAATTAGCACTTTATTTACCTTGCAGGTACTTTTTTTTTTTTTCCAGTTGGAAAGAAAGGAAAAAAGTTCTTTGAGAACCACTTAATTTGTTTTAAAAGCATTATGAATTTTTTGTGTTGAGGAAAATGTCAGCTGCTGTCCAGGACAGCGCTTTCATTAGGCAATTTTTCTCTTTATCTCTATAAAAGCAGCATTCTTGCTGGAAGCCATTAAGTTTGCCCATTCTAACTGATGAATATCTGACATGTGAAATACAGACTTCTTGCATGCTGCAAAAGGCCTGAGTATGTGGTGTGGTCTTTGAGGGATAAGGCAGCCAGCCACATTTTGATTAACCTGACAAAGGGGTGAGATAATCCAAGTGAAAGCTACCGTACTTAAATGAACCTCAGCAAGAAATTTGATTTGACCTTCTGAAAGAACAAAAATTAGCTGGTGCCAATGGATGAGGAAAGCCAATCAAATTCAGGACAGGAAGGAAGAGTATGTGGAGAAAATAGGGAGGCAAGTGATGCAGTTATTACCCTACCATTACTTGTCTTAAGAACACAGACATCTAGTCCCAGATGGATTTCCAGGCTCCCTTTACAGCCTAAACAGAACACTTCCACAAAGGCTGAATCAGGTCAGTGTAAAGCTGGACAGGATCTCTTGATTTTTCATATCCAGCTCACGGTGACTGCACCCCCCGTGTCTTGTAATCACTTCAACACAAGTCTGTTAAGTTCTAGCTTAACATTTAGTTGGTTGGTTGTTCCCAGTGTTTCTTCGAGTCTATGCCCTAATTCATTCATACCTTTCCTCTCATGCCCTCACTGTGCAAAAATGGGTGTAAGGTACTTTCTCACCTCCCTGTTATTAAAGCTTTGATATATCAGTAGACAGAAAATGTCTCTGTCTTGTTGGACTCACACAAGCCAAGAGTGGTTCTCCTCTCTTTTGAGGATCCCAGTGGCCATCTGCTACACGACTTCCAACTGGTTGTTCTTCATCCCGCTGCATTGCTAAAAGATGTTTGGAAACTCAAAGCATCCTCCCTGATAATGTCAAAACAAAATCATAGAAAAGTCTGTTCTGAAAGGCCAACCCTCTTGAGGTTTTTTTGTGAATTCGCAATGATTTTTTAAGAATTTGCCATGCATGGTTTTGTGGCTGCCAGAGGAAAAACATGTGACAAAATCTGCTTGTTTAGTTTTATGGCTTCTCAAATGTAGATAAAAAACTAGGTGTCACCATCGCAACAATAACCTGAGAACAGGAGGTTGGAGTCTCTGGTGAGAGATAATGGGGGGAGTCAGGGCTTAGGGCCGAGCTCTTTTCTAGATACATACACAAAGCAGTAATAAATGAGCCACAGTTTATTATGAGGGAGCATCAGATCTTCCAGCTGCTCTATTAGGACTTCAGACCAGGATATTTAATTATGCCCTGGCCTCCTCCTTTAAGCAGATTATCACAGTGACACGCTGACTGTTGTGCCCTTCCAGCACCCTCAGGCTTTGCTCCTGCTCCATTGCTCATGGTGGCCCTGCTGTCCGTGGAGGTTTTGCTGTGGGCAGGGAGGGTCCCTGGATTTTAGAAAACTAATAATAAAAAAATATGTTTATGAGAATGGTTAGATCGCTTATTATGATTGTTATTACTTAGCACATGTGGAATCTTATAAATAGGGAGTGTGTCAATAATGAAAACCATGGCAAGCACAGAGAAAGGCAATTTCAGTAGCTGGACTCCTTTCTTCTTATTAGTTCACCCATCTGTGCACTGCAGAGAGCAGGGACATGGCCTACTCTTCACCCTTGCACTCCCATTCACAGTAGTGGCTCAGAATATACCTGTGCCAGGGGTACACATCTGTGCCCCTTCCCCTGTATACTCTTCAATCGTCCTCCAGAGGCAACTAATGCATGAGCTGAAGGCTCTAGTTCATCGCAGCAGGATTACAGGTGCTGCAGCTCTGCCTTCCCAGGTTGTCTTTACTGGGTGCAGCTCTTTGAGCAAAAAAATTCTCCTTGCTGCAAAAAAAGCCCTTGGTCCGTGCTGCTGGAGGTGAGCCATCTCCCCAGGGCTCCCTCTCCAGAGTGTTTATTTTGTCCCACCACAAGCTTGCCAGTTCCTTGTTGCAGTGAATTTCACTTTCTTCCACTTTTTGAGTGGGGATAATAGTCCTTACAGGGCTTTGAAGTGCGTGTAATTGTTGGGGTCACAACATAATACAACTATTACAAAGACAAAGGCAACAAGAGTGCTAGAAAGGCATGGATATGTGGTTTCCTAGTGAGAACTGATGATTTTTATTTAGATTTTTGTATTTTTGCCAGAAAATTTGTAGAAAAAGGAGTTTAGTATTTCCCAAATAAATAGTTCATACACTGGAAATAAATTCACCCAATAACTTTCGTTCCAAAAATAGAGATAGGAACTCTGAAAAAAGCCTAAAGAGTGCAACTATTTTTCAAGGAAATGTTTTAAGTTTCCTCATTGAAAGGCATACGTTGAGACAGATGGAGAGGAGAAGAAGGATGAAAAAGAAGAAATGTGAATGAGAAGATAAAAAGAATTGGACTTTTTTTTTTTTCCACCCAGAATATGACAAAATACACTTCCTGAGCTAGTTTATGTAGATTTTCTGCCCCTTCTCCCCGACCCCCAAAACCAAAATATACTGTTCCTTCAGTTCTTTTCCTAGATTCTGTCATTATCTCCAATCCTGAATTGACGTGTGACCTGCAGCAAGTGACAACTTCCATGTGATTTGACTCACCCTTCTGCAAATATGGGGGTTTAATGGGCTTCATTCATTAAGCTTGCCCAGCTACTTTCCAGGCTGGAGGTGAGGGTGGTACTATGTACATGCCAAGTCTGGACAGAAACTGTCAGTCCTGTCTGCTCTAATGAGACTTTTCTCCTAGAGAGAACATCAGCTTGTAACCCAACCGCCACTGCTATGTACATGCAGCTGTGCTGCAAAATATTCCTAAGGTGTATCCCTTCAGTCAGTTTTAGGTCAGCAGTCTTCTGAAGACAGCAAAATAGTGTTCCCTAAATGAAAGTTTATGGTGAAAATTCAAGAATTTTGGAAAATAAAAGGCAATTGCTTTGCATCAGTGATAGATCTCTAACTCATGCTCCGGTTTATTAAATGGTGCTTCAGCCAGGAAAGCAGGGAAGTCATTGCCCCTGTATAAGGGGCAACCTGTGATGGGCTATTCAGGTATGAAATAGGTACTGGAGTCTATCATGGCAATGAAAAGCAGTGGTCATACATCACAGTATGACATAATTTTTCATCATCTTCTGCCAGCTGAGTTGTGATTAAGGTGTTAGCAAGTTTGTCAGTTGTCAGATCATAAAACTGATCGTCAGAGCTGCACTAAAATGTGGAAACCTTTGAAAACAGGCCAGGCTTTCAGGCTGATCCAGAACTGAAATACTGGGCTTCAGGTTTCCATTCCCTCAACTGCAAGGGAAATGACATGCAAGCAACACCCTCACTCCCCACTTGTCCTCACTGTGTGCAGTGTGCCCATGCTGTGTCCACATTAACATCAACGTATCCTGTGTGCTCCCCTTCATCCAGACGCCTTTCAGCTGAGGCCTCTGATGGCATCTTATCTCAGCAAGGCAGAGACACACTTTGGGCTATTCAGGTTTCCCAGCTGGTTTCTCAGTGTTGGTGCTTTAGCACAAATGACAACGGTTATGTGTGATGGGATTAGGTAACTAATCATGGACAAAACAATGGTCACTTGAGCTAACAAGCATGAGAAAAAGAAAGCGAGCTGGGGAGCATGACCTAGAACGGGGGAGGAGTGAATAACAGATGCCTTTGCAGTATTTCACTGCTGCTTCTAATGAAAGAACACTTAGACATTTGGAGAGTAAGCCAAGACCTGCTCTGGTCAAGGGAGCCCCGAAGTGTTTGATTTACAAACACTGCAAAACTTTGAAAGGGCTTACAGCTTTTTTTCACCCTGTCTGCTCACTGGCACATATGGAATTACAAGGGAATGGTTTGGGTTGTTACTGTGGTTTTACTCTTTTACTGTTCTTCCATGCACCATTTTCCCGCCTGTTTGATGGGTCCCTAAAGATACACAGGCCACCCCGTGAGAATCAACAGTCTGGAAAGACAAAGTCTGTACTTCATGTAATAATTGGAGTTCCTTGGTACTAGAGGAAAGCCAGGAGGAGGAAAACCATGGACTTTAGTTTCATTGCAAAAAAAGCTGTCTTATTGTGAGAACAAATGTTTTTTCTTCAAACAAAGCTAGACAAGTCTGAAGTTGTTGTGCAGTGAGTACAGCATGTTCACAGAGGAGAGTGTCGCGTGCTGCAAATGCACCCAGTGCCCTTCAAGGCAAAGACCATTCAGCCAACAGGTTCAGGCCAACCCTTCCAACACGACCAGTTGTACAGACTTGTCCACCATTCCTCAGTCTCCCTGGGGAATGGGAGGCAAAAAGGTGGAAGGATGTAGCATTGGCAAAGTTACCCTTTTCCTGACTTTTTCTTTCTTGATGAAGAATGGATTCATTGAATGAGATAAATGTGTTGGTAAAACCATCCTGTTTGGCAGCGTACACCCGTTCCTTCTGGCAAAGCTTGGTTATCTGAACACTTTGTGTCTACTGTGTCGTGATATCCCCACACTTTCCCTGGAAAAGTCGATCCCTGAACCACTTAAGCAAGGTGTTTTTGGTGAGGCTGTGTTACACAGTGACCACACAGCTGAGGAATGCAGATACTTGGGACTCCCCTGGAAAGACCCTGCTGAAAGATCTCCAGGGTGTACTGTACTAAGCATAAGCTTACCACCCCCAGGGTTTGGAAGAGAGCAAATTCCTGCCAGGATTATAGGATTAGGAAGCTGAAAAGTGATTCAAATTCTTCATTAAACAGGAAAAAAAAAAAAAAAAACGAGAAAAAAAAGGAGAGACATGAGGGGAAGCTCTTCAATGCATGCATCACCCGAAGTGTTTTCCTTGTAATTAAAGGAAGTTATTGAAAAATATTTGAGGGGATTAAATGCTCAGAGTATATGTGCCGATCAAATAACACAAGAGTCTGCATTCTTCTGAGTAATCAATGGAGTGACTTGAATAGGGAGGTTCAAAAGAGCACAGTTATTGTTAAAGTACCATTGTAGTAGTATTCACCATACTGTATGGCAGATGGACAGGCCCAAGGGTTTCCCAGCAGGGAAACTTTGCTATAGCTGAAAAAAATAGCAAAGGGCTGGAATTCGTATGTGGGTATTTCCACAGCAATTGTTAAAATTTCAGGCAGGCTTTTCTTCCCCTTATGCTCCCCAACCAGAATGTAGAAAGAGATATTCCTAATTTCTTAATTTCCTAATTTGAGGAAGGCTTGTTTTGGACCGGCACTATAAACAGGACATATGTTCACAAAATGCGTGGACAAGAAAAGTGTTTAAGAATGGAGCCCAGGGCATAACAAGTGGGAGGGACTCCGATGGTAAACAGGGAATTGTACTTACCATTATTCTTTCTTCTGTCCTCTGACAGCTTAATTGTTAGTGGTCATTATTTAGCCATTAATTAAGAGGTCATTATGTCCCAGACACCTGGTGTCTAGAATAGCCAATGTGTCCTGCAGTTTGTAACATGGTACCATGACCACTGTGCTGTTCTGTGAGGGTTAGCCCATGTGTGTGATAGTAATGCTGCTCTATCCAGAGTTCTTTGCTTTATTTTGACTTTTCCTTTGGGTGTTTCAGTACTGACAGTGGGCACAAGCAGCACTGGCTGGCAGAGAAGGAGATCCAAGGGGTGTTTGAAGACCATGAGGCTGTGGGATTTTTTGTCATTTTGCGTCAGACTACTGGGAATCAAATTTCCCTGAATTACCAGTGTCCTCTTTCTGGTGCTCTTGCAGGAGGAGGCACCTGACTTTAGACAAAACCTGGCCCCAAGGTCACACCCCCACCTTTGCTCCTGCTCTGCTATACAGCCTGTGGACAAAACAACTCACCTTGTTAGCTTTCTTTGGATTTTATAAATGAGCAGTTTAATGACATCCTTTTCAATACCAGGATTTAATTAATGGTCAAAAAGTGCTTTGAGATCGTGATATGAAAGATGCCATAAAGCTTCTCTCCTCTCCTCCTCTTCTCTCCTCCTCTCCCCTCCCCTCCCCTCCCTCAGGCATACTCACCAAGGTGCAGCTATCCACTCTTTTTGCTTGTTTCCTTTAATGTCTCATCTATATTTCCTTCACCTCAGTTTAATTACATTATTTCTTACGCTACCCACAGTGGACAGTACCACATTAGTTCCTTTCCCTATGCTTTGGCCACTTATATTAAATCAGTCTGGAATTTGATCCAGTCAGGAAATGAATCAATTTCAGACATCCCATTATCCTCATGCTTTTGCCTTGCCAGAAATGTCCAAATCAGGATGACTGTTTCTTAGCCAGTCACTTCAATCCTTTTTAGGCACTTAAAAGTAAACTTTCTTACAGAGACTGTTAGCACACCAAGTACCTAAATTGAAGTTAATGGATGCTCTGAGAGCAAGTCCTGTTTATTTTGGCATCTCTCTGTACAAATAAAAGTCTGATTATAGGTATCAGCATAAGAAAGTAAGGGTGGAATGACTGCAGGTTTGGAGGCTTTTTTCTTTTTTTTTTCTTTTTAAATATTTTTCTTTTATTTTAAACTACTTTGGCAAACCAACCATACATCTTCTCACTTCCTCCTTCTAAAAGCTAACCAGATGGCATATGCCAGCATCAAACTTTCCCACTGATCGTTTGTTTATCATTCAGTCACCTCAAGCATAGAGTGGAAAGTTTGAACTGACCCTGGGGTATGGTATTTGTTAATAACCGAAAGTATGATTTGACCAAGTTGCCATTTAAAGAAACTCACAGTCCACTCTACTTTGTATGGTGCCACGTAGTATCAGTAGGTGCTCAAATTCAGCAGAACTAAGTGCAAAATACCCTTTGGAGTCCTGTGTCTGATGCCCTGGAGGTTAATGGAGTAGGTATTTTTCTAACCTTACAATTGTGGTTAATAAAATAATGGATGAGGAATGGGGGAAAGAAGGGGGGTTTTTAATTTTTTATTTATTTTCTTTTGGCTCCACAGATGTGCTTAAGCAAACACAGTCTCCTGATCCTGCAAACAGCAGTTCCCTTGGCAAAATGGTTTGGGAAGGCTTTGGATAACTTTAGTTAAAAAACAGTCTTGCAAAAAATAAGCTGTCAGAGAGTAAATATTTAACTTTTCCATTTGTTTTCTGCTTTGGATGGAGTGTACATTACAAATCTTATTCATAGCTGCTAATGTTGTAGTTAATGTTAACAGAGTTATAGTTGGAAAGGCAATTACCTGGCCTGTTGTGATTTCACATCCTTTTTTGTAATTCCTTCTCCTGGAGAGATTGGTTGTTCATGATGACAGACACTGACACAAACTGACTTGCCAGGCAGCTCCGAGTGTCGTACAGTACAATGCAAGTACTGGAATTCTGTATACAAAGAAATTACCCATGGAAAGTACCCACCACAATGACAAAAACAGAACCAACTCTATGACCAGAAGCTAAAACCAGAGCAGTACAAGTTACAATAAAGGGGCAAATGTTTAACAGATTATACTAAGTTTGTTTGTGGAGACTTGCTGTCTTGGGATATGATAGGAGGAGTTTCTTTGCAGAATGTATGATTTGTTTAAGCTTTACTAGACTTGAATGAGGTGATTCTGTCCCTCTACTCCACTCTCCTGAGACCCCACCTGCAGATCTGCCTCCAGCTCTGGGCTCCCAGCACAGGAAGGACATGGAGCTGTTGGAGCGAGTCCAGGAGAGGCCACCAAATTGATTAAAGGGATGAAGCACCTCTCCTGAGAGGAAGGACTGAAAGAATTCTGATTGTTAAGCTTGGAAATGAGAAGGCTTCAGGGTGACCTAAAGGTATCTGAAGGGAATTTATAGAAAAGATGGAGAGAGACTATTTACAATGGCCTGGAGTGACAGGACAAGAGGGAATGGCTTTACGCTGAAAGAGAGTGGGTTTAGATTAGATGTTGGAAGAAATTCTTCCCTGTGAGGATGGTGAGGCCCTGGCACAGGTTTCCCAGAGAAGCTGTGGATGGAAGTGTCCAAGGGCAGGTTGGACAGGGCTTGAAGCAGCCTGATGTACTGGAAGGTGTCCCTGCCCACGGCAGGGGGTTGGAACAAGATGAGTTTTAAGGCCCCTTCCAGCCCAAACCAGTCTATGATTCCATGATGCAAGGAGTTACCAGGACAATTATGAGTAATCTATAGGTGGTAAAGATAAATGAAATCTCTCTCATTTGCTTTTCCGATCTGTGGTGCCAGGCTGTAAATTGTACATGAAAATCATTAGGAAAAGGCTGCTTTAACCAATGAGACTTATCATGATAACAAGCATTAGGCTTGGTAGTCAGTAGTAACAGGGCCAGCACCTTAGAGAGCAACTTGTTGCAGAGTGCCAAGAAAAGGGAAAGTGGTTGAGTTTCAAAGGCAAAATGAACAGTCCATAAGTTTAGTCCTAGTTTGTGTGTAGTCGTGTTAAGATTCTCTGTCTCTCTTTCCTTCAGCATCAGGAGCAAACTCCCTGCATGGGTATCTGCCTTCCTTATTGCTAAACCCATTTGCATTGCTGGAACACGGAGGAAACCCAATGACCTGAGCAGGCAAGAGACCCAGGATATCCTGAGTTCTTGTGCTAAGGCTTGGCAAAAAATTTGGCTCCGGCAATTTCCTCCTCTCCCTGCAAAGAGGTTAATTCAGTCATTATTCTAAGAAACAAGATCTCTGCATGCTTGGCAAAAGGCCAGAGATTCATCCAAACTTATGGGCTTACTTCCCTGATGTTCAGGCCAATTGGTGCACTCAGGCTGCACAATCAGTTGCAGATGTAGTGATCTCATGTACTTCACTGGTAAAAAGCACAGAAATGTGTACCCTGAAGTTGAATGTAAATGCAAAAAGATGGTTCCCTGAGATGGCAATCTGAACATCCCAAAACGGCATCACACCAACCCTCCCCCAATTTAATCCTTTGCTTTGTTGCCTCATCTTTCCCATCTGTGAAATGGAAACAATTCCACTTCGCTTTGTCCTGCTTTGCCCTGAGGAACTGGAATGAGCTAGACCTTTCAAAAGGACTTTAAAGACAGATTATTGTTTTTCATTACTGTGTGCAACACTTCCCACCATGAAGTGATACTTCAGAATGAAGGTACAATTTTGCTGTGCCAAAAAAATTAATGCTAACCTTCCACCAAAAACATCACTGCTTTGCTAGATCGAAATCAGCTGTGTTTGACAGAACCATTTGTAACCTTTGCCAACGTTATGTGGTTCTGCATGACCAGACTGGACCTGGTGTATTTTATTTTTTTCCCTACTTTCTTTGGGGGATTATATGTTGTGACTTTGACCTGGGACATTTCCTTTCTTCAGGAGGATTAAACTCTGGTTGTTTTTCTGCTAGCAGTGAGTATCATTTGCAGACTAAGAAATATGATTTCCTTCTTTTAAAATGGGTCAGACCCTTTTGGTTTTTTAACCACAAACAATGGAGTTCAGAGAAAAATCCAGAGGCACACAGACTTGGGAGCCTTTATGGCTTCTGATGTGAAACAGGCCTGTCTAATGCATTCAGTTCCTTGTCAGTTGTGAAAGAAATGTCTAAAGTTTCATAATATCATATCAGTTGTGCAAACAGCTTGTCCTTTTAAAGTAGGTGCTTAAAATCTGCACTTGGTTTTAATAAAGCTTAGTCTATTTTTATACATGAAGAAGTTTTATTTTCTAGGGGTGGTGGAAAGAAGGTAAAGAATTTTTTTTCTTTTTAACTAAATAAGAGAAAAGTAGCTCCATTTCACATGTCTGTGTCTCATTCAGGGCAATTAAAGATTTCACGTCATTTGATATTCTCTTTGAGAAGCACAGGAATTGGTTACGAGTTTCTACCCTTGTTAGATTTAAACTCTATTTCATTTTAACCCTGGGGAATTAGTCTGGGTTGAAGTGCATGCATGCATGAATTAAATCACAGCAACTCTACTATGTCTCTTTTTAATGTAGAGCTCTCAAAGCTCTTAATCATGTGTTCATTTCTCAGAACTGCCCTGTGAGATGGGTACAGTAGCTGTATCATTTCCAGAACTGCAAGATCCATGTGCCATAAAGAATACATCTTCCTTCCTTCTTCTGTAATGGCTGTTACCTTGAGCAGGCTAGGAGCAGAGACTGCCACCTGCACATAGATCTGCACAACCTCTAGTGTGATGTGCTTTGTTTATAGCTCAAGCAGAGGGATGCAAGTGAGGTTGTTGACCGCTAAAGGACATTTTTAGCTGGTTGAGCAGTAGTAATTCCTGTTTAAATGCTTACAATCCCATTGATCTCATCTGGCACAGTTTCAGCAGACTAGACGGGTGAATGTCTGCTGCTCAGAGTCATCAGTGGCCTTAGGGCTTTCTCCAGTGAGGTGTGAGATGTGGATTTGAGAGACAAAGAGCTTCAACTCTGGCTCATCTGTGCGATCCAGCCCTGTGTAAGAGGTGAAGACTGTGTTTGCAAAGGGGTCAACCTTTCTCAGTTCTTCAAATAAAAGACTCAGATCTCACCAGGTAACGATCCCAGGGCTGTAGACCTCAACTGCATGGTGCAACCCTTCATCAGGTATTTCTTGTAGCATCTTCATATGCCATTGGCACAGACAAAGCACAAAAAAAAAAAAAAAAACCCACCTAGAAGGAAAGGATGAATGCTACCACAGAGCTCAGAACTGAAATTAATTGATATCACTCTTCCCTTTCTTGTAGGGATATTAATCGGCCAGCTTGTGTCCCCCTGTAAAATCTGCAGCCTGTTACGTGACAGAGCAGGCTGTTAAAATGTTGAGAGATGAACAGCATGATGGCTGTGGCAGGTCACCTCCTGCAGAAAGGATAACAAAATATTTGTGTATCTTAGGCAGATGGAGGGACGAGCAACAGAAGCACATGAGGAAGCAGGTACTTTTCTGATTACCCGGAGAGGCAGCTCACCTTCACAGACCAGCAGAGCTGGCTTAATGTGGCAACAGCAGCTATTGCACCAGTTGAAGGACCAGCAAAGCTGCCATGGCAACGTCTGCACCTCAGGGGATCTCAGGCAGAATTATGGACAAGCCAGCCCAAATTTCTCCTGTGCTTTCCACTGGAAAAGCGCCCCTCCAGCTGGCTACGAAACACAAAATCCAGCCCATAAGCTGACACAGAGTAAATATTAGTTAAACAGTTAAAGCTCTTAAGATCTTGTAAGCAGTAGAAGCAGCTGCCAAGGTGGGAGATACCTCCTCCAGTTCATGGCATCATCCAGCCACAGTGTATCAAGGATGTTAATGGTGAGACTGGTTGAAACCACAGCTTCAAAGACTGGCTTAAGTGATGTAGTTCAAAGTCATTTCCCACTGAGATGACTCAGAGATGAGAAGACCCATAGACCACCATAGATGAACAATTCCTCTATAGGTTTCTGTCTGGTGAAGGCCTTTCCTCCCATCTAGTCCATGAAACACCATAGGAAAAAGGTTCAGAAACCTGCTTGAGAGAAGTTTAAAGAGTGCAGAAAAAGGCTTTGGATTTCCCCCCCTGCCCCCCAAGATGGTGCTCAGACTTTTTTTTAATGAAGCCATCATGCACTGCTCAGTTTTATGGGTTCCCCCCTTTCTCTAAACAAGCTCTCTCTGCATTCATTACTTATTAATTACCTTGGCTGGGACACAGACATTGCATGTAGACACTCATAGTGGAAGACGGCAGAAAAGGAAACAATCTTTTCTCTTGTTTAATGCTGCCTCTCAAGGATCTGCAGGTATT
>JAWWMO010000096.1:67713929-67724093 GCA_035047845.1 Dendrocincla fuliginosa
TTGTATTAGATATCAGCAAATATATCTCTTTAGTGAACTCAAAGCATCACTTTTTTTTTTTTTTGAAATGTCTCTTTCTATGTTGCCATATAAAAATAGATAGATGATATACCTCACATACTTTTTCTCCTAATGTGATTGAGTTATCATAGTCAAAATTTTCCTTTTCCCCTCTCAATTCATGCAATAAAGTATATCACTGCTGTAGACACATGGGGACATGTTGGATGACTGTACCTTAAGTGACTATTTCTCCCCTATCCATAAACATGAATAAATACAGTAGCCATGGCTGTCAATGATGGCTTTGTTTCAACAAGTTCAACTTAATTAAGCACTATATAAGTGTGATTGATAAAATTAATGTCTCTGAATATTCCTGGAAGTTTTAAATCCTCCTCATACACAAATGGCAATTAGTTTGTGGCTAGTTTTATAAAAGAGAGAAAAGAAAGATATGACTATGTAATATGGATCAGAACCTCAATCCTTCAAAACAGGGTATCCAAAGATCAGACTGCTTTTTTCAAAAATTTAGAAATAAATTACTAATGACTTTTGCCAATTAAGTTAGAGTATGAAGCACCACTCATTCCTCAAATAAAAGAAATATTCTAAAGATTTAGTTGTGCAGATATTAGGTCAGAATTGGCATAAATAATATTCATAATTTCTAAAGAAAACGAGCTTTGAGCCAAGGCAAAAATGGGAAATAAATATCTGGAAAACATTTTTAAGAATGATTGGCTTAAGAAGCTAGAGCAGCACCTGCAAGAAAAAAAGGCAATAGAGTGCTCCTGGAAATTGTGAGAGCCTGCATGGTTTCAAAAGTGAAGCTTGTGCTGTGTCAGCATTGATTTCTTTATTTACCTTCAGAGACAACAATTTTTTTTCAATATTATGTAGTCAAATGGCGATGTACCTCAGATGGCTCATTTTAGTAACGGGTGTAAAAATACATTTGTCCTTTGTGATGTTCTTTTTGAATCTTTGGAAAATACATTACATGAAGACTAAATATTCTTATATATATTTTGGAGTGTGGAAATAAAAGAATGGATGCCCACACTGCTGTAGAAATGAAAGGAAAGGAATAATTGGGGGGGGGGGAGGGGGGAAGAGAAGAAGGAAATCTAGGAAAAATATATCAAGAATTCTGAGCAAAAAGTCATTGGATATGATGGATGAAGGTTTATCTGCTCTTTATAGTGACAGATAAGTAATGAGGTTGAACTGCTGCGATATTGTCTGGAAATAGAATAGATGACATTCTTAATAGGCTCAAATTGATTCTTAATAGTTCAGACCATCTGCTGAAACTGTGGAATAATAAAACTAGTACTTTTATTATGACCTTCATCCAAAGCACACTAAACACCCTGGCAAAGTGTGTGGACATTTAATCAATGTTTTGGTTGAACAGTTTGGATAAAAGTGGTTTGCACTGCGCTTGAGGGTCAGGCTTTGGCATGGCTGGCATAAAAGCAGAACCAATGAGCTCTGTCTTGCAGGTGTTTAACAATTTGTCCATCCATTTAAGCCAGTTCCTCAAAAACTAAATGGGCTAAAATACATATAAGGAAAAATGAAGTAATAATAATGATGTAATTACAAGTAGTAGTAGTATTTAGAAGAGAGTGTGTGTGTGTGCACATGTACATATAACAGTACTTCTTACTCTGACTCTGATCAGTTCTTAGGTCACTGTATCATAAAGCAGCATATTCTGCTCTAGACATGCATAGTGATAACAAAACCTGTTAAAGTGCCAAGTTCTACAGGAGGAATATTCAGTATGAAGCAGGAAAAACAACACACAAAGTTGCAATAAATATCATTTTTAGAGAGCTCTGTAAGACAGACAACAGAACTGAAGACCAGGAGAGATGCTTATGTCTTAAGATAACTCCCGTTATCGTCCATTGTGAAAGAGCTTGAAAATTGGCAGGAACCCTGTTGTTAGAAGGTGTATGTGGAAGCTGATCATAGAAATGTTATCTACATGATATGATTAACTCCATTTAGCATCTATATATAGCTGAGGGAGTTTTTTATATGGAGATGTTTTCAATGATATTCTTTTACTGTGTTTGTGTAAGATGGAGCTCTACAAAAATAAAAACCTGGACTACCATTTCTGTTATTTGATTGTGCCATGCAAGGTGCAATAGGGTCTTTGTCTATGATGGCAACTGAATAAAGGGAATAGACACTTGTGCCAAATGGCTGTTTCTAGCATATTTAATGTTCCTGCATCCCCTTGCATTTTTTGTTAGTGATTTGAGTAACTGCCCTCCTCACTGTCCAGTTTCTATCTGCAAATGCAGAGATTTGTTTGAGATTTGGTGTGGTTGGTGATGTAGAGGTAAAAATAATTGAAGTCCATCAAAATTTATCTCAAATGATGATTGAATCTTGTTGGCCATTGCAGCATGTATATGTTGTAATGCCATAGAGCCCATGTCAGAGGCTGGAAACAGTTTCTTTTGGAAATAGTAAAAGAGAACAAAAAAAAAAGTGCTTGGTTAAAAGAGTGCTTGGTTATTGGAAACTAAGCACTGAAGATAAAATTTCTCTACTCCAATATGTGTATGTCTTGTTGCAGTAGAAAAGAAACAAGGTGTGACTAAATTGAAACCCAGTGCTTAAAAGACATTGTTACAAATCAGGAAAGAGGGCATCTTCTCCCATCTCTGCTCCAGACCTGAGTCAGTTGTCTTCTCTGCCCTTTATTTATAATAAATATTTTAATATTTATTTTAAGAGATGCTGAGACATAATTTATTAATATTTGCAGCATTCTTTCAGATCCATGGGATGCTGGAGCATGCAAAGACACTGATCTTATTAAAACATGTCTTAGTTAAACAAAAAAATTAAGCAGTCCTTCTACTAGGTAGGTGGAAGTTTGCACAAAGATCTTAATTTTTGAAAGGGAAGAAAAGGGCTGGACCACTTGGCCTTCAGATTTGGCAATATGAAACTGCATCAGCACTTCCAGACAGGAAATGCAGCAATCTCTTCAAAATAGCAGAGGGAAACGAAATGTTAACCAAGAGCAAATTGGAACCAGCAGTGTTTTTTCCCAGTGATAGTGGTTAATCACGAAAACAAGGGGCCAGTGGAAGTGATGAATTGCTCATCTTTTGATGTCTTCAAGATTGAAGGCCTCTCTGGAGGAAACACTTTAGACAAAAATTATTGGGCTCAACAAAAGAGTAGCTGGGTAAAAATTAAAGTTCTATGGCTTATAAAAGATAGATGGTCTACTAGACCCTCTGTGTGTGTGATTCATTTCACACAATTTTCGGTGTCTGAAGTTAGGTTGAACTGGTCACCCTGGACTCCCTTTTTAGTCAATAGTAGGAAACAGGCTTCTCCAGGGAGCAATTCCTTTGATGTGCCTTAGGTGCCTGTTTTAGTGTGATGTGCATTGTCCTCTGAGGTACTTGTTTCCCTCCATCCACTATCAAGGAAGCCTAGGTTGATTTGTTCACATTCCAGCACCTTATTTTTGGATGCCCTAGGAAAGGCACGTCCCTCTGTGGGACTCCTAGGAGATGTGGAACAGCAGCCCTTAATGTATAGGGCAGAGACCTGTTTTGTGGTAGTACTTGCTTTGCACCATTTATGAATCAGTTGTTTGAGTTGTATTCCCACACTGTTGAAGCATCCTGTGTTTTGAAAGGAGGACCTGAGAACATCCCTCTCATTTCTTCAGGGGCACAGGTACAGGTAAAGATGGGCCAAATCCAAATCCAGAGTATCCTGTTACTGTGGTATAAAGTCCAATCATCTCACAGATTTTAGTGGAATTGCATCTTAAGAATAAAACCAGAAATGAGCCATTTAGAAAGGATTAATCCAACTGGCAGAGTGACTTGATTCTTTCTGTTGATCAGATGATAAAGGGCAGCTCTGGAAAAAATGCTCTATATCACAGAGCATTTTTAAAGCAAAGACTCTTGAGAAAATCCTTGTTGAGCATGTGGAGACAGTGTTAAAAACACTTTCATCTTTCATTTCTTCCTGTCCTATAGCCTTTCTGGCACCACTCCAAATTCACTTCATCACTTGGTGTGACTTGGTTTAGACCTGTGCCTCTCACGTATCACATTAATAGCAGATTCCTGTGTAGTGTATCCAAATTCCTCAAGTCTAGCCCTGTCACTCAAGAAGACGAGCCTGTCATCATGGTGGAAGTGTGCTCAGAGCTGCTTGGAGTGATGCTCAGCCCACATCTGAGGTGAGGCTCTGTGGTGTTTAACATAGGGGCTTAACCATCTTAAATACCCTGCCTCTGGCAGGTTCCACAACACAGGAAAGTCCGTTGTCTTTCAAAGGACCACAGGGAGGAGATGTGTCTTAGATGTCCCAGTCACATCCACAATTCAAAGTGGCTTCATTTGGTGGTGTTGGTGATCTTGAACCACATACTAGCTGGGAAGCTTTGTAGTGCATTCATGAGTAGACAGAAGATTCCCAAACCAGGATGTATTTGTCACTCTTCATATAATTGCAGAGAAGTCAAGTATAATCATTTATCAAGCCTTGGTCCCTGCCAGTTGTCTGCTATCAGTCTACCTTCTCCTGATCTGTTTTATTCTTGGATAGTTACTCTTGAGAGTCCAGTAGCAGCTGCCTAAGCAGTGGCAGAGCAATCCTGGCATGTCTCACCAGTTTGGCTGAATTTATGTTGCAGAAGCTCTGTGAAGTGGAGGGGCTGTGTGGACATGTTTTGCTGCAGACGTCCTGCCCGCACTGGGTCTCTGCACCACTGATCCCAAAGATAGCAATATGTTGCCTATATCACTGTGCATGCACAGCCTGATGTGTGGAGCAGTAATGGTGCAACCAGATGGCACAGGAAGGATCAGGGATGTCATTACCATGAGGCTCTTCTGGATTCTTTGTCCATGCAATTTGTAGGCTCCCTTGATACTGCACCACAGGCTGTTTAGCCATTCTTTGGTTCCCAGTCCTGCCTCAGATAAATCTGATTCTCTTTAGTTAGTGGGGACAGGATACTCTTGCCACATCCAGCTGTTTCGGACTGGGTGGTATGTGCATTGCCTCAGCTAGATTTTCTGTCTGCAGCAGCTCCTCCCAGAGTGAGCTCATTAATATGGTGGTTGAGGTGAGTTTCAACCTGCTGCTTCCCTTGGAGGCACAAACTCTGCACTGATGGGGTTTTCTGTGCAAAGGCTGCCTGGAGGAAATTCACTGTACACTGATCTCAGTTGAGGATACTTTACACTTTTGGAGCTCAGGCGTTCTTTCTGCTTGTAAAAACTCACTGTCCCATTAAGCAGAGGCCTTTCAGTGCACTTTTCTCTCCTGTGTGACACACTCCTGCTGACGTCCAGAGGAGCTTCACTTGCAGCACAGGTACAGAGAATGCCTAAGGGGTCTCTTCAGCAGGAAATAAACAGCTAGAGCTTTTAGGATTACCTGTGAAACCTTGGCCTTGAAGCAAAATGTGTTTTTCCCCACTTTGCCAGAACTCACTGTTTTTTGATAGACTGTGAGCAGTGGAAAACATTTTTATAACTGTAACATTAGCATAAAGTCCTTTTTTATTTCTCCTGAAAAGTCTTTTAATTCTGTTTTGTTTTGGTTTTAAACTGGGATCATTCACAATTTTAGTTACTGAGGTCATACCCTTCTTCCAACAAAAGGGAAAGTTGGAAAAAAGTTGGTGAGATTCATTAGCCGGCTTAAGGATGTGAAAAACATCACTGCCCCTCTTCAAGGAACAGTTCAAGAAGTTGATATCTTTGAATCATAAAATCATTAGATCATTCAGGTTGGAAAAGATCAACGAGTATGATCACAAACCTAACACTGCCAAATCCACCCTAAACCATGTCCCTAAGTGCCACATCTACACACTGAAGATACCAACATCCTCATGGAGACTTGCACCACCACTTTTTTTATTACTTCAGATGCTTTCTTATTGCTAATAGCTTTTCTGACTCAGGTGCATCATTGCTACTCTTCTGTGGGAAACCTTTTCTAAGAGGTAATAATAGCTTTTATCCCATGGTGGTGCATATATCTATGAAGTGCTAATCCCATCTTGGGAGATGCAGAACATTTTCCATAGGCCAGGAGATGCTTAACACTGTCTCAAAATTCTCAGCTGCCTGACTTATGTCCAGAGTCTTTACTGCAACTGGAGGACAGAGCTGGGAGCAGTCTCAGAGAATTTTATTTCATCACTAAATGAACGGGTTCATATTCAGAAAGTTATTGTTGTAATGAGCACATGAGAATCTGAACCCTTTTTTGTTATTGATGATGAAAGCTTGAATTCAATGAAGACTGGCCTTCATTCACTCAGGAAACCTTCCTAGATATTAATATGAGTAAATGAGTTGTTTGTTTTTAACTCTTGCAATTTATTAAACATTAGAACATAGGAACTGTTACACCAGTCAAAGTCTTATTATTGTCTTATTACAAGTTTCCTATTACCAACTGTAGCCAACATCAGATGCTTCAAAGGAGCATGCAAGAAACCACATAATAGACAGTAACAGTAAACATAATTTGATCATAAGAGAAATAGCTTTTATCCACTGCCTCCGATCAGTGTTTGGCTTATACCATGAGACATGACAGTTTATATCTCATTACACATACATATTTTAAATTGACAGCAATTTGCAAAAGAAGAGAGTGGAATTTGGGAGGTCTGAATGAGATTGCAACATTATCCCCTCATGGGATGGGTGACATGGACCAAATGACATCATCATTTTCATAATTTCCAAGAGCATTTCTCCACCTAAATACCATCAAAGATCTTGACACTTACGAGGTGCCTGAGATCTAGGAACTAAAACTGTTATAAAAGAACAAGGGAAGGTTATTTGAAAAATCAGATTTGTATCTTGGATATGAGCAATTATTACAAGAAGTGACTATGATAGACGTTCAACTGGTGCAAGGGAACACAATGTGCTGTTGTCTTTTTTGGATTGTGTACTCCAGGCACTTGGCAGTGCTTGTGTGTGAACTGATGGGTGTGCAATCAATTTGGCTGTTTCCCCCATCCAGTCTCTTTGGTGCAAACCCTCCACTTTATTTGCAAGAATCCTACACTCAGTGGGGAGAGACGTGCACTAAAAACAGAAAGACAAAAATCCCCCAGGCAGTCACTTCTGATCACACTATTCACTTATTATTTTAAAAAGAGGAACACAGTAGTACAAACAGAAGGTCCTTTTTATGTTCATCTTTCTGCAGCCTACTCAAGAAACTGCCTTTTGTGCTTCGTTTGCAAAGACTGAGTTAGGAAATGAATGACATCTGAAGACAAGAGTTGGGTTGCTCACCCCAGATTTTGTCAGAAGGTCACCTTGCAATTCTCTGTGGTTCAGAGATGTTTTTATTATTCCTCTTTTAACTTTGGGTGTTTTGTTTTTTAGTTTGGGTTTTCTTTTTTTTGGTTCTTCTTCCCCTTAAACTAATTGACAAATTATGAAACTCTGTGGTTTTCTTGTTCTTAATGTGACTATTGAAAAATGATGATATGTCAAATGCATGTGACGGGACGCTCCCTCCTCTTGCTCCTAGCTCCCTCCCCGTCAGCTGCTGTGGCTCTTCATCGCGTTTAACCACTCCCAGCTTTCAGAATATATGGTTTCCGTTCTCAGACCCTCTTTGTCTTCTGTGCAGCTGTTTGTTTCACAGTGTGGTCAGTGTTTGCGGAGTAGATCAAACCCACTTCTAAACTCTCCTTCTCCTCTCTTCCCCCTCCTTGCTCTGCAAAGGTCACAGAGCTTGCTGGAGGTTCTGTGCTCATGCTGGGAGGTGTCAGTGGGGAGAAAGGGAAACCATTAATAAAGGACGAGTGAAGCAAACTGCAGAGGAGCAGCAAACTCTGGCCCTGCACCCAGTCATAGGGCAGGAGATTCAAACTGAGCCTTGAATATCTTTTTACATGTATTTAGGAAGGTGGTGGGTCAATGGTGTGACATGATCAAAAGCACTCGCCATTTAAAATGGGAAAGCACATTGCAATGCCTCAAGCCTCTGCTTGGCTTGAGGCTAAAATCAGGTTCTTTTGCCTGATTTTAGTGAGCTGGCGTCCAGTTTGGGGGAGAAAAACAGTCTTTCCATGAAGCTTGTAGTATCTGATTTCTGCTGTGAAAGGCAATGAACAGTCAGGTACTTCTGAGCGGATTGTCCACAGTCTTTGGTAGTGGTACACCAAAAGGGGAATATCTGTCTCCTTATCACAGAACCTTTCAGGTTGGGAAAAAACCTCCGATATCACTAAGTCCAACCTTTAAATCTTATTCTGGGTGAGGAATTGCAAGTTCAAAACACAAATAAGCTTCTGTGAAGTAAGATTTTGCATGACAATAGTCAGAGCTGGACAAGAACAAATTTAGAGCCTCAGCTAAGCACGAAGCGTAGGCAAGCCTTAATTTAGAGTTTCCCAGATTAGATTTCTTCCCACTCCTACATAGTATGTGCACCTAGAGAAAGGACGTGGTGCTTCCAGCAGCTGCCAGGGTAGAAAATGCTTCTGTGCCAGCACGACTTGAGCGTAGTTTCCTTTGGAATATTCCACTGTAAATTCACCAGCCCTTACAGAAAAATCTGGTGGAGAGTTAAATATCTGTTTCCTACATGCATTAGTTTCTCTGTGAAACACAAGTGACTTTATAGATTTATTATGTCTTCCTTTTTAATGAAAACTCATGGGTGGGAGAGGGGCTTGTGTACTGCATTTCAAGTGAGAAATGTGCTTGTGGTCTTCCTTGGAAATTACATTCACAAAATATCCCATATAATTATTCATATATTTAACCTGAAGTGATTTTGCTAGAGTATTCTTCCCCTTTCAGAATAGTTTCTAAAAGGTGTCTAGCAGTTTACACTCCAAGCTCTGAAAAATACATATGTGGGACAAAGCAGGAAGTGTTCCTTGTAATTTATTAGGTGCTACAAACTCTAATAAAAATAGAGTAGAAATGTTAAATATTCATTATACCATTACAACCCTCATGAGGTACGGGAAAAGGCATCAAAACTATTTCATTCAATAGTATCTTGGATTTATGCAGTCTGTTGTTTCAACAGCATCAAAAGCTGTGCGGAATCTCTGGTTCATCCGTGATAGTAACTTAATATTATAAATCTTTACAGGAAAAAGAAAATAAATATAAACCTATATATGCTCATTCCAGGCCCATGTAGGATAAAAGAAAAAGGGAGAAAGCAATTAGAAGTTAAGAGGGAGAATATCACTATATGTATTCATAAAATACTGCCTCTTTTGGCCTTGGCCTATAGTTTTTGTTTTCAGACAGTTCTGCTCCCTTCTGAATGCTTTACATTCTATATGGGCTATAATAAAGAGGTGTGCCATCAAAAAACATGACCATATACATGCCAAGAGTCCAGGTACTCCCTTTAGAAAAAATGTGGCTGCAAAAGACATGAAATGTGGACATCTTGACAAACTGGCTGTCCCTTTGAATATTCCTAAAGAAACAAACAAAACAGAAACAAACTCTCCCCCAACCAAATAAAATAAAATATAATTAAATAAATAAATAAAAATTATAAAAAATAAGTCTGTATTGGCAGTCCTTGGAGATAAAGTCTTATCATAAAACAGAGACCACTGCAACCCAGTCCATGAATCACAGCACTTAAGCCTGGAGAGTCACATTCCATGTTGACACAGACCTTCAGTAGTCCCATTAAATGTAATGGGGTTGCACAAGATGTAAATCACTGTAAAATATGAACCCTGATCTAATTTCTTTCTCTGAGATGAATTACTCCAAAGCCATTGTTTCTTATTTCCTCCTTCTCTAAATGTTGGTACAATAGGATTTTTGAAAGGAAATTATTTTAAATATCAGTACCCTTGAAAGAAAACCTGCTATTGGCTCTCTGTACACTTTGAAATTCGACTTTAAAACGGGGAGGAGTTTCTTGTCTGAGACTTTGTGTCAGCTGTGGGGTTTATTGGACAGTGTACTCATGGCTGGACTTATTTTAGCAGTGAACTAAATAGGCAAGTATAATTTATGTGCCCGTATATTGGACTATACTGGAATATAATGTATGTGTTGTGGTGAAGAGCTAGTGGTCTGTTGCATTCTTTCCATGGTAATTAGGAGGCAAATGACCCTT
>JAWWMO010000096.1:67777127-67799076 GCA_035047845.1 Dendrocincla fuliginosa
ATTTGCCTTTATATCTTTTTAATGTAGTAGAAAAACCATAGTATCCCTGGTAGCTTTTGCTACTAAGTTGTCCACAATGGATTTCTAATATAGTATGGAAGGGCATATTAAATTCTAAATAACGTGGAATAAGAATGCAATGTGGTCTATCTCCTTGAAGCAGTTTCTGATTTTGTGTGTCAAATACAGTTTAAACTTTAGATCAGCTGGATGTTCAGCAAGGAACAAATGACAGTTATTTGTGTGTAAAACATTGCAGGTCTTGTGTTAATCTCGGACTTTTCCCTCTAGGGCCCTTGAACTGCTTTCTTCTACAATGCTTCCTTTCTATTGATGCAATGCCATCTTTGGTACTCTAACAAAGGACTATATAAATGTTTGGAACCCAGAACAGATGTTTTTGGGCAGCTTTCATTCAGTTTGCCAAGTTCAGGCATAAAACAAGATCCTGACCGCTTGTGGTTACTGTAGATGGGATGATTTTTTTCAAAGGAAGAGTAAGCATGCTGGGCTCATTGACTTCCTGTCTTCTGGCATCCTACCACATGTCTTCTTTACTATACCATAATGTTTCCCAAGTTTGCTTTTGTTTCATTCTCATAATTGGCTTTGTATATCCACTGACTGATCTGATTTTCCTATCAAGACAGGGCTGTTCACTCCAGATTTTCACTAGTGTAACTGAGAGGAAAATTTGGTCCGTATGCTCTGTAATAAGATATATCATCACTGTCAATATTTTTCTTCTTCCCATCACTCCCCTGCCATATGGCAACTTCACAGGAAAGAACTGAACCGCATATGTTCTAAGTAGAACTTCTTCATTCCCTGCAAAATCGAGGTTGGTATTAATACCATTCAGATTAAAAAGTGGAGGAAGTCCTTTATCCTTTAGCATGGGATTTTCATCTAACTTTAGCCACCTAAAAGCTAGGAAACCTGTAGAAATCAGTCATCTGAGCTCCTCCTATAGTCACTGGAGGTAGGAAGCCACTTGGAGAGGGGGATTCATCACATGCTAAGAGCTGGGGGGAAATTTTGTTGTCATGAACATAAGTGCAAATCTCTTCAACATCCACTGATCTTAATGGTGTTGAACTGATGAATTGAGCTGCAGACTCAAAGACATCTACCCATCTGTGCTGGTGGTTGGAATGGAGGCAGGAGATGAGTCTTCCAAGTTTCTGTTAGCCTGCTCTCAGGTATGTTTGGGCTTCTGGTTGGTAACTCTCTCCAAACAGCACCAGAGCATTGTAAGCCAGGAATGCTTTTCAGTCAGCAAAACACAGATGAGGCAACCCAGTTTCAGGCAGGAACTTTTGTCCTAGTGAGGCAAGCTGTGCTGTTCCGATTATTCTCAGGGTCAATGTGTGCTGAGCCATTTTGTTTAGTGATGTAGGTATAGCCAAAGAGAGATGTAGGCAGTGAAAAAAGCCATATAGGAGAATGAAAGATGAACTTGATGGTTTTTCTTTCGCATTATCTGAAACTAGGACTTGTGTGCAAGTGGCAATCCAACAGACAAGAGCTACTGTTAGTGAGGCTTTTCTTATTTTAAAAATTTAAACACATTTCTTCCCTGTGTTGGTGCTAAAAAGCAACTGACAGTGACTATGAAAAACAGTATTAGTAAAGAAAGGTTTCCAAGACCCACTATACCTAAATGACTTACCTAAAACTAGTCACCTCACAGGTCCCCCTTGAAGCCGTCATTTGAAAACAGATGTCCAGAGGGTTTGCACCCAGGAAAATACCATGCGTCACGCAAGTATTTCTGAAAATTTTCTGAGCTCTGGCTTCTGGATTTTGAGACCTGGGACAACTCTGCCCTAAAAGCACTCATCGTTCACCACAGAGAACCTAGATCCAACAACAAGCAATGCAAAATGTTTTAGCCCTTTCAGCCACTGCTTTGAGACTCAGGGACCATGGGGTAAATTCAGATGAATAAACCTATTTCTAAGTTGCTTCCAGGGAGTGTGTGGGTGTTGCAGACATTTAACTGGCAGGCTATTCATTTTTCTGTGCTAATAGTTTCCATACTAGCTGACTGACCAATCTCCCTGATGTGTTGCATTGATTTTCTTATTAAATATGAAAATAATGAATGTTAGGAATGAGCCTAGAAAGCTCCTCATCTCCCAGATTGGGTCCTGGTGCCAAGTGTCTGGCTGGCATCGTCTCCAGTATTCTGCAAACAACATCTGCACGAGCGTGCTGGTTGTGTAACTCGTAAAGTTAACGTAAGTGACTGCCGTGCTTTGCTGAGCAGTGCTGATTAGAGCTGTGCTGCCAGAGGGAGACTTTGCAGCATGTGGGGTACACAACCATGCCGTGCCTTTCCTGGGAAAGGAAAGGGGTACTGGAGGCAGGAGGACATCACTTACAGGAGTCACTGTGGGAAGGTTTGCCTTTCCGTGCCGAGGTTTCTTTGGTCACAGATGTGATTAATGATACATCTCTGCTGAAGTGACCGCTGCTGTGATGAGTAGAAAATGAGTGATTTGGAAGCACTGACCCACCCAAGTAGCTGCCTTGGAGGCTGACTTGGAGAGGGACAATGTGATGGAGATGGGAGATTTTAGAGGATGCACGTGAGACCCTAACTCCTGACTTACAGCACATCCTGCTGCTGATCTGCACAGCTCTGACAAATTCAGTAACATCTCTGCCAATGAAAGGAAGGTCCAAGGTGCTCCTCCTCCAGCCCATGACATTTGACATGGTACTGTACAGGAAGGGAGTGCAGGCAGCAGGCTGGAGCCCTATAACTGAAGTGCCATTAGTTCTCTGGAACATCGTATCACTGCCTACAAGGAAAAACTTGAATATTGGAGCTGTAAAGAGAATTACATTTTATTGCTTCCCTCTTATGGCAACTATATCCTATCAACTATTTTAGCAGAAGCTAGACCCGCTTTTCCTGTCCTTCTCCCCAGTTTAGTGCAGTTGATTTAAAATTATTATTTTAAAGCAACACATCACAGTTCATTTTTTAAAAAAGTTATTTTTTACATTTCTCATGGCAAAATTTTCTAATTCTACTTTTTGAAAAGCATATGAAATTATTATTATACATATATACAATTACTATCAAAACCAGGGCATGTCAGTAAACTGCTTCTAGACAGGTACTAGGAATGTCCTTGTTTGCTGTTTATGTTAACCTTGGGCTAAAGATTGGCTCTTGTTCAGTACCTGAAACTTTCCAAAGAAAACAGTAGGCAATGTGTAAATAGCTAAACCACACATGTGAAATGACACTGAAATATAATGTGACGGGTCAAACTCTAGTTGGGTTAAGTCAGGCATTTGCAGTAATCCTTCTTTACCCCACTTAAATGTCACGTAGGTAAGTCATGACAGCTCACCCACTGCCAGGAAAAGCTTGCATTATCCTCAAGGATGAATTCAGGACCTCAGGAAGCAACCAAGTCAAATGAAAAACAGAGACAACAGGCAATGGCTTAGCAGCTTAAGCCATGTGCCTCAGATCAGTCTAGCCATAATTTCAAATGCCAGCAGGATCATTACCAAGCTAATGCAGATCTATTGAGTGCTTGGCCATTTACTACAGGCAGAACAAGTCCTTTGAGTTAAATCCTAAGAAATTAGTTCCTTTGGGATTAAATGGCTATTAAAAATCACAGGATATTTTCATAAGGGGAGGAGTTTATTAATCTTATGCCCTTAACTAAATTAGTCCTTTCCTCCTACAAATACACATTCAGTTCCCTATTACAAAAGGAAGATGGGAGAGGAGGAGAGATTGAAACTGTCCAGTGATGTGCTGTGTCTTGCAAGAGCTGCCAACACTGCAATTCAAAGGCACTGTGGGTTTTTGCAATGAAAACCACAGAGTTTTGTTCCTGGAGCTTCTGTAGCAGTGGCTGGACTACAACCCTGGGCACTTGTTCTGCATTTATGATTAAGCACAGGGCACATACTCCAAATCCAGTTCTCTGGGTGTCCCAGGCCCTTGGCATCCCATTCCAGCAGTGCCTGTGATGGGAAGGCTGGGCTGACCTGGCCTGTGGTTCTCATGGCAATTTTGAAAGCAGAGAAGACTTGTGAGCTTGAATACTTGCCTGTATACACTGTGGTTTGTATTATCACCATTAGCCCACACTAACAAGGGCTGATCAGGGATCAAACCCCTCTGTAATCCAATTGCAAAACAAAAGATAGAGGGTAAAGGTGGATGGAGGAACAATGAGACCGTATTGGTCAGTTTGACAGGAAGGACACTGGTGTGACTGAAAGGGTTTGTAGGTACTACTAAAGAGATGGAGAGCTGGAAGGCAAACAGTGAGATAACTGTGTGGGTGATCAGAGGAAAAGGCATTGGAGTGTAAAAAATGCCATGAGAGATAGTGCAGAAGTGTTTGAGAATTATATGGAAGGCTGAAGGAAACACTGACAAATTAATCACAAACAGCAGCCACCATTTGTGTAGAGAATGAGGGATGTTATCCGGCTGAAGGCTGATAGAATCGAGTTTGTTCAGCCTGGAAAAAAGAGGGCCTTGAAGTGACCTAATTGCAGCCTTCCAGTACCTGAAGGGACCCTACAAGGAGGCTGGAAAGAGACCATTACCTAGGGCCTGGAGGGACAGGACAAGGAGGAACGGTTTTGTACTGATGGAGGGCATGTTTAGATCAGATATTAGGAAGAAATTCTTCCCTGTGAGGGTGGTGAGGCCCTGGCACACGTTGCCCAGAGAATGTGTGGATGTTTCATCACTGAAACTGTTTAAGGCTGGGCTGGGGCTCTCAGAGAGATGGAGCTCTCAGCAACCCAGTCAAGTGTAAGGTGTCCCTGCACATGGCAGAGAGTTGGAACAAGATGGTCTTCAGGTCCCTTCCAACACAAACCATTCTAAGATTTTACTATGGGATGCAGAAGGGTCTCCAAGGTGGAGAGAAGGACTGGGGCTCAAGCCCTGACCCAGACCCCTGAAGATGGGTGGAACACAAAGACAAGCCAAGGTAGTAATGTAGGTATGACTGTGGTTACCACAGGGCAAAAGCTTCACTTCTGGAAGATTGCAGATCAAGACTGTATGCCTGCTAGAATATATGTGCACACACAAATCTCTTGGCTTGATAAAAGATATTCAGTGAAATGTTATCCCCTATCCTTAAAATTTGAGCATCCCTCAAATGGGGGTATTATGATTTATTGGTGTTCTGTATTTCCATCTGTCATGGGTAGTGCTACAACATTTCCAGTGTCAGTGATTGAGTAGTGCTGATGCTGGGAAGCAGGCACTGGTCCAGCCTAGAGTTCTTCAACATCCTTCTATGAAACTCTGGCAAGATTCAGAGATGCTAAGTGTCTTTTCCAAACTTGGATTGTATCTAGCAATAGGAGCCAGATTTCCTGACTTGCTGTTCTTTAGAAATCATCTGATAACATTCTCATGGCTTTGTTTTAATGATCTGTTATTTAAAACTGAAAGATGTTGGAAAATTGTCAGAATACTTGAAAACAGCTAGTGAAGTTACATTTAATGGATCATATAATTTTAATTCATTTTCTATTTTGATTTTTATTGAGACAGCTCACCCCAATAAGAAAAAAGTGCATTTTGCCTTCCCCTTTCAGCTTAAATTTGTGGTGAGAAACACAATGTTTAAATTCTTAGTTTGGAATAACTCTGCCTGAACAGATAATAAAACAGAAGAACAGACAACTAGATAAAGACCTTGGAGCATTTTGTGAAGAATATTTGAAAGATCAAAACATTACAGGTCTCTCACCAATGCTGGGAATTGAAAAGTAAACAGAATTAGCTAAGGATCTGGCTGAAAGAAAACAAATTCTAAGGGAAAAAAAAAAAAAGTCCTTCTAAATAATTGTTCTCTTTCCAGTGTTATGCTAAGCCAAAATTACACTGGTGCTGAACAAGTACTTTCTACCAGTGCAAATCCAAAGAATTTCAGCAAGAATGAAGGAGGGCTTTTATGTTCAAAGCACCATTACCAGCAAAAGGCTTCAGAGCACTTTCCATTTTTAATTATTTCAACAGCAAGCACAGCAACAAAGGATAAGTTTGAGCTATCTTGCATGGCTTATGAAATGTCAAAACCTGATAACTGATATAATAGATGGTGCCTATATGGCTGAAAAGCCTAAGGAAGCAATCCTTTATTCCAGAGATTTCAGATTAAATCCCATACAGTTTGAAACTGAGTGAAAATTGCAATGTAATGGATTTTCAGCCTGAAATGAGTTGGTTTGCAGTTAAGATCCTCTTGGAGATACGACCAAAGATTTGAATCAACATGATAGTTGCCTGTCCTTATAGAGGCAGACTAGATGACTGCTTAAGATTAGATACATAACTTTTAGGTGGCTGGGATATGAGATAAATCCCACCCTCCCTTGCCTCTTTCTTCATCTTCTGCGCTGAGCACCATCCATCTTTACAACAGCACATTAGAGGTACCAAGCAGAAATACTTTATAAGCTCAGTTGGCAGACAAGGGCAGGGGAACTTCCAGTGTTACTAAAACGTTAGCTGATGTTGAATGTTCTGTCAGAGTTTGATCTTCTTCCCCTTCAGCCACGATCCTAGCCATTTATGCGCACTGAATTTTACACTGACTTTCACTAGTCTAGGGAAACCCACAGTAGGTCTGGGCTTCCAGCAAGTTGACACCTCAAGGTAGTTCTGCCTGAAGGAAAGAAAAGTTTTCAGGTCTAGATTTAATCATGATGATGTGGGAGAAGAGCATAAGATTATGGGGTTTACTTGGACATTCACATTAACTATCGTGGCTTCATAGCACACTTTCAGCAAGCAGGTACTTTTTAGACAGGAAGGCAAAGACCATGTCTCCAGGAAAATGTCAGGCTGGCTAGGTAGCATATGAATGAGGAAAATCATCGTGTTGTTGCAGAAGCCAGACATTTAAAGAGCGAAGAACTGTGTTAGTCTCATGCTCTGGCATGTCTTAAACAGCAAATTAGCTATAATTTGGTGATTCCATTACTCAGCAGCTTAGACTTTCTCTGTTTGTGGTAATATGGGTGGGAAACTAAGCTTTAAATAATGAGAGGCTATGAATCAAGATCCTCTAGCACACAAACATAACCCATCATGGTGTTCCCTCACGGGAGAAGAGATCAAGCAATATTTTGTTGCTGGAGTGGGTGGAGAACACAGTTCTGTTGGAGGATCAGCCCCATCTGCCCTTGATCCAAAATGCTTATACAGCTGGACTTGCATGATTTCTGCAGCCTCCCAAGTGAATTGCAGCCTTGTACTCACTCTAGAGCCATCTATTACTCCCCACTGAGTATGTACCTACCTAAAAATCTATAACTGGTCTCGCATCGAATCAATGCTCACAGTCAACTTGTATCTAAACAAATTGAATAAAGCTAAGAGCTCTGTAGATCCTCTTATTTATCCCATGACAAGCAGAGAGACTCCCAGTTCTTCTGCTCCTGACACCTTTGTCAATAAAATCTGCAGACTGCACAATATAAAGTTGTATTATAATTCATCTCCTTGACAATAACAGAACCTTTGAACAGGAATGCTTTATGTGGTTATCACAAGAACAGTGCTCATGTAGAGGCTGCATCAGTAAAGTGCAAAAATATTTTTTCCCCTTTTACAGTCACATTTCAAGCAATTTTTTGACGTAATGAAAAATGATCGGATTTGATTTTAAAGACGAATTTCTATTTGACTGTCAATTAGATAATAAGTAAGAATCATAGGACTTATTAGATCATATATTCCATTCTCCTTCCATTACAGGATTGTTTTTCAGACCTGAGGGCTAATTTCATTATTTCAAAAGGGCAAAATACCAGACTTACAGAAAATAATGTAACTGCTGCAGTATTTCCCTTCAAAGGACATTTTTAGACAGTACTCACAAAACTAATGGCAGATAAGCTACAACTGGAAATTATGGCAACTGTATATCTATTTGATTGAGTTGGAGGTGATATCAACTAACCTAACTGCCCTAATTTATGAGGATGTCATAGGAGATGTTTTAAAAGTCATGCCCCAAATTTTTACTATATATATAATTTATTTTAAATTTACAGTTACAACTAAACTGTTTCAGTCTGTTATGTAAATACTCTGCCAGGTTTTAAAATAAAAGGTAGGATTTGCAAAGCCAAGCAGAGCACTTACTTATGATGTTTCATTCATTTTAGTAGATTATATGTGGATTACATGTTTAAGCACTAATTTCAAATAATTTAGTCTAAGAGAAGGAACCCAAAGTAGAATTAGACAAGCATTCTTACTATTCTTTTCATTTGTCTCTGAGAAGAATTCAACTGATTGTTTTGTTTCAAATTTGAACTTGAATTATTGCCTTTAATATAATTGAAACAAAACTGAATATGAAGGAACCATTTTTTCAAGATAATTGTAGGTAACAGGACAGGGTTCTCCATCTCCAGTTTAAAACTTGGCTAAAAATCTGGGAAAATGACAAAATACTTGGGAGTTAATGATACTGACATTGATATAGTGGCATGATAGTTCGCTTGTCAGTAATATTCAGCCAAGGACAGTATGCAGTTTTACCAAAATTAAATTAACCAGAGAAATAATGTTTCTTCATTTTACAGATAGGTGAGGAACACTTTGAAGTGTTAGGTGACTTGACTGTTTTCTATAACTGCTTGGAAAAGATGGAAAAAAATATTTATTAGCTTACAACTGCTCAGGGTTTTTAAAGTGCTCAATATCTGCATTAGTGGAGGAGCTGAGATTTGTAGATTGTTCGTACCCTGTTGGTACAGCAAAGCTATTTGCACATGGCATAAAATATGCAACAAAGCCACTGCATACTAGTGGTTTTTGTGTTTCAGTGGGACCAGTCTGTGCTTCAAATGTGTCATTATCCTTCATAAGCAAGTTTCGTTCTACTCTTGAATCAGTTCACATTGTTAATGTGATCATCAACCAGCTCAGAAGGATATACAGGCAGCTGCAAGGAATCCAATTAACATTTGACTACAGAAGAAGAAATTGCAATCTACTGTACTATTTAATCTGTCAGTGAAGGTCTGGATTAGAAATGGCTTCACTATTTCTCTGTAGCTTTTCCTCTGATTTAATGTAATAGAATCATAGTCATTAGAGGTGGAGAAAAGCTATTAATTTAGCTTGTCCATCTAGCATTGCTGCTACTTTTACCCTTTGGATGACCCTAAGAAAACCTCTTCCTCTATCTTTGCTTCCATCAAACACCTGCAGATGGTTATCATCTCTGCCTTTACTCATCATTTACTCAGTCGTTCCTGTAATGTTTCCCTGCAAATCAAAACTTCCGTTGTTCTTCCCATATTACTTTCTCCTTAAACACCATACAGCATTCCAGCATTATCTCCACCATGGTAAAGAATGCTCTTACCATCTAGAATAGCTACCTGTATCCTGTCTCAAAATCTATCTGCTATTTAGTTTGAGGTCATTATTAGAGAACGAATCCTTAAAAGCCACCCCATGCTATTGCTTTTTTCCTAAGAGAAGAAAGAATCATGTAATACCTTGGGATAACTGTTCTCTAATGCATGGAAGATAGGGCTGAAGCAATATGAAGCAGAGAGTACTTTGAAAAGGAGTAGCTTTTTCAAATTAATCTGAATGTTCAGAGGGGAGTTTTTTTCTAAACAAATAGAAACAACAAATTGTTTGGATCAGAGAGAGTGATTGTGTTGACAGCAGACATATGAATGATACTGTTTTTACAGATGGACTGGTGAGAATCAAATTGAAGCTATTGATCTGTATTTGTGTAGGATCCTGCTAAACAGAAAGCTTTGAGGTCTTTGCCATTAGCAGTGTAGGTCATCTTACCAACTTGGAAAGTCAACACACTCTGTTCCTATCATACACACTCCTTCGCTTGCGCAACAGAAGATGCCTAGTCTTCAAAAATGCCAAGAGCCCTTCCGCAGAGATGGGGATAATCCCTTTTCGATATAATTGAAAGCCTTTCTTCTTCCCTCAATGGGCACAGGCACAAAAGATAACTCTTTCAAGGCAATACGTCAGCAGCCTGGAAAATAACCCTAAGTTAAGTTTTTAACTTGATTAGCTTTGCATCTTGTGTTTAGTGGAGACTTAACAGACTCAAAGGAGTAGGATGTGACAATAAGTCCTCAGGTCTCAAATTGATTACTGCCTTTGGAAGAGTGTAGAGGGAAGCACAGATCTTGCAAAAGGAGGGCAGTTCTGGGTCTTCTCTCCACAGAGCCTGTATCGCAAGTTCTCTTTAGTGCCCAATCTCCTTGGGAATCTGAGCTGGTGGAAGCAGCATCATGGTTGCTGGTGGGACTAGGGCCACCACCAGCCTGGCCCTCTGGGAGCACATAATTGTAGCCAGTGAGCACTAGGAGAGTGCCACAAGTGTGAAAAAAATACTTTCACTAGTGTGCTCTTTTTTTTCCCTTTTTCTTTTTTTTTATTTCTTTTTTCTTTTCCTTAAGTATATAATTCATGAAATTCATTTGTTGTAACAGGAAAGATGGTTTTACCAGCTGAAACATATTTCTTTCTTGTTTGCTTTGATATTATCATATTTATGTAGAGGATCACGTTTCAATATGACATCCATGGACTGATCCTAGATAAGGACAAAGTATTTCAACCTTCGTAATCAGATTCCCCCATACACAGAGTAACATTTTCCTTATCAAGGAAGGGAAAAGTAGTTGAGGCATCTGATTTCAAAACTTGCAAATATATCCCATTTGCCTTCAAGTCACTAGGAAGAAGAATGTGTTAACCTTAACCAACTTTAGATCAAATTATTTCATTCCTGTGCTTTTATTTTCTGATGCTCTTATCTAGGAATGCTGTAAGGTGCACTGAAGCACTTTTTTCTTCATATGTAGATTATTATTATTAATTTTTTACTGTTTGAGATGAAGGGTAAAAAAACCTATACTGTAACATCTGTATTGAAAAAACAAATGTGTAAGAAATAAATTAACTTAAACAAATAAAGTGAAATCCAAGTTTATCTATTTTTTTTAATTGGGAGAAAAGGTCATAAATCTTCAGTCTAGATAAAATTAATTTCAGGGACACAGCAATAGTCTACTGCAGCTACATTCATAGCTCTCTGTTGTTGTCAACAGAGTTGTACTGCCAGAAAGGTCAGCAAAATACAGATAAGCACTTACCCGTACCCCTTCTGGTTTTTCCTACATTTCTGAAGCTGGGATATGATGTTCTTTTTCCATCTGAGCTCAACCATGTAAAAGACAGTTTTTGCCACTGCTGTTTGCTGTAAATGACAGCTGTAGTGGAGTTGCCAATATATGAATTTGCTGAAGCTCAGCGGAGATTTGCCTCTCACGGAAAAAAGTGCTAAATCTATATTGAAGAGCAGATATGGAAAGGTTTTCATAATGGCTGTGTTCACGTATATCATTTAAAGTCTGTGGGTAAGATAGCCAGCTTCTTGATCATTCGTTTATCACCAGTGATAGGGTGCAATGGTGATAAATAAAGTCTACTACATAGACAGTCTTGAACATACATACTTTAATGGAGTAAATCCTAGAGCAACATATAGTATGGAATGGTCTTAAATTAGGAGTGAAATAGATTTCAGACCATTTTAAACTGTAAAGGAGATATAATGAGAGCATAATGTGAGTCAGAGTTGGTCCAGTAGCACATAGAGATAGGCAAAACAGTTTGTGGTAGTTTTGAATACCAGGGGAGAGCTCTCAACAGCCACAAACAATTTTGTGTTCAGAATTGGAAGAAGCTTGCGTAACACCACACTTCCACACATTATACTGCAAATTGTTTTAAAAAAAGCAAACAGCCCTTAACTACAGTATGTTGCAGAACTCCATTAGAATGCCTTTTTAGCAAGGTTATGAATTTTCAGTAATTGCTGTGGTAATCCATATTTAGTATCTGCAGGATTACTTTTAATCAGCTTTGAGGATATGACTTGACACCGCTCGTTTTATGCTCCAGCATTTAACTGGTTAGGCTGCAAAAAAATTCCATCGTTTGCTGACTTAATTTAAAGCCAATAACAGTAAAACTGAGGGTAAGAGGGAGGAGGGAGATTTGGTTACCAGCAAAAGATGAGAAAAATGGCCATGTGCTGTTCTAAAAAAGGCACTTATTGGATCAATAATTGTGGTAATAAAAAGAGACTTTGTTCTGATGTAGAAATTTTCCTCTGTACATCTCAAGGCCTTTGTGCATTATGAGTCAAGAGTAGCATGCATTCTGCATATTTCTACATATCTTTTTTTAATGTGGTTCTTAAATAGATCATCTCTGCACATATGCGTGTGTTGTATATATTATTTAATTGCTGCCACCTTCTTCCTAGGTAACTTATTGCTTTTAATCATGTACTAGGACCAAATCAGTACATTCCTTTTGCTCTTGAGGTGCCTGATGCCTTTATCAGAGATATTATCTCCAGGGGATATATTGAGATTTTCCCTAGACAATGGATATATAGAGGTTGCATGGGTTAGTAGTGGACCTTGGAGGAATGGGTTATAGATTTATACTCAATGATCTTAGAGGACCTTTCCAACCCTAATGATTCTATAATTCTAGGATCATGTAGTTTCCAACCAAGTCATTTTTACTTTGTGCCCTTGCACTGTGAGTTTTACTGTGTTCCCTGAGAGGTGAAAATGTGTTAATGTGACTTGGTCACAGCAATGAAATGTGTACTCAAGACTTGCTACACATCAGGTCAACAAATCCCAATTAAAACCAGGAAGAAACTGAGTACTTTCATGATGCTCATTTTTAAAATCACAGGTTTGATAAAATACAAGTAGTGCTTCAGTGTATTTACAAATCTATCCAAGATAAATTACTAAGCGTAAATTCAAGTGGCCCCCTCCAAGGCTCTCCTGTGTGTTTAGTGAAAAGGTAATTTCACTAAATTAAGCTGAGCATAATAATGACAAGAAAAGCACTGGATGCAATATTTAAAAATATATATATATATATATAAATTTTTTTATTTATTGTTTTTTGGGTTTTTTGTTTGTTTGTTTCTTTTTCTTCTCTTCAACATGGTCAGTAAATCCATAACAGAGCAAGCATCCACAGTGTTCTGCAGCCAGACTGCCTCAACCCTTACTTCAAGGTCTAAGAAAAGCGTTCAAAGAATTAGTGCCTGTTTCATGCTATTCTTGTAACAGGATCATCTCCACTAGCAACAGGAATGGCAATATTCTCATTTTACAGAGGCTGCTTTGTAGCCATTGGATGGAACAGCTTTATGATAACTTCAGCAGCCTGGAAGGGGGAATGTGAACTTGATTTTTAGCTTAAGGCATCAAGTCCAGCAAGCTATCCTCATGCAGTGCTCTTTGAATTGAAAATTTGTAACTTTGAGGTAGACTCTGATTTTAGTTCACAGCCTCTGATTTTTATTAATGTTGTCAGTCTGTCATTGGAGAGGTACAAATGATTTGATAGATAGATATTCAAGGAGTTCTTGAATGTGACCTTATCTAAATTTCTTATAATGCTTAGGAAATGTCCTCCAAATTTGAATGTCTCCTTTAATCCACATTGTTCCCGAGGCTCTTTTTCTTTCCCCAAGCCTACAAATGAAGAACATAGAGTGTTTTTTTCTGTTCTGCTCCTGAATGTCAGTCAAATGACTGAAACAAAGATAACATGTATAGGATTCTGTTGCCTCTCAGATGCTCCTGTGGTAGTTGCTAGTACCAGGTTCTGGATAAATGTGTAGACCTGATCTTGCTATTCAGGTGAAATTAATAATGCAGCAGCCATTGATTTCACTCATGGCCAGATCATGCTTTAAACCATGAAAAACCATTTAAACCATGGGCAGGGACATCTTCCACTAGACCAGATTGCTCAGAGCCCCAATCCAACCTTTGCCTTGAACACTGCCAAGAATGAGACATCCCAATGTGGTGTAGCTCTACAGTGTGTTAGAACAGTTCATCTGGGGAAAACATTGAAATGGGAGATGGTGGTCCAAGGAAAGGCACAGTGGGCAATAGGGCTGATACTCTGAATGGGTCCTCAATGACGCATGTGATGCTGGTGTCACCCACCACCAGAGGAGCCATGTCTGAGGTGGCACCCCACAGCTGTGCCAGGCGTAAGAGGGTGATGAGGGGGCTCAGGAGGAAGACTGTAGCTGTTCACATGGAGGAAAGGGGCCCTGTGTGGGCAGGCAGCATGGGGTGAGTTACAGTGAGGATGAAAGCAGTGAAAAGCATTCAAGACAAAAATGAAACCTTTTAAATGCCTTCAGGCTTCAACCTAAGCACAAAGCTTCAGGCATGTAAGTGCCATCAGCAAAGGCTATGGGCTGAGTTCCCATTTCCAGCAAGCCCTGTTTTGATAGGTTTGGCAGTTTGAAACCCTTATAGGGAAAAATGCCTCTTTTATAGTATAAAAAGGGACTTCACGTAAGTAAGAATGGTGTCCAAGTGAACTTGATCTGTGCTGCTGGATTGGAGCCTTCAGTGAAGGCTGGTCACAGAAATGTCTGTTGCTCAGATTCCACTGCTCATTTTTCTCCAGGAAAACTGTGCATTTTTCGTGCACAAGCCTGCATCTTCATTCAGCAACACTGCAGGCCTGTGCTGAGCTATCTCCATTGATCTGGTAAATGAAAGGCCCCTTGCTGGCAGTGAAGCACAAACTCTCTGAGCCCTGAAGCAAATTGGAACAAGACAACTCAGACAAGCATTGGCAGTGTCCTGTTATATACACTTGTATGTTTATAACATAGATGTATATGTGTATACAAGTATTTGATCAGAAAACATCCAATATCTATGGTATCCCTGACCTTAGGGTGTTTTGGGTAAGTTTGGTTGGTTGTTTTTTTTTTTAATTTCAAGTTATTTCAAAAATAGAAAATTGACATGGAGGTACTACAAACCAAATATATGCATGCCTATGTATAAACAAACCTTTGAAAACCTTGAGAAGTGAATGACATCCTTAAACACAGATGAGTGGCCAAGAAAAATGTTTGTAAATGGGGCTGAGAAGTGTGCAGAATATAGTTTTTCATCAAATCATGGAAATTAGAGATAAAAAAGACCTATTAGATCATCCTGGCTATTCCCGCAGCACTGAGGTACTGGAGAGCAGGAAAAGAAACAAACAAAAAAAGAAAAAAAAGCATTAAAGCTATGAAATGTCTGCTATAAAATGTCTGTTTTTGGAGAAATCACAGTGCAAACAGAAGTCCTGCGACAGCCACTGCACATTATGTTGTTTGAGACCAGTCAAAACTGATATACAGAAAGTAAAAAGAATTGGAGCTTTCTTTAAAATGCCTTGGGCTTTTCCTTTCTCACATAACAAGTTTTCCATAAACCGTAATGTTAAGACTTTTTTTATCTTGTTTCCAATGTTGAGTGATTAAAAATAAAAAAGGGAGATAATTACCATGACACTGACACAGCATTTTATGTATTCAAAGAATTCAGTAATTTTTGTGGAGACCTTGGGCAGTGGGTATGTAAATCTATATTGAGTGCTTTACCAGTGCCAATGGATTGACCAAATGGGCTTGCATTGTCCATGAGGAGGATGAACCAGACGTGATGTGAGTACGAAGGCCAGCTAGTTAGTCAGTGGCCAAAACAGGTTATAGTCAGGAATTTTGTCCAAGTTTTCCTGTGTTTCAAGGTTGGACACTTTCCCACGTAGCTCTTTGGGGAGTAATTGAAGACACCAGCTCTTTGTAGCCACTGAAGCAAAGCGATTCTGTAGGCTGGGCACACCTGTACTGGCTGCTAAAATCATTTCAGTCTTTCCTCATTAAGATTGGCAAAGTGCTTGTTGATCGTAATATATCCTTGTAATGGATGTAGCATTAAACATTTTGAAGTGGCAGCTGAAAGGGTTTTAACAGTGTCCACTTTGGATTAAGGGTCTACATTTTCTTGAAGGTCTTTTATTCTTTGGCTAGTTTAGGTTGTTTTAAAAAAAGAAAAAAAAATGTTGGCAATGCAACCACTAACTTTTAGAGAGAAGGATGAGGATTTTTTTTGGTAACTGTAATGATTTTATCCCATTTGCCTTCATTTAATTTGGAAATGGAAAACATATCTTTAATGCTAATTAGGCAGCACATTGCTTAGTCTTCCTGTCCTGGTGTAAATAACAATTAGCAATAATTTAGCAGTTGTACACTCTGGCATCTTCTAAGCCATACCATTGTATACCATTCCAAATTCCTTTGCATTAATTAGGATCATAAGCCAATCAGCACTAATTAAGAAGAAAATAAGTATAATAACAAGTGAAACAACACTAGTGATTTGTATCTGTTCAGTAGTTCTTTTTCCCTCTGCAGTTTATCAAACAGTTGTAATCATAGGAACTTTTTCTAATTGAAACTAATTATGAGGTTTCCCCTGCTACTTTGAGCCTCATGTTCAAATCCCACCAGCTCATTAAATAAGTAACAAAGCTGGAATCTTTAGCACATATTGTAACTTGGTTCACGTTAATTAGCACCATGTTTTGGAGGCAATAAGAGCCCGTTCAGCAGCAAGCACTACCTAAAGGGACATTAGATAGGGTGTTTTGCAAATCTAAGAGGCTACACAGAGACCTGAGCCAGGTATTATTAACAGATATGGCTGAAATGTCACACGCATGCCTCAAGACTCTATGCTAAATATGGCATTTTTTGCAATTCAGCCCATTTTGGCCCTCTCTTAATGTCTGTTGTTATTTGGAGCAAGCAACTGGGGAAATGTAGGCACTGGAATATACAATCATTACGGGTCATTCCTGTCTATTGGTGACTGTGTCATACAACAGCATACATTTTCCACTGCTGTTTTGGGTATCGTTAGCACCATTTCACTTTCAGAAGTGGGCACCAACCTACACGCCAGCATCTTTGCAGATCCCAGGCCTATTCAAAAGGTTGAAATTGCTACATGATGTTTAATGGCACTAAAAGTATATGTGATGGTGTGTACCATCTCCATTCAGTTGAACCTAGTAATTTAAAGGCAGGCAGTCAGTGAGCATTGAATGCAGTTCAAGGTGAGTGAAAGAAATCCAAGGATCTATAGTTTTGTTTCTTCTCACACCAAATTCACCTTCTCTTAAGCAATTTTCAGTACAATCTTGTGAGACAGAGCCACACACTGATCTTACAAGAGATTGCTGCTTTGCTGCTCTGCTGCCACTCTCCATCTTCATGGTCAAAGACACGCATGACCTGATCTTATTGGAAAATCTCATATGCCCTAAAACCAAACTGAATTGGAACAAATCACAGTCCAGTTTTTGCTTACACGGTATCCCTTTCCAGCTGACACTGCTTTGAGATCACTAATTAATTTACTAATTAATTAAAATAAAAGTAGTGCAGTAACTCTCACATCTTGGATATTCTGTAGTTGCTGAGTCCTCTGGCTTTTCTGCCGTGTGTGTGTGTGCAGATTGTCAGAGATCGCTGATCCCACCACCATCCCCCAGCTGCCCTTCTTAGGACTGAGTCTGGCTCAAAAGCCATGCACAGACACAGGACTATCATCCTTATTAGCTGTATTTTCTTCCTGCTTGTGAAGTCCATACCTGGGCAATTTGAAGACAGGACCGCCAGTATTCAGGGTCCAGTGGTAAATGAAAATGTTAAATGGATCCCAATAGAGACAAAGCAAAGAATTTCCTCATGTAAGTTGGGAGGAAAAAAGTACCAGTGCCCTTTTC
This sequence comes from Dendrocincla fuliginosa, assembly GCA_035047845.1. Taxonomy (NCBI): domain Eukaryota; kingdom Metazoa; phylum Chordata; class Aves; order Passeriformes; family Dendrocolaptidae; genus Dendrocincla; species Dendrocincla fuliginosa. Next base: position 67,794,850 of record JAWWMO010000096.1, read on the forward strand.
CATCCTCTACATTTCCAAACAAATTGTTTTCATTGAATGATTACACTAATTTGAATTAGTGCTTGAAGGAGTATTGAGAAAAAGACCACAAAGGATTGTTTCAATATTCTCAGATGAAAAAAAGAGGCCACATAAAAATTACAAAATTCTGAAAAAAGTGTGTGATCCAGGACTACTGAAAATATATAAAATAACTCTTCTTGAAATCTCATGATCAACAAATGAAGATATTTGCAAGCTCAGAGTAAACATATTCATGGAGGCAATCCTCAAATAAGGGTTTTTTTTTATCAGTTATCGACTTGTAGTGGATGAGATGAGCAACACACATGACATGCACAGACTGCAGGCTTTTAGTGTGGGTACATCAGAACATCTAAACATCCACTCTATTAGCAAAGTTGTTCTCTAGCAGTGTTGAAAGATGTCTTTATTGATCTGGACAACTTAGTCCATAAATAATCATATCTAGAGCACTAAACTGTTCAAGTACTTCTTCATGAAGTTGAATCCAGTGATGTCAACATCCCTTTGTCCTGTTATGTGTGAGAACCAAGAAACACTGATGTGTTTCTCTGACCTGATCAGCAAGTAGGGCTTCCTCTTCTGAGAATTCAAAGCTTCAAATTGCACTAAGGGAGTTTTAGATTGGATATTAGGAAAAATTTCTTCACTGAAAGGGTGATCAAGCACTGGAACAGACTGCTGGGGGAAGTGTTCAAAACCCATGTAGATGTGACCCCTGGGGACATGGTTTAGTGGTGGGCTTGGCAATGATGGGTTAATGGTTGGACTGAATGATCTTAGTCTTTTCTAATCTAAATGATTCTGTAATTCTATCATTAGTAAAACCCCTTGAGGATTTCCTGGATGTTGGAAAAGCAACATGATGGGAGGTGTCTCCAAGATTTACTTTGAAAACATGCATTCTTCTGATGCCATCCTCCAAGAAACAAAGGGAGCATGGTTGATGTTACCCTTGTATATCTTTTTGAGGCAGAAATAGGATAAAATATCTTCAACTGCCCTTGTTTACTTTTCACTTTCAAGCACCAGGGGAATTTATATAGAGGAAAATGGCTACAACAGGGTCTCCCTCTCTCTCCCCATTGTGCAAACTGAAAGTTTCACATTATACTAAAATCAATGTATTTTCTGTGACGTGCCTTTAAAAAAAGACAGCAGGCAGTGGTTTTCTCATGAATACATCAAAACAGTTTAGTAAGTGGAGTAGCTAGTCCTTCAGGAAGCCTCCAAGAGCTTGCTGCTGTGCAAAAGTACCATTCTGCACATTAGGTGTCTTTATCTTAAAATATAATTCTTTTGAATTAAAAATAATAAAAAAAAATTTAAAATAATTGACGTTTAATTTGATGTTTGCAATATAAAACATATATGTCTGAAAAGGCATAAAAGAAACAGGAAACTAGGTTTAACAAAAAGTGAAACATCTACTGCATTCACAGCATGTAAATACCTTTTTTCTGAACAACCAAAAAATGAATGAGTGGGACTGTCCAGTTTTGGTGTGTTTAAACCAAGCGTTGACCTTAGTAAGAATTAACTGGGGAGACCTGCTATCAAATCCCTTGTGGATACAGGAGAGGGTGACCAGCATTTTTGGTACATATCCTGCTGGGAGTCTGAAGACCACATAAGCCAGGGAACCAAAGTACTTTTTAAACCCCAAAGATAGGCTAATGGTGCACATAAAGAAAGAGAAAGGGGAAATGAGGGGAATTTGGACTGCACAGTCCTTGTGGTGTGGAAAAGAAGCAAAATAGGAATCACCAGGATGGTTTTTTTCCTTCTAATAGGTTTGTTTTTCTACACACCTTTAAATCATTTCTAATTATGATCTGTGAAGAAGTGTTTAAAACAACTGAGGAATGCTGCTACTGTTGTCTCTTTCAGAGGCCCTTTGAGGTTTGATTTACTAAAAAACTTAAAATGTTTTTCATTCTTTGTCTGGAAAACATCAAATAAAAATAAAATGAACTGCCACACCTGTCTTCTGTAATTGACTTAGGCAGAAGGGTTTGTTATTGTTGAAATTGTAGAGGGAAGACCTGGCACATCACTAAGCCAGTTCTGCATTTGGCCTTCATCTGAGCTGGGAAGGGTTAAATTACAGGGAACCTTACCTCCAGAAATAGAGAGAGAAGGAGAAAGAGAAGGAAAGAAAAAGATTGCAGAATAAAAAAGTGGGTTGTGTTGGTTTTTTTTTTTTTCTTCATGGAAAGGATTGGCTTCTGATTTCAATTATTTCTGAGTTGTAAACATTTCAGGGACAAGGAATTCCTTTGCATACACATATTGCTATTTGCAAAAACCAGGCCCAGTCCAATGGAATTTTGTTTTTGTCTCAGCAGAGTCATTTTATTCATCTGCAAGATTTTATTTAATACTCTGGTATTAATGACAGCAAGAAATTAAACAGTTGTTTCCATCATTTTTCTTCTTTTCAGTGTGTGTCTTTCTTCCCACCGCCCCCCTCAGCCCCCGTATCTTTATAATTATGTTTTAAGATCGTAAATGTTTCCAAAGGTAGTGCCAGATTTAAAATACTGGTTGTTATTACAACGTGTGGGTGGCTTTACCCTTTCTATTCGCAGCCTCCAGCTTTTATCTGCCTTGCTTCAATCCTCCTGCTGCAAGAGAGGCATCCAAAAAAAAACCCAACTCTTTTAGGGGAGAAGCAGCTTCACTCCTTTTAGGATGATTATGATTATTTTAGACTGGAGCAACTACCTTTTAGCAGGTAAAATAAAAAACATAGGGAAAAGCTTTGAAAGCTTAATCCTTGATGCAATAAATCAATCAAACAGCCAACAACTGTCTCCCAGGCTCGTTTTCATCTCATCCCCCCGGCTGCAAGGATGTTACTCTGTGCTGACATGGTGTAGATGAGAATCAGACCCTCATTCTGTGCCAAGCATATTTGAAGAAGAAAGACATTTTTGCAGGCTGCTGTGGCATATCCCTAGGGCTGCTGTCCTTTCTACTGTGTACAGGGAGTGTGTGGCAAATACAGGACGTACAACAGAGACAGGGAGGGATGAGGGAATAACAGAGACAGTGTCATCTTCCCTGAGTGCTGTAAATGTGTAGCTGGCATGAATGCCGGGTGTGCATTATTTCACAGGGTTGTGTTGCAGGTGAAAGGATGTAGCATTCAGGATAATTCATTTGAATTACATGTTTCTGCTGATGCCACAGGTGAGTGGCGGACTGCAGTACCTAAAATGCAGCACTGTGCAAGTGAAACCCAGAACCACCATCACAATCAGCGCATCATAGAATGAGAAAGGTGGATGAGGAGTCTTCATGCTCGCACAATGCAGGCATTGACATCATTAATCCAAAAACATATACTTTAGACTGGGTTGAGTTGCCCCTTAAACTCTGTTTGCCTGTGGCAGGGGGATTGGAACCAGATGGTCTTAGAGATCCCTTCTGACCCAGACCATTCAATGCCTGGTTTCTGCTATGGATAAAGGACTTGCTCAGAAATCAGTGTTTCCACTTGAAGACAGTGTTGTGTTCAGTCCGATGAATCCCGCTCTTGGGCCTATGAAACAGGCAAAAAGGAGTGTTTTCCCATCAGGTCTGTCCTGCCTGGATAATGAATGAGTAGTATTGTCAGGATGCTCACCACAGCACTACAAATTTTAGAGCCAACCTGGTTCCTCTCTGACTGCCTCTGAGTGCTGGAAGTGCTTGGAGACTGACCTGGGAGGTGGCAGGTTTGGATCCCCCAGAAAAGGAGAAAGGGTTAAACTCACATTTCCCATTTTTCTGGGTAAATGCTGTAATATCAGCAGTGTGCTTCTCCTGCGTCCATAGGGGAGTGTAAGGGACCAGCCAGTTTGGAGCACCAACTCCCACTCAGCATCTGAGGGATGTGATCAGCATCCCTGTATCAACACAGCTTTCCTGACCCTTCCTCAGGGTTTCCTCTGGACAAGTATCTTACAGCAGGAGCCATAAAGCATCACTAAAGCATTGCCCTTGGCATACCTTGAAGCGGGAAACTGAGGCACAAGGCACAAGGACAGGCTGATTTGCTCCAGGAGCAAGATTGCTCCAGAGCTTCAGCAAAACCCCTGGAGCAGCCAGAGCCTTGCTATTCTTTTCTTTAACCATTAATGTGATTCTTTGTAATCATTACAGTTTCCCCTATATCTGAATGAAGAGGGCTATAAAACTTTAGCGTTATCTGTCTAC
>JAWWMO010000096.1:67841725-67854137 GCA_035047845.1 Dendrocincla fuliginosa
TTCCTTACTCAGATGAAATGCTCAGTAAGTGAAGTGTTTATTGAAGAGAAGTATGTAAGAACATGTGGACACTAAATAGTCAACCCCGCTAAACACTGATATGAAGTTTATCTGTCTTTATATATACATAAGGGTGTATGTGGTTTTTTGGAAGAAAAAATAGTAATGTGGAATCGGGTTTTTTTAATTTACTATATTGGTGACGACATGTCCTTCAGCAAAATAATAAAAAAAAAAGAATGATGATCACATCAAGACTGTATTACAGGAAGATACACAAGAAAATAGGAAAATGCATCAATGTAGGAAGGGCAGCAACTGACTGCTCATTTTTCAGATATTCCCTAGACATGTTACTTCACCAACACTCATCCAAATTTTCTTTCCTTCCCCAGGAATTGCAGGTCCGCACTTAAAAGCAGACCAGACTTCCCTTCATGGTAAAATGGAAAGTACTGCCTGTAATGCGATGACCAGAAGGAAACCAACAGCTGTTGACAGTGTTGCAATGCCAAGTCCAGTATTATCTCTCCTACCTTCATCAGCAGCAACCTCTGAAGCAGGTAATGCTGTTCCCCTCCAGCCCCTCTATTTCATCCCCATCTTCTTCGTTCTGGAACTGCAGAAATGTGCATGTGCTGCTCATTCTGATTGGAGGAGGTGCAAATGTGCATATCTAATGTGATAATCAGGCTGTAATTTTTCTAACACTTTCTTACCGTGATTGTATCTTGGCATATTGAAAATATTTCTCTCACATACTACCAAACTCATGCAATAATGAGAACACAAGCAGCACCAGCCTCTATGGTCTAGCAGGGGAATTTGAAGCAAGACTCTTCAGTTCCTTTCTCAGCCCCTCACTGAATGTTCCCATCACTGTAGCATGAACTAACAAATACACAGCAAATAGCTAAAGAGCAGATAAGATTTTTTGTTGCATAGCTCAGTGGTTTTAGCATAATATTCTGTCTTGCAAATGCAAAATTGTTGGGGCAATGAACAGTAATTTAAAATATCAGAATAAATAAGTAAGAATAGCATGCTTTTCTATCAACTTATATTTCGTGCTTCTATTTTGCATCAGATCAGAAAGGTGATATGCTTATACTGGTGGAAATTCAGGCATCATCATACCTTTTCTTGGGCATGGACAGAGAAATTAATCTTTCATTGTGTCTTAATTTCCAGTGAATGGGTAATCCACAGTACATTACCTTACATGCAGCCATTAGGAGTTTCATAGTCTCATCAAACTTTTGATGCCACATTCACAAAACCCATATTTGTATCACTGATTAACGGAATAATTACATATTTAATTATTCAATTGAAAGTGCTGTTTCAATGCACTCATTTTGATTTCCCTCTCATTTCCTGAATAAATAGTGAAAACAAGCGTTGCATGCTCTATAAAGATAAGTTTTTATATCAAAAAAATCAGGATTGTCTGTTTTGTCTTTAATACTTTCCTATATATAAACTAAGGACAGATTTTTAAAGCAGTGGAGAATGAAAGCACACAAATATTTTATGATCCGTTTCAAGATGAAAGAGTATGCTTGACTGCATAGTTCATTCTTTCCATTTTCAGCAGTCTAATTAAATTGTTGGTTTATCTGTAGCCCAGATGTTGAAATCATTTAGTTGAAAACTGAAAGAAACTGTGTTAATGGGAAAACAGGACAGTGCTATGGGTTTCCTGTAATTAATAGGGAGCTCTTTGAAAATCCCTCTTCCTCCATTCAAACCAGGGGAACAAACTGAGCCCAGCTTTGAGCAGTCTTCTCTGTGCCATGTTCTTGCAAATGGCCTCAGGCAGCCCTGAAGGGATGGAGAATGACAGGGAGTAAGAAGCATTTTAATGCTTCAGATGTAACAACCATCCAGAATAAATTTAGGGGACCAGTGGAGAACACTCAAAGGGGCTAGATGTACCTGGGTTCACCTCCTTCACCATGACTGTGCTGGAGTGGGTCCTTCAGCCACTTCTAAGCTACCCTTAGAAATGTGTATTTTTACTACAGATTTTTCTCTTTGCCTCAGAAGGTTTTTCCATATCATATCAATCCTGCATGACCTCCTGGAGTGGCCTGTGGCCATTTCAATTTGTGAGACTGAGCCTCACTTCATCAGTGTACCCTGGGGAGCAGAGGAACACCAGACCTCCATGTGCCTTATTTTAAATATGTAAGGCTGTGTTTTGGGACTAACATTGGTTCCTTCTTGTTTGGGGAGCTAGGTGAGCTTGTTTGAAGAGTGTGAAAAGGATGAAGGAAAAGTACAAACACTTGTGCTCTATCACATGTTTCTAGTTTCTCTTCTTTGGGGTGGATTTTGACAAAAAATAGCTTCAGGCCTTTGTGGAGGCAGCATGTGGCCATGCATCCTGGAGAGGTGTAGGGAGATCCATATGCCCAGGCAAAAATGTGTTCCCCTGTGCATCCCTGCTGCCTGTAGGTTACCATGTGTTATGTCATCTCTGTAGGAGCATGTTCCTTTTTTCATATGCCTGCATGCAGACACAGAGTTACTGTTCCCCACTGCCTCCCCAAACCTTTCTAAATGAGTTCCACCAGATAGAGTGAGACAGAAGTCTTTCTCCCAGAGCAGGATTTCCATGTGTAAACAGCAAAATATGTGCATGAATGGAAAAACAAAACCCAAAACCAATGCAGAACAACTTGGGTCCAGGGTTGGGCAGGGTCTGTCTGGATAAAATTGAAAAGATTAATACTTAGCTTTGTTTTTCAGCAGAGCAGTATATCACAAGACAATATAGGAAAATATTTTATATCAAAGATTGCTCACCAAGAGCTTCCAGATGAGTTGATAACACCTAATGGCTCTCACTTCAATAGTGGTTTACTTTGGCAGATCTCCCTGATATTTTGTCATATGCACACCTCATCAAATCTTCCCCCTGCAGACCCATCAGACTCTTTCTGCACAGTCTCCCTACACTATATCTAGAATCAGATGTCCCTGACACTTAATAGTCAAAATAATGTTGAATTTCCTTATATCTCATTTAAAAAGCCTCACTTGAAAGCATATTTACTTATTCAGTACATGCATTCTGACTATTGGCAGACTGTGTAACAGAACTCAAATGCTTTCTACAACCCATGAGTTCTGAGGCTTGCTAGGAAGAAAAGCAAAAACATTATTAGTAGCTTCTAACAAGTTTCCTGAGAAACTCATAAACACCCCAAAGCCCTTACAAAGGAAAAATTAGTGCAGTAAGCCAACACAGAACACCACAGAATTTTTTTTTTCCTGAGTGAGAAAATGAGTTTCAGGGCAAAAAGAAACATACTGTAAGCTTGCAGAAGTGTCTAAACATGAAGGAAGACACTGAGAGGGCAGTCTGGCAGAAAGCAAGAGCCTACCTTTTCTCCATTCAGGTACCAACTCATCGCCATCAGGCTCCACTCAGGACACTCTGCCTGAGTGAACCCTTGAGTGCCTGAGGTACTCCATGGATTTCAGGAAGGACAGGAGTGCTGCGTTGCTCTTGTCCAGTATTAGGATGCCAAAAAGTTGTGCGTTGTCAGCTTGAATTCTTTGAGCTCCCATTTTAGAAGTGGAGGTCATCCTCCACCAACTTCACGTACCAGGTTTCCACTGATCACAATTAGGTGGTAACACTAATCTGCAGATCCACCTGGATACAGATAAATCTCAGTAAAGATATATAATCTTTGCAGGCACTTGGCTAATACTTTATTTCTAATTTGTTTCCTGTCTTTTGGCTTACTTTCTTTCCAATGAAAATTGAGAGCAAAGCCAAATTTCCTGGTATCACCATGAATCTTGCAAGTGTTCCTGTACTTCTGCTGAATTTCCCATCATCAATTGAAAAAAATCTGCATTACTTTCTGAAAAAAAAACCCAAAACCAAACAAAAGCAAACAACCAACAACAAAAAAGAAAAACAATCAAAGAAAATTGCATCTTAAATATGAGAATTAGAGGACAAAAAAAAAAAAAAAGGCTTGAAAATGGGCCCTAACAATAGCAATAAAAGACAAAAGGTGGACAGTGAATGTGAAGAGTGTGCCAAATGTTTGATTTTTTATATCTTCTGACCTGAAGCTACTCTCATGATCTGGAGGAGACTCAAAGGATTTGAATGCTTAAGGCTGAAGATATTGGGTCTCCTTATGTCAATCACCAGTGAGGACAGATGAGAACAATCATTTTCCATGACAGGGATTTAACCTTTTTTGATCAAATTTCTGAGAAATAACTCTCTGCCACTTGCCTTTAGGGACCTTGTATCCACAGTTTTTAGGGATGACCTACTTGGGAGGAATTCCGTGCAACTAATTAACTTCTCCTGGGCAACTTGGATATTTCATTTCCTTTCCCTTTTCCTTTGGTACCAGAATGACTGCATTCCTATTTTTTTTTTCTCCTCTGTGACTGCAAGTGGGTTTTATTTTTCTTTTTGGTGTGGGGAGTGGGTTACATATGGAAAATGTATTTTGTTTTGTAATTAATGAAAACAAGACTTTTGGAAGTTGTCCATCCAGGTCTTTATTTATAAGAGAGCATATGTCTGTGTTTTGTTTATGACTCACTCCTACTTCTTACATTGTAACTTGGCTTTGTTTACGAAAGCTCTTCACTGAATCCAAGCAACATGGTGGTATAAGAGCCAGTAATTTATTTTCTTCAAGTGGGAGGCCAGTGAATGAGGTTTATATGCTGAATCTGTCATAGCCCATAGAGAGCAAGAGGAGATTCTACCACTTGACAGCTCCTGGTTATCTACAGAAAATGCTACAATAGCAACTTTATTTAAAGTACTGCTAGAAGATTAGCCTGTTAGCCGTGAAGGGAGTGATAACCCCCAAATGAACCTTTCTCAAAGTCTTGGCTGCTCGGGAAACTTCAAGGATTTCAAACCCAAATGACTGCTTGACAGTCAGGTGTAAATTAAGTTTGCAAGTAGATGTGGGCTGAGGTTAATTTAGTGGGATGTTTTATTCTTCACTGAAAAGAAATTCTGAACTCCATCATTTCTTTTCCAGCAGTGCAGAACGGATATGTTAGGAATGAAAGGGAGCACCAGTTATTGCAAAAGCAGAATTAATACATTATGTTTCCCTCACAAAGGGGTAGTTACTTCTAATCTGTGTGCAAATCCTGAACTCTGAACAGATGCCATGTTCAGTAAAGGACAATGAGACAATTTAGGCAAAACAAGCAAGGTCTCATGTCCTAAGCAAAGGACCAGGAGCCAAAAAATGCTGGGTACTCTTTCCAGCCCTGACAATGACTCACAACATGACCTTGGCAAGAGACTTAACTACTTTGGACTTCATTCAGATCTAAAGTAAGTGATCTGAACCAGGAGTAAGCTTACTTTGGGGGCCATTAAAGTCAATTATATGACTGAGTAGTTTCAGCTAGTATCTGCAGAGATGATAGTGCAGAAACCCAGGCAGGGGTAGTGAATTTGCCACAGATGAAGTGGCCTACAGAGCTTGTCTCTGCCTGCTAGTTTCAGTAGCAAACACATCTCATACTAGCTTGCATTCATGACAAGAATTAAAGGCTAAGGTGAAGACATCAGAATTATATCTTTTGGATATAGAAAGTTTAAATTGTTAAGATGAGGCAATATGGCAGCTGTGTTAAGCTTCCTTCCCTCCCATTAGAGGTTTAGAACTGAGAATGAAGCAAGCCCATGGTAAAACATTGCTGTACAAAAGGTTTGTTTCTTTAGAACAGGAAAGAGACAGACAGAAACGTCTGAAAACTGCTTAATATCAAAGTTGTGTTTTCATCTACTCTTCATGATGCTGAAAGGAGTCAAAGAAGAGTTTCCAGTGACTGTTGCTTGACCTACCCCTGTTTCTCTCCTTGTCTCCCAACAGCCAGCTCACCACTGAAGAAAAGGTTCAAGCGCCGTGAAATTGAAGCAATCCAGTGCGAGGTGCGCAAGATGTGCAACTACACCAAGATCCTGTCCACAAAGAAGAACCTCGATCATGTGAACAAGATCCTGAAAGCCAAGCGGCTGCAGAGACAATCAAAGACAGGCAATAACTTCGTCAAGAAGCGGAGAGGGCGTCCTCGGAAGCAGCCCCTTTCCTTCGATGAAGACTCCAGAGACCAAATGCCCGTTCTGGAAAAATGCATTGACCTTCCCAGCAAAAGAGGTCAGAGACCAACACTCAACCCTTTGATATTGGAACAAGCAGCCACTCAAGATACTATCATGGCCACCATCGAGGCTGTCATACACATGGCTCGAGAGGCGCCACCCCTGCCGCCTCCTCTTCCTCCTCCACCTCCTCCGCTCCCTCTCCCTTTACCCCGGACACCCCGGGTTGGGAAAAGAAAAAGCAAGTCCCCGCAGGAGGACGAGGAGGATGTGAAAGTCAAGCGGTACCGAAAGGGCAGGGGAAATGAAAGCGAAGGCCTTCCCTAAGGCCAGGGCACCTCATCGGACATCGGGTGCCAGTAGCAGAGCACGCCAGGACTGAGGGACGGGAGGCGCGTGGTCCGTTTGGCCCCTTCGGCAGCACCAGACTCACCCGTCCCTCTAGCAGCCAGAACTCATTGCAGAGAGCTCTGCCAGTTGGGGTGCGCATCTTCCTCTTCATCGCTTTATTCCAAACCCACCCCCAAAGGGAAAAGGGGGAAAGGGTGCGGGAAAAGTGGGGGATAAAGGGGAGGGGGATGTGTGTGAAAGCTGGTAAAAGCATCTACTCTGCAGAGTTTCCAAAACTAAACTGAATCTCAGCATTGCTGTTCTCATACCGTACCCGGAGGCGGGAGGTCATCCTCGCAGAGCTGAACGTTGTCACTACAGGCTGCATGCTTGACTCTTGATTCTGTTTAGCAGGCCAGGTGAAACTAAGAATAACTTTACAATAGGAGAAATTACTGTTAAAAAAAAAAAAAAAAAAAGAAAAAAAAAGAAAAAGAAAAAAAACTTACAAAAAATAGTGTAATTTTCTCAACTGTGATATGGGTTATAATCTGTTTGAATTTATTTTTTTTTCCAGTTTTACATACCTACCAGGCTTTGGGACAGCATAACCCAAAATGCCTGACTCCTACTAGAACTATATCTTTCTTTCTCATTTCCTTGCCTAGTTACAACTAGCTGCAATATAGGCAATAGAAAATTAGAGCCTTACACGCATGCACACTCATTCAGAGTGCTATCCCAAGGACCGACAGAATATCACAGCATTTAAAATAAGGTATACATGGATATTCAGTTACGATAGCATGTTTATATGAAGCAACTTGGCAATGGCATGTGAAAAAGGGGTCATCCATCAGCCAAGTTGTTTTGATGCTCGGTACATACGAGTAGAGAACAGCAAGACACTTCTGGGGAATAGAGTTATAGTAAACATGAACAAAATCACCAAAAAAAGAAAAGAATATAAAAAACATAAAAGAAAAAAAAATAGAACTGAAAAAAATAGAATAAGAAGACAGGGCCCCAACCTACCCATTTTTACCATCTGCAGTTCCCAGTGAAATTGATGGGAAACCCAGGATCCAATTAATTTGCATTGTTTAGCAATGCCTTGATATTATCTTTTAAAGAAAATAGATAAAGTAGATTGTTTTAAAAAACCATAGAACAGACCCTATCGATAATAGGTCCTTTCTTGGCAATTATTTCTTAAAAATTAAAAGGAATAAGTGTTCTTATCTAAAAATAGAAATAAAAATGTTCAAAGGGTATCACCACTGCAATTGTATTAATGCCACTTTGGACACGTTCTCCAAGTTGTGGTTGCCTTAATAAACTAAAAAAATAATTTTTTTTTTTTTTTTGTACATAATGTAATTATAAACCTCTCAGTCTGCATGGATGCAAACTGTGTGTGACAAATCGTCTCTTTAAATGGTCAGTTCAAATTGTACATTTCTCATTCGAGTTGTCCGTTAGCCATTGATTTAACTTGGGTAAAATACCCAAGCTCCATTTCCACAGCCCAATTAAAATGTTTAGCTAAAACAAAGACTGAACAGGAAGCTGTTCCATTGCAGTGTCAATGCTTTTTAAAAAAAAAAAGTTAATTGTTGAAATTTGAAATAGGTACTTTCAACTTTATATCATTTCTTTTTAACGTCCTGCAGTACACTCAACACCTGGCATGTCAAGATGGATATTAAAATGGGAACAGAGAGGGAAAATTACAGCAAGGGAATGGGGATTGGAATTATTTAATGGTTCACAAGCCAACTTGCTGTTCCCTTTCTTGAGAAATCTTGAATTGGTTTATTGCCAAGGAAACTTCATATAGCACGACACTAAAAAGAAGGAAAAAAAAAGAGAAAAAAACCTAGAAAAAAAGCTCAAAAAACCACAACAAAAAAAACCCCCACAAAAAAAAAATTTAAAAAAAAATAAAAAAAATAAAAACAAGAAAAAAAAACCAAACCCAACAAAAAAAGTCCCCACAAAAAATATTGTGTTTCTATTCTGTTATTTATTTACAAAAATCATATCAAGACTATGGTGTTAGAGGAACACTGTAAACATACAACTCGTTATTTTTTAGAGACTGATTTTTCTTCTGTGATAGCACCTTAGCTTATTAAAACTGAATACATTTGGGGATAGGAATGCGTCGGGGAGCTGGAACAGGGGATGTATTTCTTTTTTTTTTTTTTTAAGACTGGAACAAATCTTGAGATCCTAACTCCTTAAAACTGATAAGGATCACAGAATTTTGTTTCCAATTTTTGTTTTGCATTGTGCATCATACGCATTTGTGCTTTTTTTTTCCAATGAATGCAGCTTAGAAATAAATTGAATGGTTGCTCGTTCTGTTACAATTTTACTTTTCAGCTCTCTTGAATTAGCACAGTGTTACTGACTGAAGTTGTAGCCTGCAGGAAAAAAATGCTTAAACCTCATTGAGCTCCTCACTTCTTCCTTAACAAACATTGGATTGAGGTTTAGTTAATTTATAAATCTTTTTTTCCAATCTTATTTGAACCTGAAAGTAGGTGACAGTATCACTTAAAATGACAGGAAAAAAAATGTAATTTTGGTATTCCAGGAAGCCAAAAGTAAGCCAGACAAGAACTTAACCTTAGTTTTATCTCCAGTGATGTCTTTATGAGTATTGAAGGACATTTCAATGTGTGGCAAGTGGAGAAAAGGTATGAAGGGAGCAAATTCTGCCACTGAACACCCATTGTTGCTTCAAGAGGGGTCAGAGTGCCAATAAGGGCTGGATTTGGGCTGGACCCTTCTGGATGCGCTGGGATATAACTCCCTCAGGGAAGGATAATCGAGTGGCTGCTGCCTCCCATGCTCCTGAGTTTTGGGGAAAAATATGCTCTTACCTTTCCAAAAAGTGCTAACCAAAATGCTGCTAGAGGCACAGTGTTTAAGGAGAGCATCCACTCGGAGGGTACAACCTCACACACTCTTCATTGAGCAAACACATGAAGAGGTCCTTTTTGTCCTAGAGAAACTAGGGATAGCGTTCAAGTCTTGGTAACTGCAATCTGTCAGCATGGGATGGGCTCTATCCAGGTACTCAAGGTTTGTTTTTCATGGTAAGAAGGTGATGGTAGAGTGTGGTGCTGCAGTACAGCCTTGGCTGCTTGTCCACACAACACCTTTGTGCAGCCAGTCCTGAGCTGACAGGAAAATTAGCTTGTTAATGAAAATTAGCTTTGTTAACAAAGCAGACTGAAAATACTGTTAGATGGCACTCAGAATTTGTGTTCTGCATGTTGCATAGTCTATAAAGATGATAAGCAAGTTGCTGACAGAATAATATTATAAGGCGATGTACTACATGCAGATCATAAAGGATTTAGTTTAGGGCTTAAGGCTAAAATCCCACTCCTGCAGTTTATTACCCAACAATATTCCAGTAATGAGCTTTTTGAATTTTTTTTCCCCCCTACTACTAGGAAGATTTACTGAGGAACTCTCTAAATTCTCTCCACACATTTCCAAGAACTGTATAAAACTGGGGTGAAAACCCTTTTGCTTACTAAGACCAAAAAGACCTTTCAAACACCTCTGCTATGTCACAGCTTAGCACACATCTGAGTATGCTTCTATAAAAACGCAAAACAAAATCACGTGGCTGTGAGCCATATGAAATAAGGCCACGGGTTTGCATCTTCTCTGTGGGTCTTGTATTCCTCAACTAACTATAAAACCAGTAATGGGGATAAGCATGTGCGGAGAGAGGAAAAAAAAAAAGACCACTTGTGTCTCCAAGACCTTCATGCTGCCAGTTTCTTGAGCCCTTCAATATCAAATTTTCTGTGAAGCACCTTGCATGTTTTTGGGTAACTGTCAAAAAAAAAAAATAAAAAAGAAAAAGCATTAAAAAATCAATTAGGAAAAAAAATTTGGAAAATAGTCATCAGCTACTCAGGTATCCTACATCATGGCCCATGACTCTCCATTTGTCAACAGTGTATTGGACCATTGATGTAGAATATTCTGCCTGTGATTTTTTTGGGTAGCATCTGGTGCAATGAGGTACTGGTGCATCACTAGAGCTTCTGAGCACTACAGTAATACATACACCAAATAAACAGAAATCACTGTTCTGTACACAAGGATTTCCCCAACTCTTATTTTCACAGGCCCTGTATCAGGACTGCACTTAAGCCCATTTAAGGAGCATCCTGAAGAGTAAAAACAACAAATTAAAAAAAAAAAAAAAGACAGGAAAAAGGAAAAGAAAAACAACAAAGCAAAACAAAACCAAAACCAAGATGGTTTTCTGAATTGAGAAAACAAACATCTTGCCCTTGTAATGCCTCTTCCTTCCATATTATCCAAAAACTGGGGTGCCGCAGTTAGATAATTAGAAGCACATTTCAACAAAAGACACATATTGGAGATCTCCTTAAGATGCCTGCCTAGGTTTTACAAAACACTACATAGAAAAAAAAAAGAAAAAGAAAAAAATATAAAACCATGAAAAGAGCTGCCAATTGGACAACATGGGGAAGAAGTTCAATCCCATGTTGGTTTGTTTTACTTTTCTTTTTCTTTATTTTTTTAAGCTATTTCTTAAATAATAAATGCACATGAAGTGTTAAATATGTATATACTGTATTTCAAAAAAATTAAAAAATCAAACAAATGGGGCACAAGATTGTTCTATAAGTCGTGCTGGCTAATTTTTAGTTTGTATTCATAAGTGGCTTTTAAAAGCCTTTTTTAACATATAATTTGCATGTTCTACTTGGATTATATGCAAACATTTTAGAGAAAAAATGTATTTGTATTTTATTGAATATAGAGGTAAGAAAAAACATTGTTTGAAGTGTTCTTTTTTAGCAGTTTTTATTCATGAAGCATTTTTGTACATTTAAAAATTGATATGGAGTTGATATTCTTTGAGACTTAGAGACATCTGGCATGCTTTAATGTCATGCTCCTTCATGATCTTAGATGTTGGTTTTTAAACATTTTTTTCTAAAACAAAGCTCAGTCTTTTCGCTACCAAATCAGGTTAGCACAGTATAGAGCACTTAACTAAAAAAAAAAAGAAAAAAAAAAGTTAATCCTATTCATATGTTATTCATTGTGTGAAATTAAAGGAATTCAATTCAGTCTAATACAAGTTGTGGGTTCATTTGTCTTATTTTCCATCTGTTTCCCACTAACGATTTTAACAGCTTTTGGAATAGTAATACCATACATTCACAATCCCTCTTTATGGTAATGGAGAAAAATACGCTTTGGTTCTGTTCTTTTTTCTTCTCTTTCCTTTTTTTCAAAAATTATTTCCCTCAGAATATCCTTAAAAGTTAAAAATGGACTGTGCCACGGGCCCCATGGACAAAAGGGGGATGCACACTTTGGGGCTGTGCATACCACCAAATGAACAGAAAAATCTCTGGTCCAAATTGTGTCCCCAGGCACCAGTATAGCACAACTTGACACCCAGGTGGGATTTCTACTCCCAAAGCAGATGGGGCATCCCTCTCAGTTCCTGCAGAGAAGGGAGTCCCAGGGGCTGAGTGGCTTTTTGTGAGGCTAGTAGCCCCTACTTCTTAAATAAAGAAAGCAAACTGCATCACACAAAAATGGAAGTTTATTCTAAGTCCTCATTGTTGGTAAATTACAGTGTGATTCAGGAATAGCAGAGAAAAAGCATCTGATGTTTACAGTAAGGCACCTTTATCCTCCTCTGCGCAAGGATCTTACAAAGTTTAAGAAGGAACTATTTTAACACACCATTATGTATATTTTTTAAAACTAATACATAACAGCTGTGAGGGGGAGCCAGCTCCCCTACTTCCCCAGGCCTCCCGGGGTCTGGAGGGGATTGCAAAATCCCCACATGGTCAGGAGTAAAGAGATGTAGCACCCCAAGGTAGTGAGGTGTTAGAAAAAAGCCTTTAATTACTTGACTCAAGGGTATTTAAGCCCTTC
>JAWWMO010000096.1:67854237-67866199 GCA_035047845.1 Dendrocincla fuliginosa
ATTCACAAGCTCTCTTTATAGTAATGAAGAAAAACATGCTTCAGTTCTCTTCTTTTTTTTTCTTTTATTATTTTTTTTTATTTTATTTTTCCCAGAATATTCTTAAAAGTTAAAAATGGACTGAAAATGGGTGCCATGAGCCCCATGGTCAAAAGGGTGTTTCACACTTTAGCGCTGTGCCTGTCACTAAATGAACAGAAACATCTCTGATCCAAATTGTGTCCCCGGGCACCAGTAGGGCAGAACTTGCCACCCAGGTGGGATTTTCACTCCAGAAGCAGATGGAGCATCCCTCTCCAGATCGCTGCAGGGAAGGCAGTCCCAGGGGCTGGGTTATGGACAAGGGGGTGACAGGAGCCAACCCTGTCCTCGCTGAATGCTGGAGATGAGGGGCTGGAGGCCAAGGGGTATTTTCCGTTCTGTGAAGCCTCATGCTGTGACTGTGGGACTGGGCCCTGGTTGTAGCACGGTTTTAAGTTTCTTTTCCAAGTTGCTGCTGGGAGCAGTCAGCTAACATTGTACAGTCAGCCTCAACATCCACAAGTTCCTCTGCAGCAAGGCCAGATTTCATGTTTTTCCTCCTCCAGGATAGTCCACCACCTTCCTCAATGGCTCAGAAGCCTGCGCATGGAAATTAAATCTCATCTCCTCGAGAAGTCAGTGGTGCTCAGGCAGGGTAGATAACTGAATGTCCTCTCATACTCTTCCCTTCTGAAGCTTCCTGGGAAAGGCTGGTCTTGGTGGAACCAGCTCACCCAACTGCAAAGATCACTCCTTGATTGCTGTTTTGACAGCTGTTGCTTCACGTTACTTTGATAGAGCTGCTCCAAAGATCTCAGATGTGATGGGGCTTTTTGGTTGGGTTTTTTTATTTTATGTTCTCTTCTCTTGTTCTATTTAATATATGCATAGCCCCAGCTTTTGACAACAGTTTGCAAAAGTGATGACATCTTCTCTCACTGTTTTTTATCGGGATCTGTGATATATAAGCTACTGGTCTCCAACTCTAACCACATTTTATTAAAAGGCCTGCAGAAAGGCTCCCTTGGAAGCGTCTGTGAACTGTCAAGTTTCATGATTGCTGCTCTAGCATCTCAGGGCTGTTCTCTACTCCTGCTAGCTCTTTTCTGAGATTTAGTTCCCATCGCCACTGCTCCGCTGTACTTCAGTGGTGCCACCTCCCAGCCGTGATGTAGCACTGGGGAGGAGAGTTGGGGTTGTTGGGTTTCTGTCACATGAGGGGCCAGGGCATTGGGGACTCCATCTGTGTTCATGCTTTCTTGCCTCTGGACTCTTTTCTTCACCAGACTGCTGACACCACGTAGTGTCAGAAGACCATACTCCCCACCAGTCTCCTTCTGGGCAGGGAGGACCTTTGGTCATCATCCCACCCCAGTCTGCTTTATCAGGGTCAAGTCAGACTCTTTGTAGGATCCCTCTGTGACTGTTTCATCTGCTAACTACTCCAGCACTGTTTGCTCCTGTGGATTGAACCACCTCTAAGGAAAACCTTAGAAAGTCTTAGAAACAAAGTTTAGGAAATTCACAAGCTCTGGTAGGCTGCCTTCTCTGATGGCCTCCAGTGGCCCTTGAAATACTATTCTCTCATCTCAGTTTGCACAGGTTCAGTGTTTTCCAAATTAACTTGGAATACCTTCACTATTAATCTCTGCCCTGAAATAATTGCAAACAATGAAAACCTCAAGTGTGCTGGAGAAATAAGGTCCTTTTCTGATTATCCTCCTTTTTCTTCTGAGCATCCTTAGCTCATAAAATTTGTGAAGCTCTGTTCAAACCTTCTTTGGCCACCCTCCATATTATTGGAGTTTGAATTTATGAGGGAATTTCACACTCCACCCTCAAGACGTGGATAAGGAGAGGAGTGCTGTCCCTTGGGGCAAATTATGACCTTAATTCACTTTTGATAGTGGAGGATGTTTGTTCCCTGGGGGAAGTAGGCTGACCAAGGGGATCTTAACTCACCTGCAGAGGTCAGAGGAAAGCCTCATCCTTAGCCCCACTTGTTCTCCTGGTACCATTTCCCACCAGACTCCAGAGCTCTCTCACATGTTGACTTTATTTTGTGTCAAGGAAATTTTAGTTGCTGGAGATGTCTGCAGCTTGTATGCAAGTTGTGTGAGCTCATGAGAGGATTACTTGGTGTTCTGTAACACAAAGCATGCACATAATTTTAGAACAATGCTACTGTTACTGACTAAGTAGAAAAACGTTCCAGTGACTTTGAGGGGATCAGTGACAGGACCCTACTCAAAGGTCTTCAGCACACACCATCTGGCAAGCTCTAGAAAGCAAAAGGAAGCAGAGATGTCAACCTAAAAAAATTATATGTTTGGCCTTTTCGGAACATTTCACATCACTGGTGCATTAACACAGGGTTTCAAAGCTAATAGCTAGCAAGTTACAATAAAGAGTGGAGTATCAAACAACCTATGCATTCTTTTTACTGGGAGTTGCAGGACTAACTGGTGTGAAAGCACCACATCAGTTGTAAGAAGACTTTGACAGAATGCTAGTGCAATCATTAATCATTTCAGTATGACAACCAACTTTCTTTGTAACACAGAGCAAGACACACTAGTTCACATTCTCAGCTTATGCCGATCAGCACTATCAGTTTCAAATGTGTTAAAGCAATTTGCAGGAGCAAAAGATCTGTTTCCATTTTCTTCATAGAAACTATTATCCCAAAGTGGTTTTGGAGAGCCGATAGTTAATAGGATGCAATGAAAACTACTGTTGTTTGTTGCCTGTAAGAAGTGCCATATTGTGAAAACAGATCTCATTAAAGATTCAAGTGTTTGGAAAACTGGTTCAGCAGCACCACTAGCCAAGTCACCACAGTTTCATTGGAGGTGTGGTGGAAGGAAGAGGGTAAAAGAAGTGGACAGTCCTTGTCAAAAAGATTAAACATAGTGTTCTATGTACTAGGTAGTTATTTAAGTATTAATATCTACTTCCTGTGATGCTGTTGTGCTACAAAAATAATCTGAAAGAAATTCCCATATCCTAAAAATCTTGGAGTTTCTCAGTCCTGCATAAGTCAAACATATATGAAGCCCAGTGTTTCTTCTACAATGCTGAAATGTAGGTTGTATGGCATCTCTCTGCCTCACAGGATTTATCCCCTTCTGGGCCTTCTTCAGCCAGTGAGGGAAAGAACAGCACAGAACAGCACAGGGATCTTACTCTCTCTGTACCTTTCCAGGTTACTTGCTCCAGAAGAAGGGGGGAAATCTCAAGTAAAATTGTTTGATTGTACCTGAACAACTTTTGAAAGGCATGAAAAATTTCTTGCCTCTCTCCATTCCATTCCCACATGTGCTCATACCTGGCAGTCCCGCAAATATTGTTGATTAATAATGCTCCAATTGAATTGATAGAATTTTTATTTCAAAGGGAACAAAATTCCCACCTTATCTCCCTGATTTAGCATGCCACAATACTATTTGTGGACTCTAATAGTGCTTTGTGTCTTCTACTTGCCTTTCCTGACATTCTGCTTATATTCTCAAAAAACAAGTATATCTAGCAGAAAATTAATTACAAAGGGCAAACTGTAAGGGTCTTTGCAAGGCAAGGAAGAGAGCACATGGAGAGCTTTTGAGGGTGACCACTTTCAGAGCATGGCAAGAACACAATTAGAGAAGGGATGAAAAGTGATCTCATAAGGAAGCAAATGATGATGTGGCAGAGCTGTAATGAAACTAATGGCAAAGGAGAGCACTGCTTAGTTTTCTGGAAGACAGGGAAAAAAAACAGCACACTTGAAGGGGAAGCAGTGTGTTCAGAAACACAAAAGGGCATTCACTCAAGGGAGGGAGAGGCTGGAGGATATGAAGATTTAGGTCATGGAGAGAGTATAAAAATGGATCTTGCGACAGAAGATGGAAGAGGCAGCCTGCTTGCTTACTGAGACTTTATTGCTGCTTTCTAAGCTGACACAGCACTCCTCATTTATCCTCATTAAACAGCTACCATCAGGGCATAGTTAGTGACCATTAGCCCTTAATTCTCTCTCTCTAAACTGCAGATAAATAGCTAGCTACTGCAAGAAGTAAAACTTCTTTTGCTTGAATTATTGAAAGTTACAGTTTTCCAAACTCCTGGTCAGTGATCAGCAAATGACAACAAAGATCTGACAACAGACAGCAATTGTACAGAAGTCTGCTTACAAAGACGAGAATTTGAGGAGATGCCTTTTCTGATTAAATGGAGTTAGTTGCTTTTACTTCAGAGATAATACAATAATGTCTAGGTACTGTTGATCCCATACTTCTGGTCTAGTGGAAGGTGTCCCTGCCTATAGAAAAGGGGGTGGAATGACATTATGTTTAAGGTCCCTTCCAACCCCTATCGCAAATCTCTGAGGATCAAATATTTGTCCTTGTTGTGTGTCTCAGCAGCTTACTTTCTCATAGGGATGGAAGGAGCTTTGTGCTCAAGAACAAGCCACTCTGCTGTCCTATTTATTAGAGAAGGCAACCAAAACACTGTCCATATCAGCCAAATTGTACCGAGCTATTGGATGCCTTTATTTTGAAGTCCCACACATGGATCTGTTGTTTCTGAATATTCCTAGAAGAAGGCGTAGCTTTAGTTTAGCAGCCCAAAAGAGTCAAACTTTCCAAAACTTGTATCTTGGTGATTTTTGTACAAGTGTGCATGAAGTAAAGATGAAGAATTTAGCTGGAAGCCACACTTTAGGTTTCTGCTCAGGATAGCCTGAGAAGGTTTTTTGTTTTGCTTTGCCTTCAAATGGTGTTTCACCAGAATGTTATCTCCAGAATGGCTGTGGTGACCCTGAGGGACTAGATTCCATCAGCCAAGAACAATTTTGCTTTTCTTAATGAAAAAAAAAGGGTGAGCAAAGAGGCACAGGCTCCCCAGGGTCTGAATTGCTGTCATCTCAATTCAGAAAATCCCATTATCATATGCTTATGGAAATTCGGGGCATAATATAAAGAAGAACTTGTGTTTAAGCTTTGGTTTAGCCCCACTGACATCAATATGACTTAAACACTTTAAAATTAAATAGATGATTAATTGCTGTTACAAGAACGAACATTTACCTGGCTTCCAATTCCAACACCTTGTCCCACTTGGCCAAGCTGAAATTTAATTATTTTATTGAATGGAAACAGGAATCAATAGACTCCTGTTTTAAACAATCTCACAAAGTGTTCCTAGCCCCAAGCCTCAGTTTACCATGAGTAGTCTTTGCATACATTGAAGGACTATTTGTTAAACTTACCAAAAGGCTGTCAACTCCTTGTGGGAAAGGTGCAGGTTGTACAAGAGAACATACTTATCAGGACTTTAATGACAGGGCATTCTCTCCAAGTCAGCTTCTTTCTTTATTTCTTTTAACCATGAAAAATGAGTCCATGTCATTTTCACAGCAAAGTGAAAAAGAATCTTTAAACCAGGGCAAAGGTTTCTTTGTCCTTCTTTACTGAAGTCATATGTTTCTGTCAGTCCTTCATTTCCTAAAAAAAAAAAAAAAAAAGCAAACAAAAATATCCCCGAAATTATTTCTTTTATCAGCTTTCTATAAATAGTTCTCAAGCATGTTTGTTCACATTGGGTGGGTTTCTGAAGATACAAGCTATGTATTTTTGGATCAGTCATCTATTTATGTCTTCACTGATAAGGATGTCCCAAAAATGATAGATGTCTGCTCTGACTGTTTTCATATTCAGATCATAGACTGGACAAGGACACTGTGGCTGAATCACTGGAGGTGAAACATAAATGCAGTGCTCCATTTGCCTTGGATTCAAACACTGAAGGGGGAAAAGAATATGAAGGCCCTGACATGGCTAGAGAATCCCGAATTCCTTCTTGCTAGGTTTCTAGAGTTGTATATGTGGAATCTTTTTGAGAGTTATTGCATGCGTATAAATCCAATGGCCTTTTCCAGGCTAAGTCAACCTGTGTTTCTGCCTCTGTTCCAGGAAGTGGTAGTTTTGAAAGACCATATCAAAGTAGTACATTGTGTTTCCTGCACATCCTGCTTTATTGGAGGTTAATTCCTTCTGACGCATGCAGTCTGCTGCTGCCAATTAAGTCAAATGTATTTTACGCTTTACTTTCTGTTGCCTTACAGGCTTTTGTTGGAAAATATTTAATAAATAAAACTTGCCAAACATTGTTAAATGACACAGCCTGATGATTTGGAATAAACACCCAGCGTTTAATACATCAGAAGGGTGGGGAGAGGGGAGGAGGAAACTCTAGAACAGCACCCAGATGGATGCCAACCACACAGCACCCAGCCACCAACCATAGCGTTAATCTCTGAATGTTATGAAAGCAGAAAAAGGGACCCCAGGTCAAGCAGAGTGTATAAGCATTGTTTCCCATGCAGTGAAACTGCAACTTGTTATTCTTTGGTAAAGGAGGATAAAAACAAACTGTACTAGAAGAGAGTTATAGATACAGGACCAAATTGACTCTTTCATTGTAACCTCATCTCTGGCACTTCACATTTTCCATAATTTTGTCATGGTTCTTGTGTTTATTCCTATTTTCTGCTTCTGTGAGTGATCTCCAGCTCAAGTCTTTCAGGCTTTAGAGAAACAGCTGGGACTGCTCAGGCTCAAGTTCAGATAAGAGAAAGTATATTCCCTCAGGGCCAATTGAGGCACCAAAATACATGAAAACCCATCAGATTTCTGAATAAAGTAGATTTATTTAATTACTATTAAGAGCAGTGGTAAACTTAGAAATACCAAGTAGCCTCACTCAGCACTAAGGTACTGCTGTGACAGGAGACACTCAGTTGAGCTCCTGGGTGAGATTTCATTCTAACTGGAGAAGAGAGACAGGAGCAACAGAAATTCAGTCAAGATGAAGCAGCATCCCCGGAGAGTTGACACTGTATACCAGTGACACCATGTATCAGCTGAGAACACAATTTCAGGTTCCTGAATGGGATCATGATCCATATTCCTATGATATTAATGGAAAATTTTGGAACAAATTTCAGAGCAAAGTCAAGGCCAAGGGAAAAGAGATTTCTGTTCCTTTTCTTTGGTCACAACAGAAAAACCTAGTACAGAAAGCTTTCCCTGGAGCAATTGCAGCATACTTTACCCAAAATGACACTTGTAGATCTTCTATGAGATAGATCATAACTACCAGAGGCACTAAACCCAGTGTCTTAAGGCAGTTTCTGTGGGAAAATGATGGTGAACTTCATTCTGCTTGCAAATTTCAAGATCCTTCCAAAGGATATCCAAGGCAGGCACCCTCTTGAGAAATGACCTGTCACGGATGAGAGAGGGGTATATAATTATGGCAAAATGCATGATGCAAGAAAAGCAAAATGATCACTTTTTGAGCAGAGACAAGGTGGATGCTCAGTCAGAACACAGCTTGGAGAGAGTCAGTACAAAGAAAACAAATACACTTCAGTGATTGAGTGACAGTATCAACACAAGTTCATCAGCATCAGCTTTGGACTTCAGCATGATAGCTAAAGTTGATTTTCAAATTTAAGCAAAATTTCCTCTCACGGAAGTACTTTCAGCACCGATTAGTATGGATTGGCAGTTAATGGAGAGAGAAAGAGGCAATCACCACCTCTTTTTAAAATCTTTTCAAAAGCGTATCAGAAATACGCTATCTCAGAAATTCTGAGATATTGCCTCAGAAAACACACCTGTCCAATACTTTCACAAAAAGAAGTTAGGATGATAGCATCCAACACACTATTGCTAACAGTACTGGATTGTGCATCTGTGATTAAGGTAGCATGTGGAAGACATCAAATTACACGAGGAGTTCTGGTCAGTAATTTTTATTCTCTTTATCTATAGCTGGGTTTTCCCTTCCTCACTTATTCCGAGTTCCTGAGATTCTCAAATATAATCCATTTGGGAAATAATTGAAGGTAAAATGCACATGCTCTTTGGCAACAGTAAGAATTCAGCCTGCAGAAGAGGAAACTGAGGGTAGACCTCAGCACAATCTGCAGCTTCCTCACGAGGGGCAGTGGAGGGGCAGACACTGATCTCCTATCTCTGGTGACCAGTGATAGAACATGAGGAAATGTCATGGACCTGCATCAGGGGAGGTTTAGATTGGCTATTAGGAAATGATTTCTCACCTGGAGGGTAGTGGGCACTGAACAGGCACACCAGGGCAGTGGGCACAGCCCCAAGGCTGACAGAGCTCAAGGAGTATTTGAATGATGCTCTGTGGCACAGAGGGTGACTCTCAGCAATGGGCCTGTTCAGGGCCAGGAGCTGGACTCAGTGATCCTTCTGGATTTCTTCCAACTCAAGATATTCTATAATTCTATTAATAATAATTTCAATAGATTTTTTTTTAATTCATTGACATTAATCCTCTAAAAAAAGTGTCCGTTTCTGAGTTATTTTGTACTTCAGTTTGCTAAGTAAGCAGAAGTGTTTGATGAAATGAAAGCCACACAACAAACTTGTGCTTGCTCTGCTACAAAACTCCTTCTTGTTTAGGTAGGCTGACTGAGGGATGAATAAATCCCCATTTTCCCTGAAGTTCTCATAGCTATTTGTTAACCTCTTTCATCATCGTAGTAAAGGCTCACTAGGGGAGCAAGATCTTTCTGCTAAATTTCTGAACTCTTCATTAAAAGGTTCTGATTTTCAATCAATTCCAAGAAATCCCAGTGCAATGGACAGCAGATATGTCCAACACGAGCTAGTTATCTGCATAAAGAGCTTGGTGAAATGACTGCAGGCTATGTACGCATCAAGAGAGTGGGCTCTGAAATCAGAAACAGTGTAATTATGTATTTAATTATGTCACCTAAGGGACAAAGTCATGCAGTCTGGTTGTATTGTTGTGATCTAAACTAATATCTCCACACCAAGGGGTATTTAGATTGACACTGCCTTGGAGATTTTGGTTTGACTAACATATGTGTATAACTTAGAAGCAGATTTAGAGTTGCATCTTCTCTCATGGTTTGCCTGTAAGACTGAATTGGACTTAGAAGCAGAGTGCCAAAAGTACATTTGTAATGTGTCACTATCCTCCGATACTCTTTTTTCACTTCTTGCCTCTTGCTTATATTTATTCCACACATCCAATCTTAGCAATATGTCTTCCCTTCCTTTTTAGTCCTTTTACCAGCTCCAATTTCATATTTATACCAATTATCTTTAGTATTGGTGCAATATGCTGCAAGAAAGGGCAATTGGTTGTTGCTGCATTCTGGTCTTCAAGTTTTGTTTCATTTTTTTTTTTTTTAAATAATTTATTTGCTATAGTTGATCCAATTTTCTCTGGTTAGGATCTTAGCTTAGGCATTTTTAGTAACATTTTTATAGAAAGAGATATAAGGCAATTTGGGGGAATTAATTATGAACTTTGAGAATATTTTCTTTCTTGGTTTTTGAAGGAAAAATGAGGGTTGCTTATGGTTGCAAAGGAAAGGAGACAATAAAATTTGTAGTTGTTTTCTGAGACACTAGCTCGCTTAGTTGGCCACATAGACAGTAGTGAGTCAAGACTCAATTTTCATCTGAACACCGAGAGGTTTTTCACAAACATTTCTTTGATGTTTAAAGCTAAAGTGATAATAAGGCATCCTTTCTAAAATGGAGAATGGCCCCATGATACAGCTAAAAAACATTTTCTTGTTAATCTTTGTTAATTACCCTTATTATCACATTCAGCAGTACATTCAGGTTTGTTCTGTGCAGCAGTTCTGTGAATTTTCATGTATCAGGTGCTCTTATCACCTCCCAAAACTGAAACCATGAATCAACGCAGTGGAGGAGCAATAATATGAGAGAAGGAGGGAGCTTTTGAATGATTGCACTGATAAAACCTGAAATGCCTCTGTGTGGGCATAGGTACTGTGCTATATTGCCACATCAAGACCAACAGACCTGGGTTATATCCCAGTCAGGTAGATATACCTGAAGACATTAGACTGATTGAATCCCTGTAGGTCTTGTTCTGCTTCTGTGATGATGAACAGAAGCTGCAAGGAAGAATAAGAAGTTAGCAATGACCCTGAAGGTGTAAGGCAACTGCATACACAGGGGAGCCTTTTCCTTTGGGTGTAGCACACAAAGATGTTCAGAGATGTGTCATATAGGCCAAAGGAAGAAAGAAGATCTAAACCTTCTTTTGGTTAAATGAAATTTAAGACTACACAGCACTAGTGAACCAGGAGCCAGTTCATCAGCCTTGTGTGTATCCCTTAAGGAGATCTGACAACATTCATTAAATCCTGAAATTAAATAATGGTGCTGAATCTGCAATTATATTGAAACTGGTAAATTCAATTAAGGGGAAGGAGTATACTTTATTTGAATGGCTCACTTGGTGGCTTTTTGGTACATGTAAGTAAGAAGATAAAGAGAAGATGCCTCTTAATTTTATTTTTTTTTTCAAGGTTATGCTGTCTCAAATGAAGAGCACACAGAACCATGCACAGAATCACACAGTACAACAGAGCTCATAAAGAAACAATCAGGATACAAGTGTTTTTTTGCTCCAGATTCATAGCTTTTTTTCATTTCTTGTGCTATCATTCATATAATTTATATTAATGTTTCACAAAACACTTAGCTACAGTCTCATTATACCAGATAATGTATAAATACACTGAGAGCCTCCATTGTGCTGATTCATGGCCTCCGTTTCGGGATGTGATAAGGGCACCTGATAGATGAAAACTCTCAGTACTGCAGCACAGGACAGACATGAATGTACTGCTGAATGTGATAATAAGGGTAATTGACAAATCTCTGTGTAAATATTAAGAGTAGTGGTAAACTTAGAAATACCACGTAGCTGCACTTTAGAGCACAAAGACCTAGTAAATGGGGTGCTAGAAACCTCAGCTACCTTTGCCACTCTTTCAAAGAATAAATAGTATAAAGCCAGAGAAAATCAAGAGTAGTCCTGGTACCTCAGTCCCTGGGAAGGTACACCCTTCCAAGCTAACACCTCACCCTGAACATCCAGTGGTTCCCTTTAGAAGCTCCCAGGATTGCAACACGGGATTTCAGTACATCCCCACCTGCCTGCTCGTGCTTCATGAACATTCACAGGTGAGCTCTTGCTCTGCCTGGTTTGTTTCAGTGTGGTTTTTTTGAGGGCAATGGTTGTATTGTGTGTCTGCTAGAGATGACTGTCAGAGGAAGTTTTGTCTATTGCTTCCTCTCAAAGCATGGCAAAGGCTTGGATGTTCCCAGCATGTCAAGAAACCCTAGTGCGAGTCTGTCGCTCCTCTTTCCTGGCGGAAGAGTCTATCCAGCGAGCTGGTGCACAAACACATGGCACCAGCCACAGCTGCTCTTACTGCTTCCTTCCATTGTAAAGGAAAACAGTTTTTTGGCTTCTTTCCACTGGGGCCTGTGGGCTTTGATCAGAGCCTGGTGGGCGGCGTGTCCCTGAAGCTCTGGCTAAGATAACTGAGGCATAAAGTCTGTGGTGTTTTTTCCAGTCACGCACCATCCCTGAGCAGGTTTGGAAGATGCTTACTCAGTGGGCTAGCACCAGTCATCCCCCCTCTCTGCTTTTTGCAGTCAGTCCTACCTTGAGTTTCCCAGGAGTTCAGGTGCTCCCTTTGAGGTTGCAGAGCTGGCTTCAGGAGGCAGACACTTAAAATAAAAAAATAAAAATTAAAAAAAAAAAAAAAAGAAAGGAAAGCTTTTACTTTCTTAGCATCTGCTTAGCCATTTGCAGATGCCATTTTACAGCAGGCCTTGAGGGTAGATCGGAAGGAAAAGAAAAATGGCTTTCAGGATGGATTAGTTTTGGGAAGAGTATTGTGTGCCGAGGGCAGTGCAGAAAGAAGTAAACATTCGACCAGACAAGGATGACATCATTTATTCACTGGAACTGACAGGGGCAATGTGAGAAGCTGTAAAAGCAGATAAGAGGACTGAGGTTTGAGGGCAAGGCACTAAAACTGGGGAAGGGAAGAAAACCCACT
>JAWWMO010000096.1:67867670-67886555 GCA_035047845.1 Dendrocincla fuliginosa
AAAAAAAAAAAAAAAAAAAAAAAAGGAATTCAGCTTCCCAAAAATCTTACTGGAACATTGTACTTGAAGTCCTGTTTTATCCAAAAATATCAGTGGGTGGAATAGATTGACTTATGAGAGTACTTTGTGATAGACTGTATGTCAGAATTCACATTCTGGCAATTTTTGAGTGTCCTTATTGTCTACTGAGTCCTGTCAATGCATAGAAACATGTTTGTAGAGGATGATTTAAGAGGCATTTGTGATCTAGATGGGAAAATAATCAGTTGAGACCCAAGACAGGACATATACTAGACACCCCTATCCCAAAGATTTCAGACCCTTCTTGTGAATGAACAGAGATGGCCACAAGCTTCTTGGTGAGAATTAATAGTTGTGTCATTGTTATAATGGTCTTGCATGAGACGGTTGCAACTGGAACCGTTGCATTCTCTTTCCTAATTTTAAAATTTCCATCATTTTTAGGGTGAGAAGATTCTTCAGGCTGTGGGGATAAAATATTTTCTTGTTAACCATGTTAGGAAGAAATTCATTACTCAGAAGGTGGCGAGGCCCTGGAACAGATTGGGCAGGGAAGCTGTGGCTGCCCCAACCCTGAAGATGTCCAAGGACAGGTTGAATGGGGCTTGGAGCAACCCGGGCTAGTAGAAGGTGTCCCTGCCCATGGCAGGGGTTGGAATGAAATGGGCTTTCAGATCCCTTCTGTGTAAGTGCAGTCAGAGCCTAGGACACAATCCTCAGCAGGCAGAAGTGGTGATCACCTAATCATTGTTTTCTGTACACTCGTGCTGGTGAGAGAAAGAACATGTTTTTACAAGTCTGTATAATATAATTACAGTTATTTCATTTGTCATGTTAAGGCAAGGTCCACCAAAACTAGAGACGTGGGATTTGGGATGGCACTATATCTCTTACTGAGTAGTAGTTGCTGTTATACTTGTTGGCTTCCACCAGCCATCTGTGGTGACTGGTTCAGTATGCCTTTTACCACTGCAGTAAATATTCTTAGCTGTGATTTAAAGAAACGGCACCAGCTTCTGTGTTTGTTTAGATTTTATGGCCCATTTATTGTTTCTCATTCTCCTAGATGAGGATAATTATTTTTTAATAAATCATACATAGACAAAACATATCATCTCTAAAAATTGCTATTAAAGAACAACATTTATAATGGAAAATGCGCATATACTGAATTGTAAATCACATACCCTGATTATTTAGTTATATTGACCATATGTTATTTTATTTGTCTGTTATTTGTTAGATACATTGAGGAAAGGAGAGAAAAGGTGCTCAAGGTATCAATTCAACATTGTTTTGCTCCTGTAGAAAAGGTCAGGGAAAAGAATCTGGCAACTTGCCTTGACATCAACCATCTGTAAATTCATCATTCTTTAGCTCCCTGGGTAATTTAGTTTCAGTCGAAATGAGCATTCTCAATGCTGACAAATGGTCTTGCTACATTTCCCAAACAAAAGTAGTTTTGTAGGAGATTTGACCTCATGGAACTCTTATTTCCCTTGAAAAAACTAGAAGTGCAAGAACAAACCCCTATATGATTAATTGCCACTCCTGCCACTTTTTCAGCTATTGCTTCAATTAAGAATTTGGCAAAGAGTAGGTTCACGGCACTATTATAGTTCAGTAACTCATTCATAAACTCTAGAGTCTGAATATGCATTTTATGAGAAATCCTTTCATTTCTGAAGTCTAAACAATATTTCTGACATGTTTCCTGACTCTGCTGTTAATGTATGTGTTAGTTTTGTTCCATAACCACATCACATCCCCAAAATTTAGTAGGGTGACAAATGATATACATAAAGTCCTGGATCATATTCAACTTCTATGCTGTTAGATACCCATCTTTGATCTAATAACTCACTGAAATTGTCAACTTCCTCTGAAAAGCTTCTCTCTCACTGAGTGCTGGATTTCCCATTTCACCATTGTAATTACAGAGTAGAAAAGAGCATCGCAGAAACTCTGTATAGTCCATTCTCATGCCTTAAACAGAACTAAATCTATTATGTCATTCATGCAGATGTTTTCCTAACTTCTTATTGAAGACTTTCACAACATCCCCAGGTAATATAATACAATAATAAATCCCCCACTGTTATTAGACTTTGAAAAATCCTGCTGCAATTTCAGCGCATTATTACTCATCCCACACCTAGGAAAAAAGGACAACAGCTTTTACTTTAATTCTTCCTCCTAACAGAGTAATTTTTATGTGTTTGAAAATTGTTATGATGTCTACTCCTGGGCTCTTTATAAATTAAATAACTTTGGTTGTTTCAATTTTTCCCAGATGTTCAAGTCTCTAAACCTCAGATCATTTCTGTTACTCTATCCTGAATTTCTTCCAGCCCCCACTTAATTCCCAACTTCCTTCATTTGTGGGACTCAAACTGATCAAAGTTGCCCATTTGTTGAAGTTTCAACAATGCTTATGAGATATCCTCATTTCTTACATTTATACATTCCAGTAAGGTGATGTCTTTTTTATTATTATTATTATTTTATTTTTTTACACTAATAATGATGTTGATTTTGTTCAGCTTGTTATTTGCTACGACAGATCTTTTCTGCAGGGCTGAACCAGTCATTGCCCATCATGAAATTTTATGGATGACTTATTTTTCACACAGTTTTCCCCTACTCTTTTTTTCTGAAATGTGTCCTTTCTCTTCAGTTTCATCAGTTTTTACAAGAGCAGCTTGAATTCCAAAGCTCAAGGAGCGTTGCATACTCCATTTCTCTTCAGCTTCAGATAACTTTCACTTTCAACAGTCATACCTACTCTTCTATAATTCAGACACTTATTTAAAACACCTCAATACTGAGTATATCCCTATAGAACTGCATGGAAATAAACCACCAATAGCTTTTCAATTCACTTATATCACAGAGATTTTGTTTGGACTTTGCATCCTTAATCGCCTTCAAGAAGTGTCCTGCTAATGTCAGAGGCACAATCAGATCTCATACCTGTCATATCCCACTGTGTCAGGTGCCTCAGTGTAGACACAGTCAAGGTCTCACCAACAGTCAGCCTTAGGAAGATAAAAAGCCTCAGTTCATTGAGCTCTAGGATTAACAGCTTTGACACAATTATAGACTGACATGGCTGTTTCAAAGATGCCTTGACTGCTTTTTATTGGAACATTTTCCTGCTCTCCTGGTGAAAC
The DNA here is from genome assembly GCA_035047845.1 of Dendrocincla fuliginosa. Taxonomy (NCBI): domain Eukaryota; kingdom Metazoa; phylum Chordata; class Aves; order Passeriformes; family Dendrocolaptidae; genus Dendrocincla; species Dendrocincla fuliginosa. The sequence continues at coordinate 67,870,865 of JAWWMO010000096.1, forward strand.
GGACAGCAAAGTTGGCATTAATTTTAGAGTTTAACCCACCATCTAAATGAGTTGTGAGAAAACCTTGTCTTCTAAGAAATACTACATTCTTAGCCAAGTCTTCTTCCTGTACATGGTCTCCAGAAGATTTTGGTTATGTGCTTCATTCTCTAAGATGTATCTCTTGTCTTATTCATCAGAATATCTTGTGTACTTTCATCAATCTCCCTGCTTTGCTGACCTGATCGTATTATTTGGTGTTCCCTGCTTGATATTCAAAAATAATTAAAAGTCATAGAATTTGATGTTATGTTGAATCAATTTCATGTTACATTGAATCAATTTCATGTGATTTCTGCTTAACTATCAGTAGCCCAAAGACTTTAATTATAGATGTGTAAAAGAAGCTATTTTCATACAAATCATCCTATTACTTATGCATTTTCCCTGGTCCATTGATGGCTATTGAACAAACTGGTGTCAATTCTATGTCTGGCTCAAAAAGTACCACAGGAAGATAAATGCTTTCTTTTTACATTTTTTGCTTAAGCATCTGCTGGTAAGGTATGCTGGAGGATAATTAGTGATTCATTCAATACACAAATAGACCATATGGATTTGTAAACTGCTTTTCTCAGACTGTGCATTTCTTAATATGGCACCTGTGTAGTTTCCAAAATAAACTGATTTTTCCAGCAGAATTTTGTAGAGAGTTAAGTAATGAAGTCTACTAAAGGGTCTAAAAGAGTCTAAAGACTAAGACTAAGAGTCTAAAGGGCTCTGATTTAAAAAATAAATTTCACTCTAAGCATGTTACTTACTAACCCAATGTAATTAGGTATTTTTTCACTTGGACTGGGGAAACAGGAGTGGCCATGTCTGAATGTCATGTCCTTTGGTTTTGAGATGCCATTGGCATAGCTATCAGACCCCTTTTAAACTTGTAATCTAGGCAGAGCTGTGATGTGGATTTGCTTCCATGCACAATAAAGCCAAATATCTGATGGCAGAAAAGCTAAACAGCATTTTACTTCAGAAAGAATAAGAAAGAAAGTTCAGGGTTCTATCATAATTTATAAATTCTTCACCTTCCTGCTTAAAAGTGGACTGTTGGTTGTTTCAGATACTTTGCTTGATTATTATTTTATTTTTTGTTCTGTGGCGCTTTTTTTTGCTGGTGGTTTTTTTTGGTTTTGGTTGGTTGGTTGGGTTTTGTGGGGTTTTTTTGGGGTTTTGAGTTTTTTTGTTTGTTTTTCGGTTGTTTTTTGTGTTTGGTTGGTTGTTCTTTTTTTACTATCTTTAATTACTTCTGCAACAATCTCCTCAGTTGTTTTAAAAAACTATTCTTGGCCCTTCCCTTCATGATAATGATTTTGGCTGGCTCTCACCTTGGGTGAGTAGTGTGGAATAGCAGTCACTGCCAGCAGATGATAGTGTAAAGCTACCATTTTATGTGCTGTCCTGCTCAGACACACCTTTGTGCTCATCTCTAACACTAAAATATCCATTTTAATAGTAAATGAAGCATATTTCTAAAACACTGCACATTGGCCAGAGTTAATGTTGCAAATACATTTTTGTCATCCACCTGGAAGAAATCAATGCTATTAACTTCTTATTTTCCCCAAGCATTAAATTTATGCAAGAATGAATTAACATGAAATTCCTCTTCAAAAGACTCTGCAATAAAGAATGGGAAAGTGCAGTTAAATATTTGACTCCACCACCATTTTCACTATTTACAAAAATCAGTCTCCACCCACGGCATGTATAGGTAATTAACCACTGGAATACCTACCCCAGGATAGAGCAGATTTTCCTCTGCTTTGGGGTATTTTGCCAGGGTTTTGACAGTAGGATTTAGAGTCTAGTTCAAGAAATACTGAGTAACTCCACATCCTGTGGTAAGCAACAAGCAGATGAACCCTACTATTCTGCTTGGCTCCAAAATTTATAATTATAGGACACTAAAAGATAAACAAATATTGTCTAGTGTCCTTCTCCAATTTATATTTCCTTATAAATTCCATAAGGAATCTTTTATTCAGAATAAGAATCCTGAGTTGTAGGAGGCAGACCACAAACAATCACATGAATTTTTATGCAGGCATTTCCCCCTGCATTACAAACCTGCTACACACATCTCTCTTTCTCAGTCACAAGGATGTCTCCATGCCAACTGCCACAAAAGCTTCCAGCAGAAAGTACCATTAAAAAAGCTATAAGGAGAGTTGTACTTTTCCTTAAAGCAACCCTATAGGCTGGAGACAAGTAGAATAACCGTAAGCATTCAATGAGCCAAGGTTCTATGGAATAGCCATGAATGCTCCTCAGACATTAGATTTCCATGGACTGTAGTCCATAAAGTTCAAAAGGGCCAGACATCACAAAACCATGACTGAGCTCACCAGTAATTTCAGGACTGCAGGTTACTTGGACCATGTATAATAACACCTAGTTGTAAGAGCCAGCTTCCTTCTTTGAACAGCCTTGTCTAGCGGAAGGTGCCCCTGCTCTGGCAAGGGATTGGAACTACGTGATCATTAAGGTGTCTTACAACACAAGCCATTCTATGAGTCTATGATTCATCTCTATTAGATAAGGATTTAATCCACCATCACTGATTTTTCAGCCAACTCCATAAGTTAGTTAATGGAAGGGCTTGGTTATACAGTGATGTTAAACCCCAGTGCCTCGTGTTCTAAAGGACACAGTACCATCCTTAGTCAAGGCTGCCCACTGCTCTGAAATTGCTGCACCCTAATATTGCAATTGGAAATCAAAGAAGTGGCTCCACAAAGTAGAAGATCTAAGGAAAAATTAATTGATCTCAAGCAGAAAACAAACAAGGAAACAAAGAACCCCGAAATGCAGTGCAAGAACACAGCATGCATTCAAACGGGGGGAAATAACTTCATTTTACAAAAATGGGTTCAGATAAGAAATAAAACTTTATTTAAATTTTGTTGTAGTGTTCTTAACACAACACTGCGATGCTATGACACTATTTGGTGGCTGCTTTCTGGGTTCATACAGCTCCCCAGTGGCTTTGGTGGCAACTCAAAATAGCTGCAATCTTCCAGACGGCAAAAATCAGACCCAGGGACCACTCAGGCATGAAAATGCAGTATTCACGTAAGCAGCTGAAGGTGTGAACCCACTGGAGTTTAGACCAGCTCACGCATTGTGAACACGGCTCAGGAACTCCATTTAGAAACAGCCATTAATAAAAACAAGTCAGGAAAATAGAACACAGCAATTTGATGCGAGCCCTGTGCCAGTCCCAGTCTGTGCTGCCACTCGCCTGCTCTACATCCAAGGCTATGGCTGCCGAGCTGCAAGTGGCTTTTCCCTGCTCAGCATGGGGCTTTTGCTTAGGTCTGAGCAGTCAGGGTTTCACAGCAGCTGCCTGGAGAAAAACCTGGCAGTCTCGAGGAAAGATTCAAAGAGACAGCCTGCGACATGCAGAGGGACACGGGAGAGTGGCAGTGAGTGACTCTGACACAGAGCCAGATGGAGCAAAGCCAGTAGCAGAATGATAATGCTGCATCTCCAGGACAATGGGAACTGCCATCCAGCCCAGCTCTTGGAACCACTGGACTTAATAACCCAGAAATACGCTATGTTGGAAAAAGAAATGCATCAGCTTCATGTTTCACCCCCAAATACAAGCAGTCTTCACACCAGTGGAAGTAACACCAAGGTGAAATGGGCCCTCTGGGTACTGTGAAATAGTGCAGGTCTGAAGGGGACCTTGTAAAACTCCCCTCAGGATCTGCTTCCAGCCAATGTTTCTCAGCCACTCATCCAAACCAGGGGTGTCAAATGTGGCCACCTTGTTATTCCTGACTTGGCAAAACAGCTAAAAATGCCTTTAACTACCTGTGCTCAGCTGCTCACCTACACTGCAGGCTCTGTGTATCCACAAAGACGGTAAGAGGAATGGAGCACCTCTCCTACGGGGAAAGACTGAGAGAACTAGGATTGTTCAGCCTGAAGAACAGAAGGCTTCAGGGTGATCTTATTGTGACCTTCCACTACATAAATAGGCTACAGTGGAGGGACTTTTGACAAGGGCCTGGAATTGTGGAATTGTTTCACACAGAGAGAGCAGCATTAGATGGGATATTGGGAAAAAATTCTTTACTGTGGCAGCAGTGAGGCCCTGGCACAGGTTGCCCAGAGAAGCTGTGGCTGCCCCATCCCTGGAAGTGTCCAAGGGCATTTTGGACCTTTGGGTTTGGAGCAACTGGATCTAGTGTAATGTGTTCCCCCAAAGGCTGGGAATTGAAACAAGGTGATCTTTAAGGTCCTTCCAACCCAAATCATTCTGTGATCGCATGATTCTTTGGTTGCATGACTTCTGTGATCCAGAATGGCTATGGGATTCCCCTGGACTCCTTGCTTCGAACGGGTTCTCCTCCCCACTGCTCCCCAGCATACTGCACTGCTGGACATGAAACACATTTGTAATTTTTGTGCAGAGGAAAGCTTGCTCAGTTTCTTCCCCCTGTCCCAGGGACATCAGCTTTGACTCTCCAGCACTACCACTCAGGCAGTTTACAGCAGCACTAAATTCACACTTTAAGAAGAGAGTGAGTGGTAAGACAGAAGTCTGTATTTTAGCACACAGTATGGGTTTGGGGGTTGGGTTTTTTGGTTTTTTTGGGGGTTTGTTTTGGTTTTTTTTTCCAGTAATTACTTTAACCACATCTGCTGATCTCACACTCCCCCCAGTCTTTCTGCATACACAGCTGTTCCCCCTCCATCTCTGGGCTATGCCTTCGAGTGATGTCTGCTGTGAGGGTCTGCAACCCTCTGTGGTTGCAGGACCCACAGTCAGATGTTCCCAGTGGTGGAAGGAATGAGGCGCCACTTACAGCATGAATGCTGCAGACAATACTCAGCAGTGCTGATCAGCCGGGTGCTCCCAGGGGTGATTTTCTGTAATATTTCTGTTTCTTCACTGAGCTCAAATCATCTTGAAAGTGTATAATCACCAGGATGGTAGAGAGCTGTCAGAATGGAAGTGGGAGTTACAAGGACGGCGTTTCAGGGGTAAGGTTGAGATGGAGAAAGATCTTTTGTGTGATCACTGGAGGACTCAGACCAGTGCCAGACACTTGTAGTCTTAGAAAGAGGCTGAAAGGTTTAATTTACACTATCCAAATCAGCATCAACCTGGTGGAGTGCCAATACAGGTAATCACCCGAGCTACCTTATCAGAGAGGCTATTTGGCACAAGATAAGACATTTTCTGACCAGAGTGACATGTAAGTTGCCGTGTTGACATTCCTGCCTTCCCATTTTCACCTCTGGGATTTGGGTTTCACAGAGGATTCTTGAAGGAAAAACCTGATTTTCTCTCCTTTCCTGTATTACACATTTGAGAAATTTAATCATTATTGTAAGGTGTCTCCTAGTATAAGAAGCTGGTCCACAACCAAAAATGAGATTAACAAATCTAAAGGTTTCAGCAATGTCTTTTTCAGTCCTGCATCCAATTAAAATAGAAATCCAAATGACTTGCCTCCTTTCCCATTGAGAGCCTGCAACTATACAGAGGCACAGTGAGCAAATTGCATGATTATTGCTTTTCCCAGAGAAATTGTTCTCTGTTAAGATGTGATATTAAAGTCAGGGCCTGCTGTGCAGAAAACAGGCTAAAGCAAGCCAAGCTTTTGGATGTTCCACTGTGGTTTGTACTATTTCCCTGTAATATTGTCATTCTTGCTGTGATTGCTAGCCGACAGGAAAGAAACACCACCTCTAAATATTTTGGGGGTAAAAGTCAGGAGTTTTATTAGGTGCCATAAGAAGAGTAGAATTTTACTAAGAAACAAAACCCTTTGATCACTAGTTCATTATATATTAAATTTTGTGGTGATTTTACTGTTCATGTAAAGTGCCAAACTGGCACCACAGTAATTTCATCCTGGGCTCTCTGAAATATATTTGCACCCAATGCATGTGCTGATGGGGAGGGACTAACTCAGCAAGGCAGGATCCTGGGAGAGGTACTATTCTTGGACTGGGGATGTGTCTGGAAACATGGACAAGTCACAGATAGTGAATTCTTGCCCCATGACCTGTCTGGTTGAGAGACAGCTGAGAGAGCAGCATGAAATGGGGACCAAATGAGTGAGCCTCATGCCTAATTCATGAACTGAAACAAACCTTTGTATCAGAGAAGATCATCCATTGAATTTCTCTTCAATGGACCATTGCTTACTTACACCACACAAGATCCATCTCACTCCAAACTGTCTGAATGGGAGCAGCACCAGCCCCTCTTACATCATTCTGAAACAATACCCTGATCTTTCTTTTAGAGGCAAGTAGGCAATTTGGGCTACAGAGCCCAATCAATCCCTACTTCTTTTTCTTCTAAGGATGCCAGCAGAGAAGCTAATTATCACGTCCTCTTCCAGTATAGGCTCATTGTCATCTGGGGACCAGGATGAGAATTCTATTCACTCCTCAATATATTATGCTCAAGGACTAACCAAACTGACATTGGTTAGTACTGACTTAGAGTTTCTGTAAGTCAGGTCTGGAACCAAAGAAAAGCTAAAGAGGGGGGGATTGGGAGGGTGGAAATCTCACTACTCATTAGAGAGGCCTGGTATGGTTAATTTCCCCAGCTTCCTCTCCAAAGAGAAACTTCTTTGGATCGAAAAGGGAAGAACAAGAAAAAAGAGTAATATAAAATGTAGACTAGACAGAAACACCATGGTGGTATTCCAATGACTAAATGAAAAGCACAGCTCTGATTTCTAAAATAAAATATCCCCTAAACTCTTGAAGACTTCAGTTAAGCCAGATCTTCAATTTCACATGAAAATAACTTTTTTCCCCTAGTTTCTCTTCCCTCAGAAACAGCAACAAAAAAAACCCCAAAACCCCACAAAACAAATAAATCCAAAAAACAACAACAACAACAACACAAACACAACAGAAAAGAGAAGAAAAAAAAAGTCATCTATTCTATATTTTTTCTTAGACCTTTTTGTTTGGGGGTCACTAGTGCCAATTGAAATCCAGTCCAAACAATCTCATTAGAGGCATCCAACATGGATCACAGAGCAGGGAGATGAAATCCCACATATACAAACAGAGCAGCACCAAGCTGGTACACCAGAAGGAGGCATCTTTCAGGGGAAGAAAAGAAAACAACAACAACATCTTTGGCCTGCCCTCCTGCAGAGAAGCTGTACCTGGGAATGAGCAGTTTCTCTGACCTGAGCCAATCTTGCCATAATGCAATCAGATGAGGACAACTGAGTGTAGAGAAAAATGGCTAAGCTGTTAGTTAGCTGATCTATTTTATGTTCTTTTCCCCAGGCAAAGAAAATAAACATTTTCTTGCATTAGATCACAAACCCTACACATTTATCAACTATTCCCAGCTTGCAATAAATTGCCACTTATCTTTCTCTTTGTGCTCTGTTTGTAGTAAGGAAGGATTTGAAATCTGTAAGTCTACCTGCACTTTTGTGTTGCTGTTGTCTTATTTTATATTCATTAATGTGTATTCTTTAAAAGCTCCCAAGGCTACAGGACCATATCTTCCTCTGGGGAAGGTTCCTACAGGGTGGTGTAGATGTAATGCAGGTGTTGCCTCTGGTTTAGAAAAGCAGGGAATTTGGCCCATGCCAACTGAACAGCGTATGAAGCATAGTTTTGGTTTTCAGGATCAGAGAGGCAGCTGCTATAAAAGTTTCAGCAGACATCAGAAGTTCATGAGGAAACGGCAAGTGAGGGAAACAAGAGGGTCTTTCCTATGCTGATGAAAGATGCTCCATTGGCACCTCTGGACCTACAGCTCCTGAATTTACCCAAAGAACACAAGGGGGACAGATCAGAGGCACAACCTTGCTGCTCCCACCAACCTGTCTGGTTTGGTTGGACCCCAACCAAAGTGCCTTCCACTCTCACCTGAACCCTTACATGGGGGAGGATTGCTTGATTGTGGGCTGACTTTCAAGGGTGACCTCCTTCAAGCTCAGGAGTGATGCATCCCAGCCAGGAGGAAATTGGGTAAAAATGCCAAGAGACCTCCACGCATGAATAAAGAGCTGCTGAGCAAACTCAGAGTGAAAAAAAAAGAGAAGGCTTCAGGTAGGGGAACAAGGACAGGTGGCCTGCAAATAATACTGGGGAATAGTATGGGAAGCTATAGACAAAGCTAGGGAAGCCAGGGCCAAGTTAGACTTGAGTCTGGCCAGGAATATTAAAGATAAAAGGAAGGGCTTCTATAGATATGTTACAAGAAAGATAAAGACTAGAGATAATGTGAGCCCTCTCTAGACAAAGAAGTCTGAGGTTCTCAACAACTTCTATGCCTCAGCCTTCAGTGGCAATTCTCCACTGAAGTGGCAAGTCAGGAAAGACAAATTCAGGACTGGGAAACTGAAGGCCCTGATCCCACTGTAGAAGAGAATCAGGTTTGAGACTTTCCAAGGAACCTGAATGTGCACAAGTCCATGAGACTGGATGAGGTCCATCCACGAGTCCTGAGGGAGCAGACAAAGTTACTAAGCCACTATCCATTGTTTGGTAAGTTGTGGCAGTCAGGTGAAGTCCCTGATGAGTGGGAAAAGGGAAATAAAAACTCCATTTTTAAAAAGGAGAAAGAGGTACAGACCAGTCAGTCTCACTGTGTGCCAGATAAGATCATGGAACACATTCTTCTGGAAACTATGCTAAGATGTGTGGAAAACAAAAAGGTGATTGGTACAACCAACACGACTTTCCAAAGGGGAAGTCATGGCTGACAAATTTGGTGACCTTCTGTGATGGAGCAGACCTTTTATGACCTTCTATGGATGGGGCAGAGCAACTGACATTATCTATCTGGACTTATGCAAACCATTTTACAGTGTCCTACATGACTTCCCTGTCTCCAGATTGCATATACACATATTTGATGGATGGACCACTCAGTGGATAAAGAATCAACTGAATGGCCACATTCAAAGAGCATCAATGGCTCATTGTCCACATGGAGAGTAGCGATGAGTGTCCCTTGGGATTCGGTACTGTGGCTGATCCTGTTCTACACCTTTTTTGACAACATGGACAGCTGGATCGGGGGCAGCCTCGGCACATTCACTGACGACACCGAGCTGTGTGGTGAAGTCCAGCCACACTGGAGGGAAGGGATGCCATCCAAAGCAACCCTGACAGGCTTGAGAGGTGGGACCATGAAAACCTCACGAAGTTCAACAAAGCAAAGTACGAGGTCCTACACCTGGTTTGGGGCAATCCAGGCTGGGTGAAGGGTTTGAAAGCAGCCTTGTGGAGAAACACTTGGGAGCGATGGTTGATGAAAAAGTCACCATGAGCTGGCATTGTGCACTCACAGCCCAGGACAACAAACGTGTTCTGGGCTGCATCCAGAGGAGTGTGGCCAGTAGGTCAAAGACGGTGATTCTCCCCCTCTGCTCTGCTCTTGTGAGATCACACCTGGAGTACTGCACACAGTTCTTGTTCCCCCAACAACGGAAGGACATGGAACTCTTGGAGCAAGTGTAGAGGAGGCCACAAAGTTGATAAGAGGACTGGAGCACCTCCCCTATGAAGACAGGCTGAGAAAGCTGGGGCTGTTCTTTTATCCCTGAAGGAAAGGTTGCATGGAGACCTCATAACAACCTTTCAGTATCTGAATGGACCCTAGAGGGATGCCAGAGAAGGACTCTTCAACAGGAACTGTAGCGATAGGACAAGGAGTAATGGGTGCAAACTAAAAGAGGGGAAATGTAGGTTAATTGTTAGTAAGAAATTCTACACTGTGAGGCTGGTGAGACACTGGAACAGGTTGCTCAGGGAGGCTCTGGGTACCCCAACCCTGGCAGTGCTCAGAGCCAGGTTAGATAAGACTTGTGCAACCTGGTCTAGTGGGAGGTGTCCCTGCTAGCAGGAGTGAGGCTGGGACTAGATGAACTTTAAGATTCATCTCAACCCCTTAACATTCTATGATTCTATGAAATGCCTCCTGAGCACTTTTTACTTCAGTTCAGAGCCTATGCACAGGCATCAGGTTGTGGCAGCATATTCCTGTTAATAACCTGGGACATTTGAATGGCACAGGCTGGAGATTAGTGGTTGAGCAGACCTCTTCTAACCCTGAACTTAGTTCTGGTCTGACATTAAAGTCACCATAAACATTCTCACAAACAGCCAAGTGTCCCAGCTTCTCCTAAAGGCCTTTAGGGAGATCTCAGGATTGCCTCTTGGAATGACTCTGACTTTACTTTGGTTAGAAAAGGTATAAAATAGTAATTGGCCAGAGTAAAGTAGAGTAAAGGCTAAATATAATGCAAACTGTCTGACAAGGCACATGATGTGATTCTTGTCATTGTCCTGTGCAGGGCCAGGAGTTGGGCTCAGTGACCCTAGTGGGTTCCTTCAACTCAGGATATTCTATTATTTGATTCCATGACTACAAAATTTCCTCCTTTCCTAAAGTGGAAAACACTGTATTTCATCACCACCTTATGTTATTTCACCCATTAGCTTTAGCACAAAAATAAAAATTTTTGTTTCTAGCAGTTTTTTTTTCAAAAGTGGGACACCTGTCATGGTGTTTTTGAGCGTAGATGGAACGTGAATTTACAGTCTCAGAAAAGAACTGAGAATAAGAAACTGTTAAAAATAAGATCCATTAAAGAAATTCTGGGCACAGGGTAAATAAAGTTGTTCTTTGCTGATCACCCCACATGGTTATCTGTGAGGTTCCTTGAATGACAGGTTTGTAAAAAGTCTAAAAAGTGATACAAAGCAATGTAATTTCTTAACCACAGGAAATATGCATGTTTGTTTTCATCAACCAAACTCACCCTCTGTGGAAAAATACTGTAAGACAAAGCTCAGCAAGGAGAAGTCCGTGTTGGCAATAATTCACCAGAAACAACCAGTCTGCAACTTGAAGAACAGGAACACAGGAACCTTGGTGTACTTCCTTGAGAGAGAAATGAAACAAAGGATGGAGTGGCACAGAGGTGTTGCAGTCATGATTTGTTTAAACAATGCAGCTTATGGGAACTAAGCCAAGCAAATGCACTAACCAGTGACCATAAGCTGAATGTTGTTTCATTAATTCAATAACACATTTTATTTTTCACATGAAGTAAAATCTGTGCATGGTTTACATGCATGACTCAGGTCACCCAAACTCCACCTCATCATGATATTACATCAACTGAAACTTTATCTTTTCCCCACCCTTAAAGGAAACAGTATAAATAAAGCTGAAGGGGTAAGGGAGCTTAGAGGAGACTCCACTTTGAATGGTCAATGGGATGTACCCATCTCCTCTCCCACAGGGACACCTATTGGGTAAGCTTTATTCCATGGTAGTACTATTGCTTATGTAGTCTAATATCAGTGCATTTATCAGCAGCAGTTTCTGAACCTTACTCTGTTACAACAATCAATAAATCTCACTACTTGTGAATCTGCGATTGTGAATGTGACCAGACTTACGGTGTTAAAACTACACAGTTTGTGAATCTGGGGTTGTGGAAGTTAAAACACGATGAGACTTACAGCGCCAAACTGGTTACACTAAAATATTATCTGTGAATCTGTATCACGAGGGTCTCATTCAGGGATTTGGACAGACAGATAACACACTGAGTCAGAACGGGGAGAACTAGATGTCCCCAGACAGCAGAGCAGTTAGCAGCGCCATCAACTCATCAGCTCAACATGTCTTCCTTGAGGTGACAATTATATTGCATCTGCTATATTTGGAACTCTATATATGTGCCTCAAGATTGAAGACATTCAGGGCCAGCTCGTATCTTCAGCCTTGCTATACTATACAGAGTTGTAACAGCCAACATACTGTATGGTGGTATATAGGTACCGCACATAGTGACAGCCTGGCAAAAGTATGGGGAGAAGCTTGCATGACAGCTGGCTCTATCTAGTCACATTTGACTCATTTCATAACAACTGAAAAGCCTTATGTTGAAATATTTGTAAGCAAAAACTCTGGTTAAAGATAGTCAAAGATAGTGGCAGGAAGCTGAAGGAATAACTTGTGCAGAAACTCAGAAAAGCTCATTACACTCTGAAAAGAAGCACATTTAATTGAATCATAGAATCACAGAATTCTGGAACCACAAAATGGTTTGGGTTGGAAGGGATCCTAAGGGCTATGTAGTCCAACACCCCTGCCATGACCTTGGTTTGTGATATATCAAGTTGTGTCTTCATATTCATACCTCTTCCAGTTGAAAGCACAGGCTGGATGTTGTCCTCCTCTGCCTTCTGAAGGCAGAATTACATTGCACAGCCAGTGCTGGAATGTCCCTGACAAACAGCAAGGTCACACACGCAGCTGTCTCCAGCACTGAGAAAACCTCTATACCTGATTTCCTTCATACCTTAAATTAAACCATCACTGTCCTGATTCCTTTACTTCCTTGCTACAAGCATATAATTAATGGAGTTCTTACACTAACCACAGCTTGGAAAAGGTTCTATCTTCTTTGTGGCTTGGAGACCTGGATGTGTAAGTATGCTGCTGCATCAAAATGGTGAGGGAAGTGCCAAAACCTGCTACATGGGTCTGTTTATCTGTAGGTCCCACTTGAAGGGAGAGTGCCAAGGCAACAGCCCCAAGGGCTTCTCTTTGCTCACTTTGTGGAGGCCCGTCTCTGTGGAAATGGCAAGTGTTGAATGTTACTGTGGTGCACAGAACACCCCTTCTGTCATGGAAGCGGCCAAAGGAAAAAATCTCACTCTTCAGCAAGTAAATAACTAAGAGAAAAACACTACATTACAGCTTCCTGTCAGGATGTTCTTCTTGTCATTGTTTACAAACTGCAGGCATCTTTACTGCTAGTTTTTCCTAAGAGATGACACCCGGGAGCCTAAAAGTGTCAGACTAGATGTCTGGAAAATTTTCAGACTGCTTCAGGTCACTGATTTATATTCAATCCAGTCCTTTCCAGGAAATTGGTTCTTCTGAAAAGAATAAAGTTAAAGTTACTTCAACAACAACAAAAAATGTCATTGTCACTAAACCAGAAGGAATGTGACTGAAGCTCTATGTCAGTCTGGGAACTTTTGACATATCCAAGCTTCTGTGGAGAGTTAACCACTCACTTTTCCCCTCAGGCCACACAAAAATAGGTCACCACAAGTAGAAAAAAAGATCTTAAAGAAGATAGTATCATCGTTATATCTCCTGGTTAGGACTCAGATAGGCTTAGATTTTATTTGACTGATATCTTTTGCATATGACACAACATGAGTGACATAATGATACTAGGAAAATATCTGGTCTAGTGCAGATGTCCTTGCCCATGTCAGGGGCTTGGGACTAAATGGTCTTGGTACTAGATGGTCTTTAACATCCCTCCCAATCCAGGTCGTTCTATGATTCTGTGATTCAAATAGAGAAAGATTTTCTTCTGCTCACTGAGTGCTAAAGTCAGAATTAGAGAAAAATTATTGAAGGAGAGTGCCAGACTACACCCACCCTCTGCCCTGTTTTACCTTCTTGTGCCCACTGGGAGTGAGGTGCAGGGTAGGCAGCTTTAAAACTTTTCCATTTCTATACTATAAATGTATGAAGCTGTTTTCTTTACCATGCAACTTCTTGGCATTTTCTGGAGAAATATTTCTCTTTGGAAGCCACACACGTTTCAAACTTTGCATAGGCGCATCACACTTTTCTGCATTTCTTTTCAGGCAAGTGGAAGAGAGAAGCCATTTATGGCTCTCCAGTCTGGGCATTAGTGCTATGTTATAGGTGCACTGGAGTCTTTTTAACTTACAAGAGTGTTTAAGTTTCCCTGAGAAACCTTTCCCTAGCAGAAGATCAAGACAAATGTGCTGCTTCTAGCAAGTTCTTTCCCTCCCATTTAGCCAAAGGTAAGACCAGGGAGGTGTATCAATCATATCGTCTTCTAAATACACATGAATATACACATTTAAACTGAAAACACATGATTTCAGAGAACTGAAATGTCATCTTTACTGTCTAAATCAGTAACATAAAAATACTTCTTAATAAAGTATTTACCAGTCTTTAGTTTCTGCATTTCTAACATCTTAATGTGGAGATTAAGTAATTATACCTGGAGGTAAACCCATACTGAAACTGTTTAATTTGTCTACTCCTCTATAGCTCTGGGAACTTCCTGTCCCTCATTTTTGAGGAAAATTATCAGTATCAGGAGTGCTGTTTCCCTGAACTGTGGCCCTATGACTAGCCAGTGCACCTGTGCTGAAAAGTCCTCTCCAAGAGCACAGATCACAGAATCACAGAAGGGTTGATGTTGGATGGGAGATCATCCGGTTCAACTTTCTCTGTAGAGCACACTCACCTAGAGCAAGTGGCACAGGATTGTGACTAGGTGGGTTTTTAATATCTCCAGAAAAGGAACCTGCCTGGGCAGCCTGTTCCAATGAGTAGTCACCATCACAGTAAAGTTCTTCCCCATATTCAAATGGAAATTTCTGTGCTATGGTTTCTAAAATTGTTCTTGTCCTGTCAGTGGGCACCACCACAGAGTATGCTTCATTCCCCTCCTGCTTCTTCTCCCATGGCCCTCATCTCTTACCCCATCTGTACACTGGGTTCTTGTGGAAGATAAGACATTTGTGCAGGCTCTAGCCAAACAGCATCTCTGAATCATCCTCACAGACACAGATAATAGCTCATTCTCCCTGCTCCTCCCTGTCCTTGCAGGACAGTGCTGGACCACGCTAAAGAGTGGTCAGAGGGAGAAGCTTCCCCCTTGTTGCAGAAAAATGCTTGTAAGTATTTAACATTTGCTTTGGTTCTCTGGGAGGTGATCACCAATCCAACCCTCCACATTTCTTCTGGGGGTACAGTTCACCTTCAGGTGTTGCCTGCTCCTTCCCTAAGATCTTCAGGTCCACCATGGAGGTTTCTTCCCTTCAGGTCATATCTTCTTCTGCCACTGCAGCCTTTTAAGCAATAACTTTAAATCTGCTGGGGTTTTTTATTTCCACTAAAGGTCCTGTGTTTTGCACACACACACACACATACACACACATACACACAGATACACATATGCAAAGAAATGGGTGCACACATATATATGCAAAGAAATGGGGTTTATTCTTTCTTTTTACTTTTCTATTACAAAGTGTGTAATGTGTTGTGCTAAAGGTGGGTGGCTTTGAAAGAGGCTGGTTTCATTAGGGTTTTATTCTGTTTAAAATGTGATTCCATTTATTGTACTAAACACTTGGCAGCCTTTGTCACATCATGCCTCATGAAGGCACTTGGAAATGAGCACACACATAGAAAACTGCATCAATTTCCTCCCCCCACCCCTTCCCAAGCATATAGGCAGGGGATCATGAAAGCTTTGTTTCTTTAGCTGGCGGTTAATCCTTCCAAACTTGGCCCCCTTTCTGAAATTAACTCATTGAATAATGGACATGCTCCATTAAAGTGATGAAGATAAAAACTCTGCCAGCGCCTGACTTAGTAAGAAAACCATCTCATTTGTAGGCCAAAAGAACACACTTGAGCTGTGACAAAGGACCTGTGTAATTGAGAGCCAAGACTGCCCTCCCATTTATTTCCATGACTTGGTATTCTTTGACTGTCCACGTTTCTTTTTGTACTTGGGTAATGGTCATGCATTTCTCATGGAAAGATCTAAAATTAAAAAAATAAAAAAGGTGTTGTAGAAACTTCTGGATACATTTTACTTCA
>JAWWMO010000096.1:67895553-67907544 GCA_035047845.1 Dendrocincla fuliginosa
TGTACAAGTCCCACTTGCCTGAGAAGTCCAGGGTTCCAATTAATCTCAGTATAACTGATTGCTTAAGATGGGATTCAGATCACAGTTTGAGACACCTACATTTAGGTATGTAAAAAGAGGTAAATATCTGTGATCTCTGTACAGTCCAAAGCCCAGTTCAGTGGGTAGAGGATGTTGCCTGAGATTTTCTAGATTATAACATAGTCTCTAATTTTTGATCTAGATAAGATCTTCCATGGGTCCTGGATCATATCTGCCAGCCCCAGGGAATGTCCCCAATAATATAGGGCATCTCACATGGCACAAAAGGCTCTCACCAGTACTTGGATGAGTCGACACTCTTCATTCAGCCAGGGCACCCATACAATGAGCTGAATCTTGCACAAGCCTCTGTTGAATGTACTGAATCCCTTTCCAATGGCTTTTTTTCTGACAATGATTTCATTTTTTCCAAAGTGTAAGTTCCTCAAAATTTTCACTTTTTCAGAATAGTACAGCAAATCTATAACCTTGTCCTTACTCAGAAACATCACTCATGTCATCGTTCCCTGACTACTAAACTCTTTCAGACTGTAGTATTGAATTTGACAGTCCTGTGTCCTCTCTGTGCTTGCACACTTCTTTGGGTTTTTTTCTTTCTTATCTCCTTTCACGGTTCATTCTTGTGCATCAAGACTTTCTTATTTGCAGATTTAAGCAGGTACAGATTGAGGTTTTTGTTTTCATCTTCTGTGCCCTGACTTGTTCAGGACAAGTCTTGGCTTAGCAGGTTCAGGATCCATTTCCATTTTCTTATTCTAAAGCTCTCCTCAAGGTTATGTTTTGGTTCTCATTCTCTTTGCCTCCTTTTGTCTGGAGGAAATAATGGGATATCATCTCACTAACAAGCAGTGCTGGAGGGTCCAAGAAACAAATGCATGCTTACACGCCTGCTGTGAGTGCTGCAAAGCTACACCCAGTGTTGCAGATATGCCCCCCTCAAAGTCTTTGACAATAATGGCTTGTAATGACTTTTATTTCCTTCCCTTTATCGGAGAAACATTGCCATACCTCTGTTAATCTCCTACAACAGGTTGTTTTCTGCTTGTTTCCACAGGAAAACAGGCACTAGAAGCCCTGGCTGGGAGTTGCTGTGAGTCACTCATCACTGTCTCTAGCTGAGCACTTATGTATGTATGTAAATCCACCTACATCCATGCATAACCCACAGAGACAGCGTGACAGAAGCTGTGGCAGGTCACAATCACAACCCCATCTGTTCGCAACAGCGAGTCACTGAATACATTTGAAATTTAATACAAACAAAATTAAGACAGGATTGCAACTGGCTGAGGTATGAGAGATTGAACACTTTCTCTGCTCCAATGGCTTCCGAAACTTCCCCAAATACAGGATTTTTATAGCTAATATCTTCTCAGAAATAATTTTAATTAATTGTTAATTTAAAGATTTTTAAAATGTGCATATTCAAAGCTCCTTAAATATTGTTGAATCCTTTTTATGTCAACATAAATAGTAATAAAGATGATCTGTGAAAGGGTTAGTTATTCACCTAAGTTGTACCTCAAAAGAACAGCTGACCTTCCAGCCACAATGAGATCATACAAAGAAGGAACGTACACAACACAGCCTGAATAAAGCAGGTGGAATTAAAGTCTCCAAGAAACACCTGGTAAGATTGTATGGATGTTACTAATGTGACTGTGCCTGAACCCAAGTAAAATGTGCTCTTTCCAGGGAAGGGGAATCATCTCAAATGAATACAGTTCCCTGGAAGTTGGATAGGGTTGGATGGGGCTTGGAGCAACCTGGTCTAGTGGAAGGTGTCCCTGACCTTGGCAGAGGGTTGAAACAAGATGTGCATTAAGTCCCTTCAAACCCAAATTCTGTGATCCTATAAAACGGCTAAAAGCCATTTTCAGCATAAATTTAAAGCATGCTACACAGTCTGCAGTATCACATATAATTAGAAAAGAGACATATAAAGTTGGTTTCTCATCTAGATAACTCTGCACATTGAAAATATGAAAATAAACTAAAATACGAGATTTTCAACTGAGGGAAACTATGGAAAACATGAAAATATATGGAAATCCGCAGCCAAAATGGCTTTTGCATGAAAGATATTATTATTAGCTATCAAGAAATACATCCAGCTGGAGACATTCTCCTCTGTTAGAGATGACAGTGACACAGAAGGCCAAGTGAGCTCTCAGAAATGCTGGAAGCATTGTGATGTGTCAATAAAGGATATATAGTACCAGTGCAGGTGTAGTCAGTTGAATTATAACACTGATCACTGAAAGCAGAAGCTATTTTGGGATTGCAAAACAGGAGTTTACAAAACCAATATCCTGGCTAAATAGGGTCATAGACATCAGAGACACGGTTACCATGGGAGGTACATGGCCAAAAACAGAGCATGCAAAGAACAGAGGTATCTCAAATGCAAAGCCTCCCAGAAGATGAACAGAAGGAGGGCAGGGAAGGGACCATTTCATTCCAGGTTGTTAAAAACAGGCTAATTCTTGGACATCTGGGAAACAGGAGGAACAGGGGAACTGCTAGACATTATTGCTGGGATACTATAAGGAGAGCAATGTAGTACTTGAGAAACCAAAGCATCCCAAGCTATTAAATTTCAGACTGCAACGCTAGTTTATTGGCAGAGAGACATTTTACTTACATGAGAGTGGGAATTCAGTCACATCACATCATCTCCATACTTAAGTCATCATCTTGACCAGATCAAATTGTTATGTTGTTCATAAAGAAACTTGTAGAGGTATTTTACAGAAGCCTGCACCTATTCTGAATATCGATTTGCAGAGACTTTTCCATGCCCATACCTGGAGATTTTGTCAGGCTTGATTTATTCCCCCAGGATAAGCCACACATTGAGAAGCAAGTTAAAGGGCTTGAACTGTTACAAACTCAACCTTCTAACATAAAATGGACAGTAAGGTTATTTCATCTGAACTTCCAATTACTTTGTTCCCACCTAATCCAAGACAAAATTATATAAACTCAATAAAATGCAGTCTCCCATGAGACATGATGAATAGGACACTAGAAGAGCAGAATTTTTCCACTGACTTCAAACTTCCTGAAAGAACTGCAATAAGAACCCATCCAGGAGGGTATCTTGCTGTCGCAGGAGAAATTTACATTTAAGCCTACTGCAGGGTACAGTGGGTGAGTGATACTGAGGAAGGAAAAAAAATAACACTCCAAGGCCAGGTTGGATCATACTTTGAGCAACCTGGTATAGTGGAAGGTGTTCCTGCTCACAGCAGGAGTTTGAAACAAGTCTTTAAGATCCCTTCCGATCCAGACCATTCAGTGATTCTATGAAATCTCGTAGAGCTGTGTCGTAAATCTGAAGAGAACCTAACTCTGTACAGCTTGGCAAGTTACTAGCTCTACAACAGGAGCCGCAAGGAGCAGCAACTTGGTTAGTTAAAATTT
Source organism: Dendrocincla fuliginosa (assembly GCA_035047845.1). NCBI lineage: Eukaryota > Metazoa > Chordata > Aves > Passeriformes > Dendrocolaptidae > Dendrocincla > Dendrocincla fuliginosa. The sequence continues at coordinate 67,899,022 of JAWWMO010000096.1, forward strand.
GTTCCTCCTGCATAAGCACTTTCTGACATTTGGATATATGAGGATCTATAACTGTCTGCTTACATCCAGAATTTAAAATAAACATAAAGTTCTGCTATTGCTCTGACAGTAACACCTTAGATCTGGGCTGCAAAAGTTATCTTAATATCAATAAGATCACTATGTATTTTATCTGGTTCAGAGGCGATATATAATCCAATAATTCATAACATTTAAAACTCAAATCTTCAATAGAGTTAATTGTTATGCTTAGATTATGAAAACCTATTGTTAAGGTTGCGTTTTATTTTTTAAGTCTTCTTCAAAAATGCATTTTTTTGTATATTGGCTAAATCCTTTCTGTTTTCCTGTTAAAACTTTATAACCACAAAACAGAAAGCTGGAACTTTTCCACAGAAGCCTTTGGCTTCTTTTAGCACTGACTTCATTCTATTCTTTCATTCCTTTGGTGACATAAAATTTACTCCAGAATCACATTGCAAAGGCTTTTTAAATCAAAAAATCATCATCAACCACAATCCTCCAGAGGATCTTAGGAGAGAAATAAATGAATTAGTAAACAGAATACACTCTGGCAGATAAAAGGCAATGAAGAAGGAATCAGGCTGTGTAGGTCAAAGCATTTACTGTGGTTTATTCTCCCTACAGGAGCGCCTAATGTTGGAGGGGGAGAAAGACAACATGATGTAGCTGGATGTGGCAATCTAGTATGGCATGGAAAATAATGACTGGGTGCTAGAGAGGCAGAAAAACTCAGAAACTAGTTTTGCAGGAAAAGCATTAAATGTTCCGATTTCCTTAGCATGGTGCAGCTCTTCTCCATCACTGTCCTTGTTTTCCTGCTTGTGTACTTCTGAGAAATAGATCAGCTGAGGAGATTATTAACCTTGGCACCTTAAGCACTGAAATTTGGATCTTTGTGTAAAGGGTCTTGGAGGTAAACACATTGCATCTGTATCATTAATCTCTATTGATATTCCCTTCTCTGGAATTTCTGAATCTGATTATTACTATGTTATTCATAGCTTCAGTGAAAAAAGGAAGGAGCTTACCAATAATATCATCATATATCTAATATTTTCTTTAGTGTGTGTGAGGGAAGGGGAGTTCTTGCAAGTCCTGAAGGGCTGCATTTCTGTGCCTGGAAAACATGAACACTGACTCAGAATGATTACTGAAACCTCTTGGCATTTCACTATTTCAGTATCAGTTCAGATTTTATTTTGCACATGGGTCAGCAGCCGTCAGGACATTCTTTGCCTACTTTGAGAAGTGACGACAACACCAGAGTTAGATCTCCCTTGAGGGTGCCTGGTAAAAGAAAGGAGAAGCAGTCTCACGCTCTGCTCACCAGCCTAAGGGTTCAAATATAAAACCAATTTTCCATGGCTTACAGAGTTACCATACAGAGACCACCCTCGTGTATGCTCCTAGTCTGCTGCTGGTGTGGGATCCTCTATCTTGTCTCAGGCAGCAATGAAGAGCACTAAGATAACTTGGATTACTTTTTATTGCATGTGGGCTAAAAGTGTACACAGTCATGTGTATAATAACCACAGCGCTGCTGACCCACAGAAATTTGTTAAACTGTGGTATGTTCCTTAAACATCTGGTTCATACAATTTCACCAAAAGATACATTTCTTGGTTTTACCACAGCTTCCCCATGTGACTCAAGAAGTTTGACTCCAATTTCAAAGTCTTTAAAATGATTAAGCGATTCCACAGCTACAGTACAATTTTCATTCTGCCTAAAATGTTTGTATCCTGTATTTGATCACAATAGATTTTCAGATTAAAGTAAAGAATATGATAAATGTGTCAAGATCATAAGGCACTCTTTCTTTCCTATTCAAAATATACTACCATCATCAAATACAGTACTGAAGTGGTGGAACTACTCACTATATCTCACAATTTGATGCTAAACTGAATTTTTATAGTCTTTCCCTAAAGGAAGTAACAGTAGGGATTGAAAAAAGTTAGGGTGTAATCTGAATATGTCCACCTCCAGTTACATGTTTTATCAAAAGAGAGATTTCATTCCAGTTGCCCAGCTTTTTCTTAGCCTCATTGTTGAGATCCCTTGAAAGAACATTAATTAGAGTGGTTTGTACAATGGCAGAACTTGTGATTGATTTCATGTTTCTATCACAGCAAGGGAGAAATCATCTGGTCCATTTCTTCTGGAAGTTTATGAGATAAAAAATTGTTACTGTTTTCAAAGAGAAGTTGCATAAAAAACATTTTATAAGTGTGTTTATTGGTTTTCCACACATAAGTAAAGAGAGAGCAAGACAGAGAGTTAATTATTATGTCAGGAAATCCATAATTCTATAGCTGTACCTAAAGTGAGAGCAAGTTCAGCAAGTCACAGGCTTTTATCAAAGTCAAAAAAGCCTGAGAAATGGGATCTCAGTATCAAGGCTCTGCAAAAACAGAAATGGAACTCAAGAGTGATTATCCATCCCCTTCCTCCCCCTTATTCCAAGGAAATGAAATCTTCAAGGCAAAAGGATTAAAGTGAAAACTACCAGCACAGAAATAGAAATTTCTTCCTCAAGATCATTTGCATATTTTCCACATGCACTTTATGATGTCTGGAGCTTTCGGCACCCATGTCCAAGGCTTTGATGTGGGTCAGCACTTGGCAGGGGCCAAACGAGAGCGGTGCTGAAGATACTTCGACTCCTTGCAAGCGCATTAGACCAATGTAAATGACAATCATATTAGAGTATGGTCACATTGAAATGGTCACAGTTAAGTAACTGCAGGGAAGTTACTGAGCCTAAAATGTCATCAGCTACTTTTATAGTCCAGATTTCTACCTTTCACCTTAATTCTTCTATGGGAGAGGGTGTAATACTCATGATTATTGCTTTCCACCGTATCTCTTCTATTTTTACCTAAATTATTAGTTTCATTTGAATCAACAGGATGACTTTCATTTTGAGGCAAAGTATGTCAAAAAGTCTAGAAAAGATCTCTGTTTTAATGATGGCTACAGATACAAAATTCATTTCTGAATCTGCATTAGGTGTAGTCAGCTCTGAAATGCTCCTAAGTCATTCTTCTTTTCTATTAATTTCTATTAACATTCTAAAGAGGAGATTTATTAATTTGCAACCTTCCATATTAAATATTATTTTGTTGCAATTTAGATTATAAAGCAGTGTCCAGGGGTACCTCTTTCTCTCTCTCTAATATGTTTGAAAAAGAATTAAATAGACAAAGAGGACAGGCCTAAAGTTACAGAAAGATCAAAAAACTAGAAAACAAGAGAAATTAAACAAGTCTTCTTCACCTTAACTCATCCCTTACTTGACTCTTCTTAAAAGTGCATGCCTTCTGGAAAATCCTGGAGAACAACATTTTTGTTATTCATCAGACTTGAGGGAGAAGGAAGTGAAAGACCGTTTACCAGAGAGGGAAAAAGAGGTATTCAAGAGAAAAATCTTTCTTGAAAAATACCCACCTTTTTTGTATAAAGCAAAAATTCTTCAAGTGAATTAATCTCCAGTAATATGTCATGCACAGAGGTGGTGAGAAACAGCATTAATGCTATTTTCTCCATTATTTTTGTTCCAGTGAGGGATAAAAACCTCAAAACCTGAAATACATTTGCAAATTGAAATGTAAAGTACATTGGTACACTTCAGATGAAGATTTTTGTTTTAACGTCTCTGAAATGTGACATTCTTATTGTTTTAAAGTACAAATGTATTCAAATTTCAAAGCAAAAATATAGGTTAATAAAATTCCTAATATTTCCTTTCAGTAAGTGTCCAATAGGGTATTTTGAAAATGTTTAAATATTTGACCAGAAAAACCCCACCTCAAATCCAAACAAACTCACAATTCGTCCAGGCTCCACGGATAGGAAATTCTGTCTGCTGAGAAGATACCAAATTTTTCACAGAGCACAATCCAATCTTTTCATATTAAAATATTTTGATGCCTCTTTTTCCTACTATTAGCTTTCTTTAAATAGGCTGTATAGAAATTATCTGAAATGGGTCAGACTGCAATTGATTCCTTTACTTCACAAAACCCTTTGAGCATCCAACATTGTCACATAGACACGACAGGGGTTCACTTGTTTGGAGACAACCTGGATAGACTTAACCCATCTATAAAGCAAAGATGAATGGGAAGAGACAGCGTCTTAGGTAAAAAAAAAAGTCAAATACCATTTTTTTTATATTTTGCTCTTGCAAGATAATACCACACTGATAACAAATAATTGCTTTTGGTTAAAATAAAAGTACTCAATCATATTAAGCCATATGTAAAAGATTGCTGACAATTCTTGTTCAGTAATGTCAAAAATTACTATTTTTTCTCTGATTTTAATGTACTCCTCAGAGTTATTCTTTCTTAATCTTAAAGGTAAGCATCCTCTTGAGAAACAGTGAGATTTGCTTTTGCATTTTCCACCAAGTTTTCAGGGGAAAAGGATTCAATCATCACAACGTAGGACACAACTAAGGAAAGAGGAGTTCCTTATTAGTGAACCTCTGCTGAGCTTCAAGGTCTGTGGCTGTAAGTTGATATGGTGTCAGCAGATATGCAGGTGTGAGAGAACACTGTTTCTTTCAAGTCTCTCCATTGAACGTGTCTGCTCCCAAATGAGAGAGAAAACACTTGATAAATCTAAACTGACTTGGAGTTCCATGCTGTACCTTTTATTGTGTGCTCAAACACGGTAAAAAATTGGTGCACAAAGCCCAGTCAGCCCTCAGAGTTAAATAGAGAACTCTTGGCTACAGTAACACTGGCTCTCCCCTTGGCTTTGTGTATTATAATAAGTGACTTCTCCTTTTTATTTCTGATCCTTTCAGTGCACTGCATTAAACCACCGTACTAAACCACTCTAGTAACATACATGACTTTCTTTTTAACTAGAATAGTGCAGATATGTATTTAAAGCACAACAGTGTCCTTTCCAAGGTTGTATGCAGTGATTATGCATTATCTTAGGTGAGGGAAGAACATGGGACTGTCATGTATCATTGTCCCATTAAATTCCTGGCAAGAAACATTGAATTGTCAGGGAAGAGGTCATCTTAATCTCTAGATAAATTCACCCCAGAAAATTGCATGCAGAAATAAATATAACTCATGTTATATTCCTGATTCTGTTTTCCACAATGCATAATATCATAGAGCCATAAAATTATAGACTCATAGAATCAGAGATTGGCTTGGGCTGGAAGGGACCTTCTTATGATATAGGAAATATATTCATATAAATACATACATATCTGTATACATATAGATATACGTATACATATAATGCACATATACATATGTGGGTATATATGTGTGTATGTATGTATATATATGTATGTTTATCTATATGTACACACACATATCTCTGAAAAGTCCCTATAGATAAATGTGAGTATGTATGTGTGTATATGTGTGTATATATATATACATATATATGTGTGAAAGTAAAATATAGGAGAAGGTACTTTTTACTAACTGATAAAAAAAAAAGAAAAACAAAACATCAAAATCAAACAAACAGACCTGAATATTTACCTAACGTTAAAATTTAAACAAACAGTTTTCCTTTATATTTTGTTGTTTTCAATCAAGCATTTTTCTTGGCTTATTCTCTAATTTGAAGAAAGTGGTTGGCAGTCAATGTAGGAAGTTAATTTTTCGCATGGGACATTTTTTTTACTGTAAAACATATGGCACTGGAGGCAGAATTCAATACAGTACCTGAAACTGGAAAACTCTGGACAGAAAAGTTCCCAGGCTTGCAGAGCACTTAGACGTCTGTTATGCATTTACAGATCAACCTCAGCAAAACATTGCAAAGTTAAGCACCTGCACAATTGTAGCAGATATAAATGTTTAGCTAAAGGATTTACAAATCTCAAATTTCAGGACATAAGACGAGCTTCTTAGGAGGGAGATATGAATCATATCTACATAACAGCACTTTCAGACACTGTAATCGTTGTTCATAGTAGAAAAATGCCTCTTAATTAGAGACAGATGCTGAAAATTTTGAGTTACATGAAAATGTCATAAGCCAAGTCTCTCAAAGAAAATAATAGGTTACTTGTTGTACTCTTACCTTTCTAGAAATAAAGAAATATAGAAATGGTAAAAATACTTAAAATATGTATTTATCTTCTGTATTCAGCACTTTTGTTTGCTTTGAGCTAGGCTGAAGTCCAAAAAATATGACTGAGTACAGTTTTTTCATAGCCAGGAATCCTCTCCTGGAAACATTAGCCTTGTAACCAACTGAACAACTGAAACAGGGAGGCAAAAAGTGGTTTCTCTCTAATTCCTTATTGTTTGCCACATTAAATCCCTGGCATGTACTCTCCTGTGCTAGACCTATATATATACATATACATTTTTTTAATTTTTTCTTTTTTTTTTAAATCAGAAATCTCTCCAATGTGGTCTTTGCAGCCTTGGCCATTTCGGTTTGACTGCAGTGAAGTACTGATGCTCTGGAACAGTCCCTTTGGAGGAGACTGGCAGAGATTGCCCAGAGAAGCCGTGGCTGTCCCATCCCTGGAAGTGTCCAAGGCCTGGATGAATGAGTCTCTGAGCAACCTGGTCTAGTGGAAGGTGTCCCTGCCCATGGCAGACGGCTGGGATTGGATAGTCTTTGAGGTCTCTTTCAACCCCAAACATTCTGTTATTCCATACCTCTGTGATTCCATAACTTATTCAGAGAATGTTTCCTAAGAGCACAGATGTGTGTGCTGCTTTATATCCCAGTAAGTCTGAGTTGCTACCATCTGAAAAACTTGTTCTTTTCCATGGTCTAGTAAAACAGAATGAGGCTCAAAACCTTTGGGTGAATGGTTTCAGCTTGCTTAAGGATTGATAAAGACAATTTCATGTCCAGATTCCTTGAGAATCAAATTCATTCTCACTTGGCTTGCTAGGAGGCTTAGTTACTCAATTATTTTGACTACCTGAGGAAAATGTTGTGGTATTGCCAGAAGCTGAGGTATTATTGTTTATTAAAAAAGGTCAAATAAGGGAGGCAGGTCTTTGGAGTGACCACTGGGAAGGTGTGAAGTAGGGATAAAAGATGATTTTATTATTGAAAAGGAGGGGGATAAAAAAAAGAACATAAATATCAGATTAAATGTTCCTCATTAAATACTGGAGATTCATCCTGGCCAATTAGGGATAATTACTGAACAATTTTTAGCCTGGTTTCTCCAGGAAATGAGGCTTGAATGATCACTGTGCCTGTCAGTCCCACTTAATAACTGCTGGATCCATTCATCAGCTGCAGATCTGACAGAGGATGATGCTGTCAGAGCAATACAGTCCTCATGGCATTCTTGGTAAGTAGCTGAGTGGTAGAAGATGCCTTACCTATACTTCCTGAAAGAAAAAATAAATCAACAAATCAACAAATTTAACATTCAGACACAGAAGAAATAAATATATTAATTAATTAAAAGTACAAACAGAAATATTCAAACCCCAACACAGCTAAAAGGCCTTTGCTCAGTGAAGGGGATTGTGTGGATTTCATGGTGTCTAGGAAGGGATCTATTCAGTATTATGCATTATTTAACCCAGTGGGCAGGAGATAAAAGATTTTGCAATTTGAATTTAGGGGTTATGATACTCAAATTAGTCCTCATTCATCTTAAACTCTATGATATTTTTGTGAATGTGCTACATCACACACAACCTGTGACTGACATACAGGAAGAGTGTCATGTCTCAGACATGTTTCTGTTTAATTCCATCTTGCTTTCATATATTAACATAAACCATGAAAGAAAATAAGTCAGTTCTGACAGTTTATTTATTTCACTTATATTTCCCTGTCAAAACCCCCCATCTTTTAGCATGCTCTGGGTAATAGGAATGGAACCATGCTTTGATTTAATGACAGGATCTAGCACCTTCTATTGGCCAGTTTTCTAACTTGAGTCCTGGTATCCTGGCTGTTAAATGTTGCACAGGCTAAATGGAATCATTAAAGGAGCATTGGCTAGTGGGTAAAACCAACACCATGGAAAGATGTTCAGCTGAGTAATGTCTTTGGCACCTGATTTTTGAGGTGTCCATTAATTAAAATGAATTTCATCTCCCGCAGGAATGTATGTGTTGCATATTCCATCACCCCTGGAGCAGATATAGTAAGTTTTTTTCAGATGGGAGTGTGAAGCAACTCGTTTCACTTTTTGGAGAACTCTATGCATGCAAATTCCTTCATGGCATTTCCCAAACACTTTTGAAAGTTTCCAGACCAAGGAGAGGAGAAGAAAAAAAAAAAAAAAAAAGTTTTCCAGTGAATAACACTGCTCTGACCAAATGCAGAGCCTTCTTTTTTAGGAAAAATAATCCTCCTTCTCTATTTTTACCCATATATATTATTATTATCTCTAACTCTTTGCCCCCACACACACACACACAAGTGTGTGTGTGCACTCTCCTTTCCCATCAGACTAACAGAACCTCTTGAACGTACAGGATGCTTCAGGAAATTCATGCATAATTTCAAAGTACCTTTCAA
>JAWWMO010000096.1:67931887-67949198 GCA_035047845.1 Dendrocincla fuliginosa
ATGCATGAATACAGGTCAACCATCACTTACTATGAAATAGAGATTTTGAGAAAAGGAAAGTTATGTACAAATGATTGAATGTCTCTCTGTCACCAAAAAAATTATTTGCTTCCAGTGGGGGAGTTTTGTATTGCTAGCAAGGAAATATCTTTAATTTGCTGTGATTAAAGGGCATTTGCACTTCTGAAGTCCTGAGAAATCCTTCTGAGTGAGGAGATTGTCTAATTTGAATCCCAAGGAAAGGTTAAGTGAGTAAGGGAATATGTCTTCAGATCAGAATCCTCCTCCATGACAGAAACAGTACACACCTTGCATGAAAATGGAAGCTGAGATGGAGGTAGCAAAGATGTGAACAATTGCCACCCGGGGTGTCTGTTTCTGAATCAAATGCCAAGACTTCACAGTAGCAAACATCCCTTTTTCCTGTAATGTTTATCTTCTGCTAACAATAAATTCGGGATATGTGGTAAATAAGACTTCTGTTCTTACAGGGTGCTCTATAATTGCACCAAGGGGTTATTCTCACATTACCCGGTATCTCAAGCCAGTTTTCAAAGATATCCAGAAAACAGTAGGGTTGTTCCTCACCCATGGTTTTCCAGGAGCTGGGAACAAGTCCTGTCATTGCGAAACAAACATGTCCACTGTCTCCCTGTCATACTGCAGGACAGTACAGAAAATACTTTACCTTTGAGAATTTCCCATGAGTTTGTAGCTGAAGTCAAAGTACCATGTGGACTCCAGGATATGGTCTGAGACTGTAACAAAAATAGAAAAATGCTGACATCCACCTGACAACACAAATGGGCAACATCATTATATTTTTCAAATTTAACATAACCCCTACATTAGCATATACTTAACATTATTGAAAGTAGTTGTCATATTAACATATAGAGGTTTATCAATGCTACTGACCCTTTCAGTTGAAAGAGGAACTATGTGAGACAAATGAGGATGTGAGTAAATTCTCTTACTCTGAGGGGAGGGGAGAGAAGAAAAAAAAATCAAAATTTTTGGGTGGTCAGTTGTTAATTAGCTATATTAATTACATTTCCACTAAGCAAAACCAGATCAATCAGGACTTGGGCTGAAATAGAGCGGTGTTCCATAAATGCACTCTCTGACCCCTGCGGCAGTCTGATGCATTCCTGGGAACTGTTTATCCTGTAAAAAGCAGGAGTGTAACTTGTTCTCAGGAACAAGCCCAACAAAGATTAAAGGCGTAATTAAAGACCAAAACTTCATGCTATATACCATAAAAACCTCTTAACAACGTTGGCTATAGTGAAACTTTATATTATAAATAGACTGAAATGCAAGGTTGGCTTTCCAAACACTCTATTTTCAAATATATTGCTGAACTGAGAGTTTTCATTGGATAATTAGTTGTGGTAGAACAAATTTCTGCACCTTAAGTTGATTTAGTCCTTGGAGCCTCCATGTGAGTTTCTGAAAACAGAAAGTATGCAATTAATTGCTCAGCAACCTGACTGGAGAGCTGTAAGGAAACTGCAAGTTAATAAGCTTGAAGTGCATTTGAAAAACCTTCTGTGTAGGTAAACTAAACTCAGAAAACAGCACACAGTAGGAAAAGGCGTGTTTGTACTCCTGTTCACTCATGCAGGTCAGACCACCAGGCAAACAGTGTGACCCCAGAAGGTGAAGAAATGCATTTTCCCAGTTGTTATGCTGCTAGCTGGCAGTTTGAGGGCCAGAATTGTATCTGCATTATGCCAGTGTACAAAATAAAGTTTATCTTTTGACCCTGTGGCATGAGGAAACATGTAAAAACATCTCACACCTGATCCTTGTATTTGCCTTCAAGTACTCAGATCAGCAAAGGCTGAGACCAGGGAATTTCCCCTATTTAACTAGCAGGAAAATAAATAATTTGCGAGTTCGATGTAAGAATAGTATGGAAAGACATGAGCAACTACCTAAACTTTCCCACCAGCCCTACCCTTGTGCTTGTATGGGCACAGGCACGTATCTGTGGCATCATCCCCACTGCTCTGCGTACAGTCACAGTTTTCAGAGGAAACACTTGCAGTGTGTGAGATTCACCACGGCTGTGAAGCTTGGCATGGTCAGTGCCTTTGTTTGCAATCGTTCAGAGCTGGGAAGGGAGAGGGAAAGGGAATCTGCCTTTTATTACAAAGGCACAACTGAGGGCAGTGCCAGAATATACAATAAATAACAATAATAGTACCAAAGTAGAAGTCTTCTATCTAACAGCCTATTTGATGTGTGAAACACTTAATTTAAGCATTTCCCTTTGCGCATGAATGTTTGAAAAGCCATTTTTAAAGTGAAATCTGACAGCATTCATTCATCTTCTCCAATTTAATTTTACCATATCAGGGCTCACAATGCAAAATTTCAAGGCTTTATTTTTAATGCAGGAGGTCATGTCAGAGAATAGTGATCAATTTTGGCCCTCAGACACAGGAAAGAGAATAGTCTGTATATGTGTAGTGTCTTCGGAGTGGGGAGGGCAGGGAGAAAGAAGAAAAAAGAAAGAAAATTCTAACACAAGTAGAAGCTGAGCCCTCTCTCTATCACATGTAACAGCATACCAGTAAAAAGTAGTGATCTGTTAATTTGTGGGTAAGAACTCTAATTTCTAAATAGTAATCAGTAAGGAGATGGCAGGTGGTGAGCAATTGCATTGGGCATAATTTTTTTGTTTCTAATTCTTCTATTATTATTATCGCTATTATTATTGCTACTATTATCACCATCTCTTCCCTATCTGCCCCAATGAACAACCTCTATCTCACCACACAAATGTTACCTTTTTTTTTCCTGTTTTTCTTCATAATTCTCTCCCCCATCCCACTGAAATGAAAGAAGTGATCAAACATCTGTGTGGCATTAATTGCCACATCAGGAAATGCAATGACTGGTGACAACCTTATTCCCATAAATATCAACACATTCTGAGAAAGTGCAATCCTGATTAGATGAAAAGCATAATCCCAGCACAAAAGCTGTAAAAATTAGTGCTTTGAAACCATCAAATTCTGGTAACTCGTTACTGTGAAGACTTTACAACCTTAGAATGGTTTAGGTTGGGAAGGACCTTAAAGATCATCTTGTTCTACCCTCCTGCCATGGGCAGGGACACCTTCCACTAGACCAGGCTTCTCCAAGCCCCGTCCAGCCTGGTTTTCCTGGGAAAATTATCTGGAAAGTTATTCTCAAACAAGAAGAATGTGTCTGAAAGAGGCTGGAGGATGAACAGATGGAGCAACCCTGGGGAGAAGGACTTGGAGGTGCTGGTGGGGGAGAGGCTTGGGCTGATCCCACAGTGTGGGTAGCAGGGATGGGGGGGATTCTGTCCCTCTGCCCCTGAGATGATACTCCACCTGCAGAGCTGCCTCCAGCCCTGGGGAGCAGCACAGGAAGGACAAGGAGCTGTTGGAGAGAGTCCAGAGGAGGCACACCAAGTTAATTATAGGGATGGAGCAGCTCTGCTGTGAGAAAAGGCTGAGAATTGGGATTGTGAAGCTGAACCTTATTCAGCTTCAAGGTGACCTAATTGCAGCCTTCCAATACCTGAAGAAAACTATAGGAAAGATGGAGAGGAACTATTTAGAAGGGCCTGGAGTGACAGGATGAGAGGGAATGACAGGACAAGAGAGTAAGTTTTGATTAGATATTAGGAAAAAATTTTTCCCTGTGAGGGTTATGAGGCCCTGGCACGGGCTGCACAGAAAAACTGTGGCTGCCCCATCTCTGGAAGTGTTCAAGGTCAGATTGGATGTAGCTCTGACCACCCTGGTCTAGTCAAAAGTGTCCCTGCCCATGGCAGAAGGATTTGGATGTACGTATCTTGAAGGTCTCTTCCAACTGAAACCATCCTAGGATTCTAGGATTCTATGGCATGGACAAGATGAGAGGAGGAAGTGAGGCCAATATAAAAGTTCACCCAGGAGTTCATGTACTCATTTTCATATCAGCTACGTGTATCCTTGTGGGAGGCATGCAAATGTGGGAGGGTGAAATAGCCTCCAGCAAGCACCCCAGCATGCCTCTTGTTCTGTAGAAAACTTGCCTGTACAACTATTTCTTTTGGCTTGAGGCTCTGCGGCTCTGAAACTTCTTATGAAGAGGAAAAAAAAAAATAAGAGAAAGAAAGTATCCCTTAAGGCCTCGTTCCATGGTTTGAAAGCCAATTTTTAACAGCACACATAACTTTCAAGATTAGATGCCCTGAAGCAAAATAGAGTTCAGAAAGTTTGGGGGCTTTTTCTCCATGGGAAATGTTTGGAAGTTCCATGAAGCTGTGCGTGGTGAGTGCTGGCGAAGGGCAGGAGGGGCAAGCCCTAAAATACAGACTTGCAAAGAGGGGAAGGCTTTAAAAAAATACAGCGTTGGGCAGCTGCCTTGGAGGACGTTTCAGGGCTGCGAGGTTAGGGTGTTCATCCCATCATTTTAATCACAGAAAGACTTCAGATGACTGGCCCCTTGCAGTGATACTGTGTCTCATTTAGATCTTTTTTGCAGCTGTTTGGGCCAATGTGAGTCAATTCACTTAATGGAACTCCTCCTGATTTACATCATGATCAGTAGACTTGGAAGCAATCGGAGAAATTCTGGCAAAAGCAGTTTCGCATGATATTCCATTAACCTACATTCACACAAAGATGCTGTCCCTTTCTTTTCTCCCTTTAGATTCTATTATGTTCAATTCTGAGTTATGAGGCTGGAAGTTGGTTCATTCCTGTCTTCGCACTTAAGATAAATAGCATAACAGATGTGTCACTGTGAAGCCCTACATGGATCGCTATTTTTCTCCCACTGAATTGCAACTTGGAAACAATGTTGGATGACAGTTGTGGACATTGAAAATTGCTTGAAATGTGAGTGGAATATTAAATTCTGAACTCAGTCCAGCCTTTAATAATGTGCCAGCCTTTGTCATCAGTTACTTAACAACAGATATGCATTCTACCAGAGAAAAATACCCTGAGATACTGCCTCAATACACACAGATTGTATATTATCATATGGCATTACAGAACATGGCTACAACATGGGCCCTAGTATTCTCTTAGGTTTTGTCTACTGGAGCCTTCTGTGGCTAATAAATATAATAAAACACAATTTGACACCCAGTGGTGAAGGGGACGTGCAATGCACCCTCCACTTTACAGGTGATTTTTGTTCTTGCCCATACAATGCTGTTGAGTCTGGAGATTATTGAGTGGGGCTGTTTGGGGCTTTTGTTTGGTTGCCTTTTAATTTTCTTTGTTTGAGGTTTTTTAGTTCATCTGTATTATGGTAAGCCCAGACATAATGGTTCCTTACTGTTAGATGCTGCAAAAATCTTTGACTGCTACTGTGGTTCCCAGTGGGGTTTCTCCTTGCATGTAAATATATAGCCAATGGGTCATTAGTGATAGGAGGAAGACAAAGAAACTGTGAGAAGTACCAATGTCACTGAGTTAAAGCTGGTTTGTAGCAAGCATTGCAAATGGAATACGTATTTATATGAAAGAGACAAAAGAAAGAGGTGATACAAAGATTCAGAGGGGTGGGAATGCTTAAGAGTACCTAGTGAAAAAAGGAGTACATCAGTTGAAAAGAGTTATTTTGATGTTATTTCAAAAAAAAATTACTTCTATAGGAGTATTTCACTATTCATCACTTGCAAAGTCTCTGTTGACAAGAATATGTGCCTTAAGTCCTCAGGTCATTGGCAAAGTGGGTTAAACTGGTTTTCTATGACACACCATACCCTTACAGAGGAGAGTTTCTCTATGTTAATAGAAATGCAAGCACTTTATTTCTGGAGAAACTGTTTTGAAAGATTTTGGAAGTCATGCTGCATCAGGAAGTTTATTTTTGACTTCAGTGGGAACAGGGATAGACATTTCCTGAAAGCAAGGCAAACCTGTCCAAATGTTTTATAGCCAGCACATTGCCTTATTCACACTGCAGGTTCCTTAAAATGTTGAAACAATGGCATTCTAATGTTGAATTTATATTTTATAATTTATGCTGCTTGATTACTCTTAGCGTCTCATTCAGTGAGAACAATGAGGAGGTCAGTCAATTCTGTGTTTGTTTCCATTGATTGCCATTATTTATTCATTAGCTCATTTATTTGTGTCACCTGACAATACGCATGATGCTATACAGACAGATAAGAAAGCACTGACAATCAATATGCAAATACGAAAAAGGAAGGTACAATTCAACACGAACAGACCTGACGAAGGACTGTCTTGCTAACTGCAGTATTTATAAGAATTGTGGGAGTTTGGCAATTTTTTTCACACTTTTTTTTTCCTTTTTCTGACTGACATCAGTGAGACTCAGCTGGAGTTCCTGCACTGACACCAATATGACTTAGTGACAACCTATGGGAAACTGGGGAGGTGTATGGCTTCATAGGGGTATTATGACAAAAGGTTTGATGTGATGGAAAGGGGAAGCCAATACAGAATCTTCAGTGTCCCTTGAGGACTGGTAAAACAAGTGAGCAGTACAAAGAATGTAAAATTTTATAGAACTATAGTAAATATTTAATATTTAGACACTGGGAGTACTTTAAAGGCCTGCTTGTGAGTCACCACTGTCATAGCTGGATCTTTGGGAATAATTTCGTATTGTTTGTTACAACCACAGTGCAAAATGTGATTAAGTGCCATGAGACTGCTTTTAAACACTCTGAAAATACAGCACTTTTTCTCCTTTTTTAACGTTTTAATTCTTTTCCTTTATTTCCTCCTTCTTTTTTTTTTTCCTTTCTTTTTAAATTGGTAATTTTCAACATATATATTAACATATAAAAGTGAGCACTAAAATCACAGAGGACAGGGTTCACAAACCTGGCCTTGTGAAACCTTTCCACATTGCACAGTCCATTGCTTAAGACATAATTTTCTCAAGGTGTTGGAAGCTTAAATTCAAGTTCATGCTTTGAAGCAAAGAGGAAATTTAAATTCCAATCTCCTTCTTCCTAGATAATTACCCTGGCTATTTGAGCTGAGATAGAAAAGTACAGATTTCTTTTTTAGTTATCATTGTGGCATCTGAATTTCTTTACGGATCTACCTTCCCAATTTGAAAATATTGTATTTAGTAATGTGCATTTTGGACATTTCTAGTTGCCCTTCCACACTGCTTCCCAACCGACTTATGAAATACAACACAAATATGTGAAACCTTTAGGCTGAAATCATGCCTTTAGGAAATAAATGCTTTCCTGAAGAGAAACTATTCACCACAAGGTATTCCAGGCTCAGTACTGCTATGATTTATGTCTACACTTAGTTTTGCACCAGGGGTAGCTCTGCTGAAGTCAGAGGGACTGCTCAGAGTTCAGAAAGTTAAAAGACTTATATTAGATTTTGTGGGATTGAGCTGATGAACAAGGAGTCCACCAGTTATAGTCAATAAAAAGAGATGAGCAGCTTGAGGAGCAGTCTGTTGAGTGCATACAGTTGTCCAGCATCCTTTAATCTAGCCATTAAACCACATCTATGTCTTGCTTTGCTTGTGAGAGCCATAGTAGAAATAGACCTGAAAGGACATGAACCCTTGAGATCATAGTGGTTTCCAACTGACTGGATTTATGCTGCACCTGCCCTTCCCCTGCAAGTTCCCTACTCACACACTCTGTGTTTGTGTGTCCATTCTGACACAGTGGAGAGGCTGGACAGCTTATTCCTGGGAGTTATCATTTGAGTTTAGTACCCCAAAAAGGACAGATACCTCCAAATCCATGGACTTCTAAAATGCCCCAAGATTCCTAGTTGTCTTAAAAAAGGACATTCATGGGAAAGTGTGTCTACTTACAGGTTATAGGGCTACAATGATGTTGAAGAGTCTGGAGGGGAAGCCACACTCCTCAGTGTCTGAGGTCCCTTGGCTTACTCACCCTGGAGGAGACCGAGAAGAAATTGGAGTCCACAGCTTCCTTACAAGGGGAAGAGGAGGGGCTGCCACTGATCTCTCCTCTCTGGTGACCAGTGACGGGACCTCAGGGAATGGCCTGAAGTTGGTTTAGGTCAGATATTAAGAAAATGTTCTTCTGCCAGAGAGTGGCTGGGCACTAGAATAGGCTCCTCAGGGCAGTGGTCACAGCACCAAGGCTGTCAGAGCACAAAAAGTCTTTGGACAACACTCTCAGGTACGTCATGGGATTCTTGGAGCTGTCCTGTGCAGGGTCAGAGTTGGGCTTAATGATTTTTGTGAGTCCCATCCAACTCAGGATAATCTATGGTTACACAGGTCGTAGGAATATGTGAAATGCAAAACAAAAATTATTTATGGTGCTCCTTAATTATGCAGATTATTGTTATATTACTTTCAACTGAAGAGTTTAGGGCCCAAGTCTGGAAGTAAAGTCATATCACAGGAAAAATGATGCCTTCTGTTGCCTGTAGTCACGACCATCCTCAAAGTTCTTCTCTAAGCAGTAAAAGGAGATCTGAAAAAATCTTAACATTTTGTAATTGCCTTTTCCATTCATGAACATCCAAATCCAAGGTATATGACTATTTCCCACTCAGGAAAAGGATCGTCCTGAGTTAGGAAATAGTTACTGATCTAACATAGTTGCAGTTCAGCAGCTTCTCCACCAAATATTTCCTCTATGACTGCACAAATCACCTGGATGCAACTCCTCAACCTTCTAAGATTTCCCCTGAAATCCAAAGGATTTAACTAGCAAAATTGTCTTGAGGCTCCAGGCTACAACCTGCTTGAGATTTCATTTCTGACAGATAAAAATATGCAGAATATTTCTTCAATACTTCTTAGATGTAGTGTCAGGTTAGAAAAGTCTAAACTTAATGAATGTGAGAAGCTTAGGGTAGGAAATAGTAAGAGCAGTGGTAAAAGAATCCTTTCAATTTAAGTAGTTGAATATGGTTGGAACAAAGTGGTTGCATTTATTTACATAGAAGTTTTCTTTTAAACTAGTTGACAAAATATTATTTGACTACTTGGCAATTAAAAATATGTTTAACAGTATGAATAAATTACTACCTGGTGTTTGTTTCCTAATGTATTGTATCAAGTGAAGGGCAAAAATGAAAATCCATAATATGAAATCAATTCCATTCAAAGCCAGTAAGCCCAAAAAACATTAGGAGATTTGAATCATTTTCCCCTGACCTCTGGCATCTTGTGTTTATTAAATAGAAATCAAGCTGAGGCTTTATAGAATCTTTTGAGAGTAAAGATGATCTGCTGATTTTTCTTAGTAAACAGTAACACCTAGAAATCTGATTTCTGGACAGTTCTTGTGTTTGGCAAGGGTGATGTTTGTCAGGGAGCACTGCTTGCAGACTGATTCATTATACACTTTGATTTCATAGGTAAGAAATTCAATCAATATGTTTCCCACAAAAAAACTCTGTGCTTTGGTGATGAACCAGCTGATGGGAGAGGGATGCTGGGGCAGAAGGATGAAGGAGAGAATCCATTGCAAACAGATGTGTGTTTATAGGGAACAGCTTTGATTTTTAAGTGGTGGTTGTGTGGTTTATCTCAAAGCACTTATATAATGCTTTGTACGAACACAGTATCATTAGAGTGACTAATGCACCACTAACAAAAAGCACAATAGAGAGCTAATGCTAGGCTTGATTTTCTAAAATAGATCTCTACTAAATGCAGCTAAACTGTTGTAACCTGTAGTAATGTTACCCTAGCAATTAATGTATAGCCCAATGGTAGGGTTTGCTAGCTATGGGCTTAGAGTGAGGTGTCATCCAAGTCACCAGCTTTGAATATAGACAACAGGTATTCAACCTCTGTAAAAGCTCCAAGTTCTGCTCTTGCTGTTCTAAACCAAATCTTTTTCCTTGATTTCTTGATTTCAATTATTGCATACAGTGCTTTTAGCTTCTACTTAGCAGTCACAGTCCACCTAAGGTATGGCTGCATTTCAGGGGCAGAGCATTCTCTCTACTAGTTCTCTCATTTGCTTATGTGCCTATAAATATATAGATGTTTTCTAAGAAAAGTTTAGGGCTTTTCTTCTGCATTTTTTGCAAGAGAACATAAAACCCATTAAAAAACAAACAAACATACAAAAATAAACACACAACAAGAAGCCTTCAAGCATCCCTGAAATTCAGTCTTGTCTTCCCAAGAGGTCTGGTACGTGTGGTAATATGATATGCTCTTTATGGGCAAGAAGGGATCAGTAAGGACTTCCAAAAATGCATGGTGATTTGCACGGCTGGAAAAATCTCTGGAACTTTTAGGCTTGCTTCTGGCAGTGAAATCCCACAAGCCCCCAAGTCCATGATGAAACTTTTGGCTAAAATCGTTTTAGATCTCCCCATTACAGTTCTCATTTAGAGACTTCATTTACCACTTGTAGCCGTCTGATGAATGATGACATGCAAACACAGCCATTATGAACTACTGCTATTAATCACTCCTGTCCATCCCATGGCCTCTAAACCCTTGTGGGGAGAGAATCATTACTCAGAATCTCTACATGAAGGGGTGTGCAGAGCAGCAGTTCTGTTCTAGAGAGGCTGTGTGACCACCTAGACACATGTACATCATGTGCTGCAGTCTCCCTGTCCTACAAGAACCAGTCCTAACATGGAGCCTTGGTTACACCTATGTCTACACTGCAATTAAACCACACACTCTAGCTGCATACTTGATAGTGGCTGTGTTATTGAAATCACAGAATAGTTTGGGTTGGAACGGACCTTTTAAAGGCAGTCTAGTCCAACCCCCACGCCATGGACAAGGACAAGGACACCTTCCACTAGACCAGGTTTCTCAGTATCCCGGCCATCCTGACCTTGATGCCCTGTCCAGACTGACCTTTAAAGGTAAAGTCTTGTGAAGCACAACTTTAATTGTCTCATTCTCCTTAAACTTCTCATGATTAAAACACACGTGTTTGTCATTACAATATCAACTGCCATAATGCTGTCCTCAATAACAGGATGAGGAACCTGATTCTCAGCCCAGAAACACAGTTAGACCAGAATAAAAAGTCCACTATGTGACAGACATCTAATGGGAAAAGCCAGGAGGGAAATAGTTACCTAAAACTAATCATTTGGGAAAGAAGTGAGCACACAACAAATGCTGAATGTCCTTTTATCAACGACTATGCCTTGCTATTGAAGAAGCCACAAATCTTGGTTTGCAGCCCAAAGGTGAGGTAGGATGATATACTTCTGGGTATAGTATATTGTCAATGGATGAGAGTTAGAGAAGCCTTCAAAGAGGCCACAAGGGGAAGATAAGCCATGAAGATGAATGACCAATACAGGTGTGGATTACCTTGGTGGGAAGGGAACTGCAGGATTTCTCCCTTCCCCATTAACTCACAATTTATGCATTTATACAGCAAAACAGGGATCCTGTATCCAGATGAGCCATTTACACATTTAAGTGAAAAACTGTATATTGAAAAGCTTCAATTGCAGAAGAAAGTCAGTTATTTAAGAGCTGGCAAAACTACTTCCTAATCAGAGACTTTGGATATACAACCTGCTTATATTATTAAAAAGATTATGGAGAGATAGTTGAGTACCTTCAGAAGAAGAAAATACCAAGATTCTTAAATACCAGTAAGAAAGGTTTAGCAAGCCTAGGAGCTGATACCAGACAAATTCAAATGAGAAATTAGGCACAGAATTGGTTGTTGTTTAGGGTTGCTTGGTTCTTTGTTGGTTAGGGGTTTTTGGGGGGAGTAGAGGGGCATTTAAACTCACTTTCTTGTTTGTTTTCTGGGCTTTTTTTTCAGCCAGAAAGGTCAAACTGACAGATGAAGCACTGAATCCACCAGTATATTTTAAACTATAGGCAGAGCTTAGCCTATAGGTCCCAGCTAGGTGCATTTCTGGACCACATGTTCAACAAGAACAAATTATGCATTAGGCCAAACACCAGTTCCACAGTTCTGTTCAGGTATCTCATGGAAGGGCATGATGGGCTGGTGGAGATCTGTGACTTTCCACTGGCTCCTGCAGCCAGCCATTGGCTTGTCCGGCAGATCTTTATCTGTGATGGGCTTGGCACATTCCCAATCCAGACAAAAGGGAATTAGTCTTTTTAGAGATAAATATGCTGGATACATACCACCTGAGGGAACTTCCCATGACCTGGGAAATCTTTGGCCAGCTGTTCAGGGACCAAAGAATGAGGTCAAGATCTTGGGGAGGTGGGAAGGAAATCTAAGATAAAGGAAGGAAAATTCCACAGAAATCAGGAAAAACTGGAAGTCAAAGGAGGAATGTCATTAAATGCAGGAACAATACTTAGAGGGTGATGCTGGAAAGTCTGGTTTGGAAAGAAGAGCTAGAGGGAAGTGAAAACCAAGATCATAATTTTACAAACCATGCTGGAGTCATTGGCTCCTACAGTGGGGTAATTCAAGGCCAGGCATACATTATAGCTGGGGAAAGTTAATAATGGCAATAAAGCCATAATCCTGCAGTAACTGGAAGCAGTGCACAGGAAGTTATTTTCAATTTGGTGACTATGTGAGATTTTGATAGCTATTAGAAGGATAATTAGGGGTGAAATGAACATTAAATCAATGTTTGCAAGCTAAACTCTATGTGTGTGTATGAGCATGTCTAGTTTTACTTTCATTCAAAAGCAGGACGAAACTGTCCAAAGTCATACTCTTTTTTCGTGCAAAAATGCATTTTGTCTCGTTTTCTGCACAAAACACTATTTCCTTTTCAAAGCACTTTTCTTATTTCCCTCAGTCCCTCACGACTACATCTGTGTAGGAAGGGAGCCCTGCTACATGAGAAAAGGAGTCTAGGTCACACTGGCAAGCTGAAGTCTTTGGGGGAAATCACTTACTGACACAAATCAGAAACTTCACAGGTCCAGATAGGAGTAAAGAGGGGCTTGGAGAGAAGGAGCCATACACATGTATGACCCTGTTTAAAATCAACAATTGTATTGCACTTCTGGATAGACTTTTCTTTTACTGGAAAATTTTTTACTAAATATGACCCTGGGCTCACGAAGTTTTCAAAACCGTGTTTCAGAGAGAACCGTCATCTACTGCACATATTCCACTATTACCTCCTCACAGTGTGGATCTAAAAGAAAACACCTTATTATACCTAGTAGAGAATCTGGGTAGCACAGAGGTGCTTGGCTAAAAGGAGAAGCTGCTTTTGGCCTGAATTGCTGTCTGGTGTAAATAAGCCATGTTAGCTTTTCAGTTGGGTTTGGAGCCAATGCAGTAAGGTAATAAACCAGGTAATAAACAACAAACAAAAAAAAGCCAAAAAAGAAAACAAACAAACAAACAACAGGGAGGGGAGAGACTGTGATCTTCAAAATATCATAAAATAAAAAAAGTCCCTCCTGGATGTTCATCTGAGCAGGGTGGAGTGCATTTCCCCCCCACCCAAAGCAATGGTCTAAAGAAGATGTTGGTGCTGTCAGGGCCTGATGAAATGCTTCCAAGCCACAGGGCAGGGCTTCACGCTGCCTTCACACGGGGAAAGTTTTCTGCGCTTGTCTTTGCAGCAACACATATTCCCTCAGATTAATTCCAGCTGTGCAGTGCCTCCTTGGCAGAGTTGTTATGTATTAGTAATGCTATCCGATTTGAGCGAATGGTCTCCCCTTGCACATCTTGCTCTCTTACCAATGCTTTCTGTCACACATGCATAAGTACACAAACCTAGATAATCTTTTTTTTTATTTATTTTTAGACAGAGGCCAGATTTTTCCCTAGCTGCTTTCTTCAAACAAAGGATTTAATACACAACTACTCCTTACTAACACAAAATCCTCACTAGCTTCCCCTGAAAATAGTGTTGGACAAAGTTTTACTGAGCATTATGTCATTTACAGGCAGGAGACTGCAAGCACCAAAGTACCATCTTGATGGTGTAAATCAGGAGTAACTCCACCATCATGGGGTCTACTGTGTGTGGATACAGATAGGGTGAGAATTGTGCTGAGAGCACACAGCTGCAAAGTTTAAGGATGCTCAAACCTGATCTTTAACTTTTCAACCTGCTCAACCCAACCTCCACTAACATGGAGTTGATAGCCTTAAATATCTACTTTTTTTATTTCTTAGCCATGTCATTTTTACAGCTTGCTTCTTATCACAGACTTGTCTTCTGCAATGGTGGCACATGGTGGGCCACATCATGGTCATTTAGTTTCCACAACAGACATCCAACAGCTCTGAGACTGTCTCCCTCCAACAGCATTTCAAATACTTGTGTTATCAGCCATACACTCACATATATATGTGCACACATGCACATATAAAGAAATTCCTGCAATAGTATCATTAGCATGACTCTCACCTCACTCCCTTCTCTCCCAAGCACTTGCAGAAATACAATTGCATTGCAGTTGCTTAATTTCTTCCCAAACAGAGCTGAAGTCCTGAATTTGAGATTCAGCTTTAACTCGTGCAATACGTCTTGTGGCAGTCAATGCTTCACATGTACACAGGCATATATTTATACATATCTGCTCCGTAAGTGGTCTTCATCTACACTAATGGTAGTATAATATACACTAAATCTTATACCCATGTCCCAAAGCACTTAACCACACAATGTAGAAACCTACACATTAAAACTGAGATATATTTAAGGTGCCTCACCACAAGTTATTCATCAAGGTAGTTTTGCAGACAGATTTCCATCTTCCTGCTTTGCTGACAATTGTGTCAGTCTGCAAGCCACTACTTGGAGAGAGTGTTTGGGTAAATCAACAGGCACATTATAATATTCACTGTAAGTCTAGTAAAATGCTAAGCCATTAATTTAGCACATTACAGAATCAGCTTTCAACAAAGATCTTAGAATCACAGAATCATAGAAATGGTCTGTGTTGGAAGGAACCTTAAAAATCATCTTGTTCCAGCTCCCTGTCATGGGTAGGGACACCTTCCACTAGACCAGGTTGCTCAATGCTCCATCCAGTCTTCTCTTGAAGGAACAGGGTCCTAAGGTTTTAAAAAATTGTCAGTCAATGCTCACTTTCCATTTATTTTCTTCTTGTTCCTTTGCTCTTCCAGCAATCTCATTTCCTTTCCTTCTTAAAATTGCCAAAAAGCTGTTAAAATGTATATTTGAAACCAAGTCAAAAGTAACATTGGAAAATGAGAAAATGAATTGCAGCATACTATGTCCATGTCCTGGCCCTAGGGGTTTTTTTGGGGATTTGGGAGATTTTTTTGTTTTGGTTTGGTTTTTGGTTTTTGTTGTGCTGGGTTTTTTTGGTTTGGTTTGGTCTGTTTTTTTCCCAGGCTTTAGGAAATTTGCTTGAGAAAATCTTTGGGAGTGATCATGGGCAAGGCAGTTCAATGTGGATCCTCAAAGACATTCAGAATTCCTCTTACAGTTGACCTTCTAGCTGTTGGCTTGTCTGTGTCTCAGTTTCCCATTTGAAATGGGGGTTGCTGTATTGCCTTTCCCTGCATCTGAACTTTCCAGCACTTCAGTGTCTAACACTGTTGTATGACTGGCGTGCGTTAGGTGCTCCACAGCACACAGCTTTGCAGAATTTATGAATAGTGTTAGACTGTGCTGATTTATACATGTTTGCTGTCCCCTTGGCCTGTAAACTCCCTCGCAGACCAGAGTCAACATCTTTGAGGCTGGAGGACAGTCCACCACACAGCTCTATGGAATCATAGAATTCTTGGAAAGGAACATCACCAGCCATCCACTCAGCACCACCTCCAAGTTCACCGCTAAACCATGTCCTCCTGTGCCATAGCCACATGTTTTTTGAACACTTGCAGGTATAGTGAGTCCTTCACTGACCTGGGCAGCCTCTTCCAGTGCCTGACCACCCTTTCTGTGAAGAAATTTTTCCTAATGCCTCATCTAAACCTTCCCTGGTGCAACTTGAGGCCATTTCATGTAAGTAGGGTCTTCATTATATCTGACATCTGCAAATACTGTGTTGGAATAAAGCTAGAGAGAAACACTGTGCTTGTACTGCTGAGAATTGTGTCATTCCAAGGGTGGCCATGTGTGGCTCACAAATGCCTTAAATACAGTCTAACTTTTGAAATACACATATCAGACCCAAAAACTGCCTCTGAATTTTTATCATCGCAACAAACTGCTCAGGAAACCAGAAATATCATATCACAGCTTTTGTATGATGTACTTGTGCCCTGCCTCCTGCAAGTTCCATTCTGAAACTCAGTTTGGAGTCAACACAGCTCTGGGCCATGCTGAGAAACCTTGTGGTACTACAGGGAATACAATAGAGGTGGTGGGGCTTTTGTGGGGGTTCCTGTGGCTCACATATCTTGGACTTGCCAGCCATGTGTTTCTGGTTAACATTTCTGAGAGCTCTCCAAAGTGGAAAATCGTTATAAAAACAGAGAATACTACTGAAAAGCTGGCCAGCCATTCTATCTTGTCTGTGAGACTGCTCTGGGGGACTCATTGTTATGGTGTGTGCATCCCCCTTGGGGAAGGCAGTTTGCACATTTTGTATCTGCTGCTGGATGGGGAACTGCAGCACATCTACTTGTTGCAGAGGTTTCTCAGGTGCTGCGATTTGAAGCAACTGTTTGTCAACCCAAACTGTGAAGCCCAATATGCTTGTCCTAGCTTCTTGTCTTGGTTTGTAACCTTCATATCTCCATGTATTTTAGTATTCATCCCCTTGGCTGGTCGTTCTGGGCAATTTTAGTAGGTTGGTAATGTCCATTACTAAAAAACCCAGCTGCCTTTTAACTTTGCAGCTCTGGCCATGCTAAGTGCACAGACATTGCTCTTGTCCAGTAACATGTAAAATTACAGACGCAAAGTGAAGACAAAAATGGGATCCATTGCCATTGATGTTGATTTATTTAGCAGAACGGATGTCTGAACGTTTGTTATTTTCCTTGATCAGAGAGAATTAATCTTCTTCCACTGCCATAAGTAGTGATATAAATTATGTTCATAACTGATTTTGGGCAGAGTGATTAGGAAGATGTATTTGATCCTTGAGGCATCAATAGTTCTTTGCCTTCTTTGGAGCACATTAAAATGCTGCTCTACTATTTAATTCTACAAGCATCTTTGGTACTCATTTCTTATGTAGATAAGAGAGTCCCTTGTGAATGGTGTCCTTTGGTTTCATTTCCATGATACAGCTTTTGAGGAAATCAGGGTCAGAGAACTGGAATGCCAATGTACTTTAGTTCAGAAATGCATTCAAGCCAAAGCAATGGCCTATGGAAAAAAAAAAAAAAATAAAAAAAAATAAAAAAAAAATTAATATGTTGCCCTGTAGTGGGTGGAAAGAAAAGAAATAAACACTATCATTGTCAGACATTGAGCTGGAGGTACAGGAAAGGGTTGGT
>JAWWMO010000096.1:67953784-67965486 GCA_035047845.1 Dendrocincla fuliginosa
CTCTTCCGATCTTGTTGGTGTTGGTCTTTTTTTTTTTTTTTTCTCTAACAAATGCACTCATTAAAAAAGCCAGTAATTCATCTCTGATCATTACTCAGCATTGTTAGAAAAGCAACAAAATTTCTTGAGGCTGCTTGAAATAAAACAGCGTAAGAAAAAAAGCTAATGGAGGGCAAATGCTATCAATTTGTATTTGAGGAAAAAAGCCTCTCCATGTGACTTGAGTCCTGTGCATACTGACATCTGGGAAAATTGCATAGCAGGAGAATGGGCAGAAATGGGTATTATAATTTTTCAGACACAAGTATAAGAATATCCAAGAGTTAAAAGAGAAATTCAAACTTGAAATTATGGTTACTTTTCTACTAGTGGCATTTGCAGCATATTGTGCCTGCTCATCAGCCAGCATGGCATAGACCTTGTTGATCAGAATCTTCAAGCTATCTTTCTAAAAAGTGTGTGGTTTAATCCACCTTCAGTAGAAAGAAATTCAGATGACACATCTTATTTACAATAGATCATATTTTCCTGTCTTTTCATCCACAGAAGCTAGAAAATCAAATCAAATTAAGCCAATATAATCTCATCATTTAAAAAAAGGAAAAGTTGAGAAAATTAAAAAGGGTATGAAAAAAACCTCTTAATGGACATTGTGTAAAAAGGTTTGAATTTAATCTTTCATAATTATGCTCTAAGGCCATGCTCAGATAATTCAGAATGCTTCAGAATTCTTCCTAAAAACAAAATACAGTAACTCCTGACTAGACCTCTGAAACTCCCTCTAAAGCATCAGTGATATTCAACTCCTATTTCTCTCCCTGTGGTTGGGGTAAACCCCTTCTTTCTGCCTGTCATTCCCCTGTAATTCTGATGTGCTGCCACATAGTTCCCTCTATCCTCAGAGCACTCCTTCATAATTGTTTTGTCTCTGATTTCTGATTTGGGATCCAGAGGGACCTGGACAGGCTTGAGAGGTGACATTGTGTGAAGTTCAACAAGGCCAGGTACAAGGTTCTGCAGGTGGATTGAGGCAATCCCAGGCATAATTACAGTCTGAGAAGAGATTGGATTGAGAGCAACCACAGGGAGAAGAACTTGGTGATGGTTGAGAAGCTCCCCACGACCCAGCCGTGTGCCCTGGGCTGCATCCCCTGCAGTGTGGGCGGCAGGGTGAGGGAGCAACTCAGTCTAGTGGAAAGTGTCCCTGCCCATGATAGGGGTCAACATGAAATGATTTTTAAGATGCCTCCCAACCCAAACTATTCTATGAGTCTCTGTTTTTGTGTGGCTTGTTACTTCACGCTTCCTGTGCCAGACATTTTAACTTATTTATTTGCTCCATAAGCAAGTTACGTTGGTAGCAACAGATCCACTGAAACTTTTTTTTTTAAATAGTAAACATTGCAACACAGAAGGATTTGTACATGTTGAAATACCTTATTTTGATATTCTTTCAAATCTGAGTGTTACTGCTACTGTCTGGAAGTATGTTGTGAATACTTGGCAGGTGGTTTTTTCCTTCTTTTCCCTATCGTATACATGGTGAATTGTGGACTTGAAGCATGACATTCTTGACAGATAAAACTCCCACCAGAGTCTATGCCTTGTATTAATACGTGGTGATGTTTTGATATCACTGTTAAAAGAAAGAGTCTGTGTGAAAGAATTTTTAGCTGTAAACTACAGACAAAATTAGAATGACAATTATTCAATCAATTTGGTACAGGTTTAAATATCTATTGAATTCAATGCTGACTCAGTAAATCAGAGAAACAAGGTACTTTTCTGCCTTATTGTTGTTTTCATACAGTCAGATAAAATACTGCATTCTGGTGAAAATGAATACCATTTTTCAAAAATTATGTATCCATTAGATTGCCCAGAGAAGCTGTGGCTGACCCATTCCTGGAAGTGTCCAAGGTCTGACTGGACAGGACTTGGAGCAACCTGGTCTAGTGGAAGGTGTCCCTGTTTGTGGCAGAGGGTTGGAACAAGATAATCTTTAAGGTCCCTTCCAAACCAAACTATTCTGTGATTCTAAATTAGCCGTTTCCAATTGTTCTTTTCTGAAGGCACTTTGTGAAGTTCTTTGGCTGTTGGCAGCTTGGTTAGTCCACCTCCAAAACAATATATCAAACAGCTCAGCACAGGCAAGTTGTTAAATGTAAAAAGTTCCTAAAACATCTGCAGAAGAGATTAAACCTTCTGAAAGTTCTTGAGGAAGTTGGAGTATTAAGAGTGGCACTTGATAGGATTGTTTTCTTCTTTTTATTCTTCTTTTTCTTCCCAAACCTGGGAGAGCCAGTTTTATGACATGTGAGGCTATTTCACACCTGAAGTGCAGATGATACTATCTCTACTGATTCCATGTTAGGCAGGACGACTCTCTGAGGCAGGATTTTGCAGCTGTAGGGGCTGGCTGTGGCAGAGATAATCCTGGTGGTTTCCACTGCAGGTGAAATGATTTATTGAAATCTGAACTCAACACTCAGTTCATGAGAAGCCCACAGTGCTTGACAGAACCTTTCCAAGAGAACAAACTATTCAGTTATAGATATGCATATCCCCTGGTGAGCACCTGAGATGAGCCCTGATCCTTCTAGTCCAGTCAGAGTTCCCAACACACTTTGGGTGTAGGTTACTTTTCATTGGGACAGTAGTGATGTCCATTGCTGGAGGTAGAGTGTTAATGAAAACTTCTACTGATAACTAAACATTCTCTTGATGTTTTTCATTCCCAGTGCAGTGTGTGATCCGGGATGGGCATAGCCCAAGCTGCTGCTCCTCTGTTTTAACCAGATTTTAAAGTCTTGTTCAGTTTTGCTAGTAATTTCCTATGCAACAGTCTCTCTCTTTACTTTTATTTTGTGACCATCAAATGGATCTCCTCCAGCTTTACATCAGCCTGTTTATCACAAAAATTCACTTTTTTTTTATCCTGAGCTAAATTGGTGCAGTTCATAAGAGAGTAAGGCAAAGATGAGTATGAGCTTATGGCAAGTCCAGTCTGACTACTGGAGTTAACTGGAGTTCCTCTTTTCAGTGCAAGATCAGAATTTAAAAAAAATAATAAATTTTAAAAATCCCCATTAATTACCCCAGAGACCAGAGTCTGTATCAGTTAGGAAAAAACATTTCCCACTGAAATCAATAAGTGTTTTTGAGAGGTGAGAAAAACATACCCAGTAGCCAGTCTACCCTGTATATGATTACTAGGATATGTGTGTGCCTCTGTGTTAATATTGCTTGTTGGTTTTTTGGTTTCTTTTTGTTTTTTTGTCTCTGCAAGGACAAGGATCATCACATTGTATGCTGTGTTACATAATGATGATTCACTCCCAAGAGGTAGCATAGGGTTGAAATTGATGAAAAGGCTATGCCAAGTTAACAAACACTCTGCACACATTAAAATGTGGCTGTGAGTTACCAAATAGATACCTAGGAAAAGAGAAAGGGAAAAAAAAAAAAAAAGAAAAGAGAAAAAGGATAGATGCATGTTATCCAGCCTACGTGTAAAATCTTTGTGACAGCAGAGTACATCATGACATCCTGCAGCTATCCCTTGGCTTACTGATCACCTACTGGGAAATTCACTGTCCTTGTTCATTACTGCCTCCTCTTTCCATACATATATATTTGCAAGTTGTCTTCCTTTTGTAAAAAAATAGACATAAAATCTTTTGTCAGGTTTATTCCCTTAATATATAACTTGATATATTCTTCCTTTGCATGTGCTCTAAGCTGTTTTCTCTCCTTTATGCATCGTAGCAGCTGTGTGCAAGCATTCAAAATTTGAAGTATCTTTTTCTGATAATGTGTTTCTTTGCTGGCTAAATAAGGATGTTTCAGGCTGTAAACACAATACAGCCAAAAGAATGTTGCCTGCTTCTTAGAGAGTCTTTTCATGCCGAAACAGGTGTCCCCGGCCAAGATTATCAGGTGTGCTTTACAGGGTAAAGAGAAAGTTAATGGCTATTAAGCAGTCAGGTCTTAGCATCAGAGGGGTATCTTCAGATCTGCTGAGAGCTTTGCTACAAAGCTATTTCACTCAAAATAAGATTAGGAAAAAAAAATAAATGAAAAGGAATTTCATCCAGATGGAAATGTATTTAGGAAAGGAAGGGAAGGAAAAGAAGGGAAGGAAGGGAAGAAGAGAGGGAGGGAGGGAGGGAGGGAGGGAGGGAGGGAAGGCTCTTTTGCCTGTGATCTAGATGTTGTCCTGGTCCCTAATTCACTTCTACTGAACCCAGCTTTGTATGGACTCAGGGAACAAGTTCATTCCTATGAGAAGAAACTGAAGAGGAGGGTATTATTGAAGAAAAACACTAAGAAAGAGAAAAAAGGAACTGTAATACTTCATAAAGCAAGTAGAAATTCAATCTGCACAACACTACTACCCACGTCCTTGGCCAGCCACTGCCCAGGCATCGGGGACTCCTGTATGATTCAATTTGCCTTACTAGCAAAAATGTGCATAACTCATCAAAACTGTGTTCATCTCCTCCACCCCCAGGCAGGTGTACTGAAAGCTGTAGGTAGCTTAACAATATAATATTGCAAATGGGATCCAAAGTCACACCACAGCTGCAGCTTATCCGCTCAGTAGCACAGAGCTCCTTCTGAAGATCTCCTGGTGAAGAGCAGGATGTTTTCCACACACCTAGCAGGATGTTCTAAACATGGTCTTCTGATGAAGCTCATGAAGACAGTAGTGTTATAGATGTGGATGAATTGCCCATGAAAAGAGCATGGAAAGAACAGGAACTCACAACAGAGAGCTCACTTCACTGCTTCACTTCTGTTGAAGCACTGCCTGCCTTAACAGTGAATCCCTCTTTCTTCCACATAAGAAAAAAGGAACAGGTCAGTCCCAAGTGTTCAAAACAAAGATGCTTGTTGAATAGGCTTGGTCTTTGCTTCCATCCTCAGTTGCAGCTGAAGGGTTTATGACAACGCAGACACAGCAACAACCTGAGTCTTAACTGTTCTTACATTTTCTAGACGCAAATCTTACCTACCAGAAAGCATCTTATATTTTCAAATTATTGACAGTGTAGCTGGTTATTTAGTGGGGATTTTGCATATAGGCTGCTTGTGCAGAGCTGTATTAAATATAGCCCACAGTGTCTGTGTTGAGAGGCAGGTAGAAAATGTGGGAAACTTACCATCATTCTACTTCTGTACATATTTATAGTCTCTTCTGTATATTCCTCTGGTCAGAGGAAAGACAGTATTTTGCTTTCACCAAGAATGTTGTAAAGTCTGTGAAGTCTTATCTATCTAAACTTCCATTGTATCACCAGGATCTGAATTAAATTGGCCACTGATATGCATGTGAGATGCCCTTCCCATCTGGCCTGCAGCCATCACTTTAGAAAAGTGTGGTTTTCTTAGTGGTCCCACATTATATCAGCAAGCTCTGTGAGGGTCTCTTAGCCATCCTGGAACACCTCAAATGGACCAGAAAGCTGAAAGTCTGGCTGATGCAATCACCTCCACCTGGGCTGCAGTATAAACAAGCTGAAAAATGCCCCATATCTTCATTAGCTAGAACAAAGTCTAGCAGGACACATCAACATAGGTGCATGTATAACCTCTGTACATCAAAGCACACTTTGGTCTATACACTGACACATCTGACCTCAATGCCAGGAAAGGTCATGGAGAAGATCATCCTGAGTGCCATTGTGTTTTACATTCAGGACAACCATGGAATAAGGCCAAGCCAGCCTGGGTTTATGA
This sequence comes from Dendrocincla fuliginosa, assembly GCA_035047845.1. NCBI lineage: Eukaryota > Metazoa > Chordata > Aves > Passeriformes > Dendrocolaptidae > Dendrocincla > Dendrocincla fuliginosa. The sequence goes on from JAWWMO010000096.1 coordinate 67,959,527, forward strand.
AAGTCATGTCCTGTTTTACCAACCTGATTTCCTTCTTTGACAAAGTGACCCACTTAATGGATGAAGGAAAGGCCGTGAGTGTTGTCTACCTGGAACTTAGCAAAGCCTTTGACACCATTTCCCACAGCAGGACAAATGGAGAAACTGCCTGCTCATCGCAGTTCCATGTACATCTTTGTTTCAGCAACAGTGTGGTAGCAGGACCAGGGCAGTGCCCGTCCCTGTGCTGGCCCTGCTGAGGCTCCTCCAGCCCTGGGGCAGCTCTGGGACCCTCAGACAGCAGAGACCCTGAGGGGCTGGAGCGAGTGCAGGGAAGGGGACGGGGCTGGGGAAGGGGCTGGAGCAGCAGGAGGGGCTGAGGGAGCTGGGGGGGCTGAGCCTGGAGAAAAGGAGGCTCAGGGGGGACCTTCCGGCTCTGCAAGTCCCCGCGAGGATGGGGGAGCCAGTGGGGTCGGGCTCTGCTCCCAGGGAACAAGAGATGGGAGAAGTGGGAACAGCCTCAAGTTGCACCAGGGGAAGTTTAGGTTGGACATTGGGGAAAATTTCTTCATGGAAAGGATTATCAAGTCTAGGAACAAGGTGCCCACGATATGGAGGGTTCTCCATCCCTGGAGGGTTTTAAAAGCTGTATAGTTGTGGTGCTTGAGCACATGGGTTAGTGGTGGGCTTAGCACTGTTAGGTTTATTGTAGGACTTGATGATCTTAAAGGTCTTTTCCAAACTACGTGATTCTATAATTTGTTGGTTTGTGGCTGCAATATCTATCATCCTGAAAACATGAAGTTCTTTATTTTGATAAAAAAAATTGGTCTGTGAGCTTTGAAGTCCTTTGAGCTGCTGAGCCCTCAAATCCAGAGCTGCCTCTCACCCCGTTATCTGTGTTGCTGCATTCACAACCAAGGCTGAACCAAAAGAAGGAAGATAGACTACATTTGTAATGGGATTAATGGAGATTTTAATGGATAATTTATGGCTGATCAAATGTATTGGAATGGGATGCTGAACCAAAATGTGCTAGCAGACATATTTAAAGCAAAATAATAATGACAAAAACTTTCATTTCCATTTATAATCTACCTTTGCTTGACCTTAATTCAGTTAGTTTATGCAATATTCATAGCAGCAAAAAATCTTCCCTATATCTTTCTTAAATAGTTCCACCATAAGCCTGTGTAGAAAGGAAATAGTAATAATGAATAGGGAGTTTTGAAACATTCATAGAGAAATTCAAAGAGTTCAGAATCTGATCTTTTTCCATTGCTTCACTTTTGTAAAATTGTTCTGGTTTGGCAGAATATCCTGTTTATATATATATATATTTATATCCCCTTCAGAAAATGAGAAAACTTTCATTCTTTTCTCTGTTTTTTGAGTTTAGCTGATCATGATCAGTTTTCACATCACAACACCTTTAGAGTAACTCTAAGCACACAATGTTTTAGTTTATGTTAAAATCATAAAAATAAGTATTCTAGGGATGCAGAATATACCAGTCTGACACTGCAGTTTATAAATATGTTTTTTTCTTAAAAAAAAAAATAGTGCCACATAAAAGCTACAGTTTGCAGTCTACTTACAAAGACATTTTGTAAACACTTTTTGTTATATAGAATCAAACTAAACTTTCCTCTGTTGTTCTTGAACCTGTCACAATATTTTATAAATATCCTCAGCTTTATTTAAATGATTGCAGCCTAGATGAAGCCTGTGAAAATGAGACAGTTTAGATAATTGAAAAACTGGCCTTGAGCCTTTGATTAACACCATATATTCTTCAGCTGATTTAATCTTTCCAGTACTGGTAGTTAGAGTGGGGCTGTGATCACAGTACTGAGCACAAAATATCCTAAGTTTGAAGGGTCCCTCTAGCATCATCAAAGTCCAGTCCCTGGCCCTGCACAAGGACAGCCCTGGCATGGACAACTCTATGAGGAGGAACCCCTTTGTAAGGTAGATATTTTCCAGAGTGTTCTGTTTTGCCATGGAAGAAGGTCAGCTCAAAATGGGATGCGGACACAGAGCTAAGAATTTTTTTCTCTCATCATTTTCCTGTGTTATAAGCTTATATCGGAAAAAACTCTGCATCATCCACCTGTGAGTCTCTTGAAAACTTTGGCTGGTTCTAGACAGTAGAAAAAAAATAAAAGCCAAAAACATATGCTCCACAGAAAATCAAATTTCTAAAAAAAAAAAAAAAAGAAAAAAAAAATTTATGACAATCAAAACCTGAGGAAATAAAAACTTTCTGAATTATTGTCCTTTTCAGGCTAGAAGAAAGGCAGACCCCACTGACTCTGCACTTGGCATTTTCACACCCACATTGACACATGGTCATGTTGTGCCTTTTTTAACTGGGCATCCCAGGACTTGGCTCTTGCAGGGGGAGCCTCAGGAAAAAGTGTGAGAAGCTAAATTATGGAAAGATAGGGAAAATTTAGAGGATAATCTACCTGACTCCATAGGAAACTGGACTCATGCCGCTCATGAAAGGAGTCGTTGGATGAAAGTTTCCACAGGAGGAAAGAATAATCCTGCAGGTCTTGCTTCCCTGGGGGAGGCCAGGGAAGTTCCTGCCTGGCCTCCTACTCCCAGCCATCAGAGCCCTGGGAAAAAAGTGACTTTGTTTTGATTTTTGCAGATTTTTAATTAAAGTGTTTATCATTCCACAGAAGATAAGAAGAAGTGCACAGAGTGAGGGGATTTTTTTTTTTCGTATTCTTATTTATTTTTCTTCAGAGCTTCCTCCCTTGTGAGTAGTACCACTTCAAGTGAAATAAAATTTCCCCCTTGGTCAAACACATTGGAATTTTGTTGGAACCAAAGCATCTGAAGTTGTTTCCATCTTATTTCTCTCTCTCTAAATGGTTTGCCCATACACTTTAGGAAGGCAATCCCTTTCATGTTGCATAGCACATCCTCACTGGCAGCTACAGTGTGTGCACTTTATTAGAGCATTTTTTCCCCCTAGATATAATGGCACCAATTAAATTACCTTGCAGCCTGACCTTAATCTGGCAGGAATGATTATTCCATGAAACAGTTAGGGCTCTAATTGACATGAAGTGCCTGCAAAATATGTCTTTTGCAGCAGACCCTGTCAAAGTCACATTGATATGCTAATACCTATAGCTGGCAGAATCACTTCATAAAGAGAGACACTGAAAATTGAATTATTTCAATTTCAGTACCTAGGAATCTAGTGATCTGTCTGTATATGGAACTAAGTAGGTGCAGTACTTTATATGGGTAAACAGCTGTACTAGGGCGTTGCTATGGAAACTGCTTGACTCATGACAATTGTGTTAGTGATGAAGTCATTAGTGGTGTGAAATGTACTTTGAGGTTGTCAAGTGTACACTCCAGGAATATTTCAACAGTATTAGTGGAGCCTTTTCATTTGCATAATTTAGGCTTTGACATGTGATCTCGTTACGGTGCAGGGAAATGCCATGCAAGGTCCATGGCATGGCTGTGCTCAGTGCCACAGGATTGCTCTGGTGTGGCTCTGCAGCAAAATGCAGTTGGTCCCCGCATGCAGAATAAAGCTCTCTCTATATCAGAACCTTCCTTTCCTTAGTTTGTTGTTATTGTTGTTGTTTTGTTGTTCTTGTTGTTTGGTTGAGGTTTTTTGGTTCTTTTAAACTAAAAAATTGTTTTGAGGCATAGCACTCTTCAAAGATTGAACTGCTTAAGCCTTTATGGTGCTGAGTTTGCTTTGATAGTCTGGACCTCTGTTTCTTTTCACCACAATAGCTCTGGATTTACCCCAGAAAAAGCACAAGTAGGTTCAGGATCATAGGGACCTACTTTTTCCTCATTTTAGTTTTACACTATTTATCACAGTTAGTGTGACTTCCTATGCTATAAAGCTGAATGATGAATCCCAGGACTTTTCTTGGAGTTATATGTCCTTTCTTTTAGTTTTAAGTATCTGAGACTATGGAAAGCTCTTTTTTTCTACTGGCAGGGGGATACAAAGGCCTTAACAGGTTTTTGGCAAGCTGTCTAAAGGGCCTCCTCTAGTTTTCATGTACCCTCTGGCAGTAGGGTGCCTGGTAATCTTGCTGTGTTTATTCCTTTACATGTTCTGCCCTTCATCTGAGCTCTCTCTGAGCAGACAGGCAGGGAGCAGGGACAGATTGCAGATTTGCTTGCTGGAGGGACATCTCTGAGCCATGGCAGTCACTTACCAGGCCCATTTCCAGAGAAATTCTAATGGTTCCTGGGTCATGTAGCCTCAGAGGATGCTCAGACACTGGAACAGGCTACTCAGGGCAGTGGTTATGGCTCCAAGCCTGGCAGAGTACAAGAAGTGGCTGGCCAGTGCTCTCAGGGACATGGTGGGATTCTTGAGCCTGTCCTGTGCAGGAACAGAAGCTGGACTCCATGATCCTTTCAACTCAAAATACTCTCTAGCTCTATAAACATATGAAGTTTTTAAAAAAACCCCTAAAAATGAAGGGGAAAGGGCACTTATTTAGTCTGCATGCACACATATAGGTATATGGACACAGAGATGTAGGAGATGTCACCAGGAGCAGAGAATCAATGCAAGAACTCAAGATTGTCACCAAGATAAGCTAACAGCCCACTAATACCAGACCTTGTGAGTTGATCTTATTTCTCTGTAGTGTCTGATCTACTGAAATGCAATCTAATGCTGTATGTTCACTCTATATGTTCTGCCTAATACTGTATAATCACCAGCCTCTTATGTATTAATTACAGCTTAGCTTTACAATTGGGATGAGCAGAAAAGTAAGCATGAAATCAAAGCTGGATTTGATTAGCATACTTTGACAGGATCTTTACTAGTCAAGGATATCTTTAATAGTGTATTTAAAGTGTGTGCATCTGTGTACGAGGTGGTGGAAGAGACATTTCAGCAGACTCTGGTAGCATAAAAACAATTGCAACTCATTACCAGTTTGAAGAGATTTGAGCTATTTGTATAGTTCAATGACCTTTTGAATTAATTTGTTTTCCTGTCCAGTATCCTCCCTTCCACCTGAATAAAAAGAAAAAAAATCTCCTTTTCTCCTTGGAAACAGATATTATTTCTTTTAATGATAACAGAAAATTCATCTTTCTTCTTTCTGAAAATCTAAGATGATCTATTGCTGTGGGTAGGCTAGTGGAAAAGTGAATAGGACAAGCAGATGAGACTTCTGTAGTTTTACACAACCAGTCCATATTAAGGAAAAAGATTATACATCAAACTTCATATTTAAATCCCCCATTTCTTTCAAACTTAATTCATGAAACCATATTTCACACTTTCTTACTTGTTTTGTTATTTTGTTGGGGTTTTTTTCCTAACCCACTGACCCGTTAGGAGTTTAATATCTTGGATAGCTGGGGTAGAAGATTTTGCATAACTGATCCCTAAATTAACTTCCTTCCATTGCAATATGGGAAAGCTAAAAGCATCCTTAGAAAGTTGTCTGAAGAAATTAAATGTATCTTTATAGTCAACTGAGAACAAAAATGGTGTCATTTTGTCATTACTCTTTCCATGATTCCTCCATATGCTTTCTGAAAAAGTTGTTTACTTTATTTTATTAGCAACAAGAACAACATCACCACAGATAGAAATCCTTGAGTTTCTTCAGAGTCCTTAACCAATACAAGCAGTTAGTTGGATTTAGGACCATGAACTAGACCTTTAGGTACAAGATGGACACACATCGGCCCTAAAGGCAATTTAACCTTGAGAACTTCTCTGTGTGGGGATATGTGGCACAGGGAAGTGCTATGAACAGCCAGGCTCCAAATCCACTGTCCTTGTAGGGAGATCCCACCAGAGAATGCCTCAAAGCTATCGAGACCCTATCATTGGGATAAGTGATCAGAAAATTGAACAGGCACTTGACTAGCCCAGAACTGGCTGTGAATCATATTTAATTTCTGTGTATTTGAAATTGCAATAGATAAGCTTTAGGCTGTGGATTAATAGTTTA
>JAWWMO010000096.1:68004272-68026142 GCA_035047845.1 Dendrocincla fuliginosa
TTTTTTTTTTTTTTGAAAATGTTGCTTCCTTTCGTGTGTCTTTCCAAAGGTTCTTCCCATTCCCTTGCATCAACACAGCAATTTCTGTGCTTACTGATAGGTGATCTTTACTGTGTTTGTGGCTAATCACAGAGCTCAGAACTGCCTCACTCTGAGTCTGTATAACCTCTTATGTACTGCTGTTTGTAGTCCTTGTTGAATGATTTCTTGAGGGCCATTCACTGTCTTTTGGACAGGTTTATTTTCACAAAATGATAGTTTTATTTAATGGCTCTTTATCCGAACTAGATGTTTAGACTTCCTTTATAATCATTGGAGGGAAACAGGCACTTTAATAATAAAAACAGTCTAGATTCTGTTAGCCAGCTAGGTCAGCTGAATCACTTTTTGGTGATGATTTCCTTTCAACTGTAGCCAAAGAAATTTCTTGATGACTAGCTTAGATCAACCCACACCAAATATTTAAAGATTTATGAAATTAATCCTCTTACCTACATGTCTGTCATACTCAGGTCCCACAAGGAACCTCTAGGAAGAGCTACAGACCAAATTATAATGATAGCACCTAAAAAACCTTATCACCATAATACTATAATAAAAACAACACTGCAAAAAAATCCAGATACCAAAAAACACCCCCCCAAATTCTGTGTCACTAATTCAGTGTCCAGAAGCTGTAAGAAAATTCCTTTGGCAAATGACATGTATAATGTTCTTTGACTTACTGCCATCTCGCTGCCTTATAATCAAGTTTGTTTTCAGACAGACTGTGCCTGATTTTTTCAAGATAAGGAGGGTGTGTGTTTAAACAGAATTTACGGGTAGATAGATCTGTAGCACTGGAAGGGCAAAAAAATAATTGAATAGTGTTATATGTATTTATGTAACACTTATAACTGGTTTCCAGGAAGAGGGATTATAAGTCTCCAGAGGTGGTGGCAATAGTCTCTGCAATTACCTACTGGAAAACGAAAGAGCTTGCAAGTTGAAACAACCTTTAGGGTGAAGAAGGAGAGGTACTATTGAAAGGAATACATGTCAGTATGTCTTCCTATAACTCTGCTAATGAAGAGTCAAAGAAGTTTAAAATAATTCTAAAAAGACGACATTAATTGAAAATACTAAGTCTATATTAAAGTTTGTATTGAAGGTATTATAAATATCCTTACAGTGGCAAAGGAAGAGTTTGGAGATTTTGATAGAGAGAAGATGTAGATACACAGATATAAATGAGAGATAGGAACAGAGATGTAAATATTTTTTTATCTTCAGTCCCTCTGGTGTACACTGAGGTTCCTGTATAATCATTGGTTTCAGAATATTATATGAAGTTTTTTACATTGCATTTTTTATTAGAACAAGAGGTAAAATTGTTAGAAAGTGACTGTTTCATCTACTTTATCTCTTCTTTCCCTAATGACACTTTAAACTGCAGAGAAAAAAAAAAAAAGACTAAAAAAAATAAAAAAATAATAATAAAAAAAAAACCAAAACAGTTTTCAGGTCTCCAGCATACTTTAGTATTACCAAGTTTTTGTGGAGGTCAAGGCTGTTTGACCTTTCAGACAGTAGAGGAAAATAAAACCATTCCCCAAAAGCAAGGCCATCAGCTCTTTAGTATGCAGTAATAGGTGAGCAGGTTAGGAATTGATCATGCTGAGTGCAGAGGTTGTATGTCCCAGTTCACATCACATAGTGCCTTGATGCACCACTCAGACATAAAAAGATGGGTATTCTCCTTCTGTCTTCAGTGGCAGGACAGGTGAGGCAGCACCAAGCTCCCCTCTTAGGCCACAACATTTCCATTCCCTTCCCAAACCTTCTCAAACCTTCCCTTCCCAAACCTTCCCACTACAAGTAGAGTTTAACTTGTGCAAACCCCAACTGCTTTCACTTCTTAAAGACGTGATCCTTTCTCACCTGGGTCAGTCAGGTTTGTCTGTCCTTCCTGAAGTCTGTCTGAGACGCAAGGACAGGAGGGAGACCCATGTTTTCAGTGCAGGATATCACTGCCTGCATTGCACACACATGGATTAGGGGAACATTTCTTCAGCAGGCAGGATCTTTATAGTATCCACTATGGGCATGTTTATATCTGTTCCTTGGACGATCTAACATCAACAGCTTCACTGAATGTGCCATCAAACCTGGTGTGGCTGTTTCTGTTTCCCTGCAGTCCTTCCAATAAAACTTGTCCAGGTTCATTAACAGCAGCTATAGAGTCAGGTGTGGGTCTGTTTTCCAGTGACAGGTCTGAGAAAGTGCATCATTTAAAAGGTAAATAGTTTCCCCACAAACAGAGCCCAGCAGCAAAGGAATTTAATTCATGGTATATATCCTAACTCCAAAGTCTTGTCAAAAGCTGGGCTGTTCTCTCAAAGAAAGAGATTAAATCCACACACCTCAGCCTGAATTGTAGTCAGATTCATCCATTGGTACATTCCTGTTTTCACTGGGACTGAACAAGGAGGGTTGATAGATGATCTCATTCTGATGAGTGAAATCCTGACATTTTAGAAACCAGCCAGGGTTTTGCCATCGGGTTTGCACAATAATTCAAATGCCAGTATCCCGTGGGCCTGGAGATACCACAAGATAAAGTTTACCAAACTGTTTTGAGGAATGCTCAGGCTCATCAGGATTTAAATTCTGAGTCTTCCCACATGCAAACCAGTTGTGCTTACTTTAGCAGGACTAAATGACTGCTCATTGCCACGCTTAGCAGGAAAGTCCTGCAAAGTTCAAATCATGTTTCAAGACAAGCAACTTGGACTTTTCTAATTTAAAGTGTTAGGAGAACTTTGGGTCATCCTACTGTACAGGGAAAGAGCAGGTTATGTCAATTTATTCTACTGTTACAGCTTACAGAAGTAGTAGTTGTGTTAATAATAATATTAAACAACTACAATAAGAGCTGCCCAGAGCCACAAATGTGTTTCATCTTCAGTAAGCTTTGGAAATAAAAGATTATCAAACACTTGGTACCTGATGCTGAGAGTTTTCACACTTTAAATAAAGCTGCCTTTGTTTAAAAAAATAAAGAGAGAAGCAATTTTGGGTTTGGCCACAACCTAAATGTCAGTATTGCTGTTTGCTACCTCTTGAAGTAATTAATTGCATTGAAGGTCCAGCAGCTCTTGCTAGCCCTACTGATTGAAATCCAGAGCTGTGGTTCACTGTTTCTCTGTTTAAGTCACCTATATCCCTTTTTACACTGACCTCTGCCTGTACAGAGCTATGGCTTTTAAAGCATGTATCTAGTGAACATGCCTTCAACATCTTTTCCATTCAATTAAAATTCTTGGCTACCATTCCATTTTATCTAGCCTTTGTAATTGGATTCCCAGTTTCTCAATTTTCATATAATCAAGGAGGAGAACGATAGCAAGTCCCCGATAAAGAAAACCAAATGTTATGATTTAATTCTGTCTAAAGGGTTTGCTTTTGCTTTAGCTGAATTTCTGACAGGAAAATAGGCTGCTGGAATCATACTATCATTTGTCCATCTGTGTTCTCCACTTAACTCTGGGATCTCTTGGCCTGTTTCAGTCAGATTTGAAGATGGGTTTGCAACTCTTCTGTAATATCCTGGTGATGTTACTTTCCTAAGAGTTACAGAAGACTGGAATCTGCCTAGAGAAGGTGATTCTGAAAGTGTCCAAGTCCAGGCTGGATGGGGCTCTCAGCTGCTTGGTCTAGTGGAAGGTGTCCCTGGCTATGGCAGGGAGATTGAATCTGGGGTCCCTTCCACCCCAAACCACTCCATGATTCTATGATCCAGTAATCACACAGATAAAAAGACTGTGTTGTGTGAGTAGATATCTATCCAGCCTGGGTATCCAGATGCTGGTGGGAACACTCCTACAGCTCCAGAAGCACAAAGGCTCCCATTTCCCAGTGGACAGCTGTGGGATGTAAGGGAGGACTCCAGGGCATTTTGACTTTTTATCATGCAGGAGACAGGGCAGGGGAAAGGACAGGAAGCTAGAGAAGTGAGCCACCCAAACTGATTAGGAAAAAGGCTTTGTGAATGTCACTGCTCATTAAATACCTTGGATTTTTTGAGAGCATTATAGCCTGGTGAGTTGTTTTCAAACCTGTTTGTGTCCAAAGTATTTTCTGTTTTCATGTTACCAGCAGATCATGAAAATCTGCTCTAGCAGCATGTTATACACCAAGATCAATATCAAAGACAGGTGAAATACATCACTTTCTAGAGGTGCCTGCAGAGGGACTAGGTTAGTCTGAACGCTTATATCCTACATGGCTGCCTTTAGGTGAGATGAGTCGAGGCTTAATTGGCCAGGGCTTTGTTATTGCTAAAAACATGAATCTGAACAGAACAGAACATTTGTATTGACCCATAAAGTAGTGATTTAGTTTACATTGACTCTACCAAACTATTATTCCCTCTCTTCTGTAAGATTTTCTCTTTGGGAAAACTTCAGAAATGTTTAAAAGCCAGTAGTCATAGTCTACAAGCTGTGCCACAAATATTTAGTTACAGAAATCATCCAGTAAGTCTGGTCTTGCAATTAACCTCACATAGTCTCTTCCTTGATTGATATTCCAAAGTCTTGGTCAAGAATCCTTAGATGATATCATCAGCATGGAACAATAAGACATCTATTTTGTTTTTTTTTCTCTCATCTAATGGAAGAACATAGCCAATAAATTCTTGAAGTCAATAATACTCAGCAGCAGCACACTAGTACATCAATTATGGAATTATTAAAAGGTCAAACCTATTTGATAACCATTCACAGAATGCCAGGAACTAGAAGTTTCAAATGTGATGGAATACTTGTGTCTATGACTGCAAGGAGGAGATAAATATTTTGCAAGCCTAACCCATTTGCTTAAAATAAAGCAAGTCATTCCAAATCTTTCATGTTAAGTAAGGTACTGTGTAGCCTTTGGACAGCAAGAAAGTCAAGCTAATGGAACAGAAGGTTAAGGCAACTAAATAGCTGTAACTTGGCAAAAAGGGATACAGAACAAGATAATTGTCTATAAGTATCTGAAGGGAGGGATAAGAATAGTTTCAAGTTGCTCAGGGGAGTGTAATTAGATATAATGGGATGAAATTAGGCAGTGGAAAATATTAGGGAGGAAAATCCTAATGAAAACCTCATTCAAAACCTGGAATGGGCTCCAAAGGAAGCTCTGTTGGAGAAAGCCCCAGCTCTCTGATAAAAGTGAGTGGAAAGAAGAATTATGAAAATGCACCACTGTATTCTATACTGGAAAGGTGATAGGATGATCTTCAAAAGAGTTTTAGTTTTTAATTTAATCTAATCCCTTAGTATACTAAGGAAAAATGGAAGTGATTTCTTTGAAGACCATTTTTTAGTGTCCTCTTAAGGATCAGAATGACCATTGTCACATCTGGACTCTCTAAGCTCTGCTTTTATGTGCAGGGACTACTTGTCCTCTATATATTTTGGATAACTTGTTATTTACCTTGAACATAAGAATCTGGATTAAGTGGCCAAGCACTGATGAAATTATCCCTCCATTAGGATAATGCAATTTTCTCTGCCCTCAAAACTCTCTGAAGATCATGTTGTAACTCTTGACTGGGTTAGAGGTTGGTCAATGTTGTACTGTTTCTGGAAACAAAAACTTTATTTTACCTTTTCTGCTTCTGTGCAACCACAGGTTGTGCTATGGAGTGAGGTTCTATCTGCCACACATCCCAGGCTCTGCCTGTCTTTTTTATTGTGCATAACCTGTGTATGATGTTTTCCTCAAAACCATAATGTGATGAGGAGTCAGTGAATAAAAGACCCACTTTCTCAAATCTATTCTTCGTACAGAGTCATGGTGACTCATTTGCAGAGTTATGGATCATGTTTACAGTGTCAAGGGCTGGAGTTATTCCCATATGACTACTTTTTGGAATACAAGAAAGATAAAATCACTTCAAAAGTATTAGGGAACCACAGAGACCATTAGGCAGCTCTGCGCTGAAAACAGTCCTCAAACCCAGGTTTAAGGGAGACATCCATTTAACTTAAGATGAATGTTTGCAATCACAATAATTGGATTTCATTATTGCTTAACATATTCAAAGTACATTTTACTTGGTAAAGGAATTTTTCTAAAGAAAACTGCAGTGCTAAATGTTCTGATTGAATAGAAAGAAGAGGACACAGAACCATTTAAAATACAAGATAACAATGTGTCACAGCTGAGATATATATTTGTTCATCGTTCTTTTCTGCTGCTGCAAAATATTTCCTTTAGTCTTTAAAACAGCAGTGTTTGTGTATGTGTAGCGGGCTATTCATTCTTGAGTTACTGCCATATACAGGTTTGCAGATATAAAATTTAGTTCATTTAGATTTGTTAGATGCACTATACGTTACTATTGGGGTTGTCCTATGCAGGGCTAAGGACTGGACTTGATCTTCATGGGTCTCTTCCAGCTCTGCAACAGAGTCCTTGCATCTGTGATACTGAGGTACCCTAAGATCCTTTCCAGACGCAACTGTATCTTTAAACTGAACACGGTAAAACCATAGTAGGGATCAAGGTTTGGCCACAAGCACTTCAGGGTAGATAGGCTAATGAGGATCTTATATTTCCAAAGATAATGAAGCTTTCTTCCTCTGTTCTGTACATCCAGAATGTGAACACCAACCAAAATCAGCCCTTTCTGCATCCAGACAACATAGCAATTGTGGTAGTCCCCACCAACCACAGCTGTCTCATGAAGGCTCCTTCATGTCCTTCCTGCCAACTTAAACACTACCTTGGTCTGGAGACCATTTCTTGGAGGTCAGGGATACAATTAGCTTGAACACTTCCTAGACAATTTGGAATCCCACTAGTTCCCTTCTGAACCATCTTCCGACCACAGGCTCTTGGCAACTCGATGTTTGAGGGCAAGGCAGCCCCTTCCTAAGGCTAGGGTTTCCCTACTGCAGTAGAGCTGCTTCCAGATGAGTGCCATGTAATTCCCCAGTCAAAGTAATTGAATTTGAATACAGTTAGAAAAAAACATTGAATCAAACAGCCTGGTGATAGAGTCAGATTATCAGTTAGGACTTCTAGATAAAGGATTGTACTATTGAGCAACTCTTCTACTTTGATGCCCTGTTTAGTTACCAATTTGTTCTACAGTATTTCAGTCAGGTCTACTCCAAGGACCCTGAAGGGTTTATTCTAAAAAGTAATGCAATTTGAAAAGATAGAAAGTCACAGAAAACTCATTTAGTTTCACTCATTGTTACTAGTTTACCATTCTACATTGATTTCTTTCTCCTTTCTATTATACATGGACTATGTTCCTAATAGGTTTACAAGTCTACTGATTAATGTAAGTAAAAATAATACTTGCTTTATTGCAGGGTTAAATAATCTCTTAACCACTTTGCACCCTACAGCACTTTCAGAGCACTAATCTGACACAGCACTATCACAATGACTTCACCTGCCTCGTTTCCAAACCCTCTTGCAGCCTTTTTCGTTCATTTTATTCTCATTTCCTCTGAATATTTGCTCAACTCTTTTTAAATGGATTTGCTTTCACAGCAACTACACCTTTTGTGTGCAAACATTTCAATATCCACCTTATCCTGTTGGGAATATTTACAGAAAGGGAATTTTTGAGTCACTATACAAATATTGAAAGAGCAAATTTAAATTCAAGGCACAGATATTTGGGGCAAAATTGCTACTGAGACTATCTATAGAAGGCACAGTAAAAACTTGCTGGTGATTGTTTCAACAAGTCATTAATAAATGTTTCTGCTCCAATTTCCTTTTGGTGGTCAGTGCTGACTTACTTCTCAGTATCTTTGAACATGCCAATGACAGCGTTCCTGATGTGATTCTGTGTGCTTTAAAGGATCAGATTTACTTCACATACCAATGCTCTGAGTTCCACCAATTTCCTTAGCCAAGACCACTGCATGGGGCAAATCCAGTTAGCTCCTAAAAACCATAGAATGGTTTGGTTTGGGAGGGACCTTAAAGTCCATGTTGTTCCAACCCCCTGCCATGGGCAGGGACACCTTCCACTACCCCAGGTTGCTCCAAGCCTTGTCCAACCTGGCCTCGATAGCTTTGATAACCATAACCTCATCCTTTGTCTCTCCCTCCTCTTCCCAGTGGCAGACACTCCCCTAACATAAACATATTTTTTTCTGGGAGAATAATTAATAGAAAGGTAAAGGTTAACAGCGAAATGAGGAATAGGTTTTGGTTTTGTTTTGGATTTTTTGATAGAATTGCACAGCAGTTTAGAGGGAACTAAGCTAGTTAAAACAGGTTTCTCTCGGGAAGTAGAAGAGGTTTAGTTATGACAGTGATGAAACGCAGGATGAGAATTTATTTTCCTTTTCAGATGTTATAGAGCAAGAAGCCTCTAGTAACCAAGCTGAAATATTTACAGTAAAATAGAACATCTCTGCATTATGACTGTGCTGGAGGTGGCTTGCCTGCTCTGAACTGGAAACCAAGTGCCACAAACTTCGTTCTCCAGCACTGCTACCCTGTCTCCTGGGGAGAATACCACATCTCATTTCTGGCTCTTCCTCTTAATCCATTCACTCAGCCTTGAACTCAGAATTTCATGCCAGAATTTCTGTAAACCTACCAACACCGTTCGTTGTTAGACACCAACACCTTTTCTTCAACCATTAAATCTACAGGGCAAATAAAGTTTTTCTTCTTTTTTTTTCTTCTCTTTTTTTTTCTTTTTTTTTTGTTTTCCTTTCTCAAGTGTCATAAAGAATGTTGGCAATTATAATGCTCTGAGCTGAGAAAAGGTTAGTATAGTTGAATTCAATATGAAGTAGCTGGAAAAATTTTCACACATTTTTTTTCCCGTTTTCACAATGTTTTAAGAATGTGTTGACAAATTTGACAAAAATCACTCAGAAGTCTGAAATGTTTTATTAAATGTTTTCTTGTTTCAGTTTAAAGTACGTTACATTTCAGCAATTTCATAATATTTTTTCAATTAAAAAATATAACAATTCAAACCTCCTATCATGATAGCAGCATTTTTGCCTAAACAAATAATGGCAGACATTTTAAAGAGCAGATCTTTGGGGTTTTTTTTTTTTGTTTTTTTTTCTTTTTGTCTTTTAATACTTTTATTATAAAAACTTATATTTCTGTTCCAAAGAGAGGCGAAAGTATTGATAATGAAGGCAATACTGAAAAATCACCTCCTTCCCAACCCATTCAATATAAAAACAATATTGATATAGAAGTGAAGATCTTATAGATGCTATTTACAACTTTCTAAGAAGACATGCACTGGGTTAGAGGACTAAAGCAGAAATTACCTATCTTTAAAAGAAAAATATCATTGTGAGAATATGTGCAGTATTAGTTATCAAAGAATCGAAGTTTAGGACACAGGGAAAATTCTTCCCTGTGAGGGTGGGCAGGCCCTGGCACAGGTTGCCCAGAGAAGCTGTGGCTGCCCCTGGATCCCTGGAAGTGTCCAAGGCCAGGTTGGACGGGGCTTGGATCAACCTGGGCTAGTGGAAGGTGTCCCTGCCCATGGCAGGGGATGGAATGAGATGATATTTATGGTCTCTTCTACCCCAGAACATTTCATGATTTTATGATTCTGGGATTTAGCCATATAATCAACGGGATAATAGTCACCACCTTGAAGTCAGTGCAGCATGGGGGTGTGAATGAAGTGAATGAAGTGACAGACGTCCCTTCCCACAGCCCAGCCTTGCAAGCTCAGCCGAGGAGGAATCAGCAGAGCTGCAGGCAGGGGACAAGTGTCTGCATGAGCTGAAGGTTCAGCCTGTGAAACACCCTTGGTGAAGGGGCGACACTTTGAAGTGCCTTGGGATTAACATGTAGATTAGGGTGAAAGAATAAAAGTGGTTACAAAATATACCCAAAGAGCCTTAGAATGGCGTTTTTTTGGAAGGGACCTTAAGGATAATCTAGTTCCACCTCCTGCCACCCATGGGCAGAGCTGCCACCCACTAGTGGAAGGTGTCCATGCCCATGGCAGGCAGGTGGCATGAGGTGATCTTTAAGGTCGTTTAGTCTCTGCTTCCCACCAGACCAGGTTGCCCAAAGCTGCACCCCACACTTACTGCTGTTATCCTTCCCAGCCCACATTCCTGGAATGAGGATCAAAACTTTGAGGACTAGGTTGCAATTCTGGTGCAATAGTTACAACACATTTGCCTTTTTTTTTTTTAAGACATCAAAAAGTCAGTTTTTTACTTTTTGTAGACTCTTGGGCATTAGTGACTCTATTTGGCCAATACTCCTCTGTGACACAAAAAGTTGTTCTTACTAAACTGTGGTTCTTATAGAGTTTGTCTCCTCTGGATATGTTGAAAGTCGTGCTCTGTGGTGTGATGGCTTTAGCTCAATGGCAGGTGATTGGGCTTGATGCAAGAATTGCTGGGTGATATTTTATGACTTGTGTTACACAGAAGGTCAGGCTAGATGATCATAATGGCTTTAAAATTCATTAATCTGTGTGCAGAAATATCTGTGGAGGGATTAAATAGGAGTCCCAACATTTATTCTACATGACAAGAAAATTGGATTCAAACATAGGTCTTCAAAGCTGAAACATAAACACCAAGCTGCCAACTCCAAAGTTTGAAAGGTCACACTAGCAAAACTTGCCACTGAATGAGACTGAATAAATGTTCTTTTCCTCAAAATTTTAAGGCGCTTTCCTTTTAAATTAAAAAAAAAAAATATTTCCATTTGAAAGAAACTTACCTTTAAAAAATTGAATTTACAAAGATTATGGTCAAATATTTCATATTTATCTAAGAGAATTTTTGACTAAGCCAGGGACATATATTTTATCACTTTGAAGATTTTTTTTTAAGATTTCAAGATTTTTCTAGCTTGGATTTATTTTTTTCAGTATCATAAAAATATTCATGGGCTAAGGAAATCACTCCCCTTTGAGTACTATCAACTGTGAAAACTTGGCCTTGTGATTTGAAATTTCAAAGCATCAATGCTCTTTGATGCATACTGAGTCCAGACACAGAGAAATCAATCTGTATAGCTCTGCCTACCTTAGTAGCTGCAATGTACTGTACAGTCTTTGTTAAATATTTAATAATTAGCTGTGGTTTAATAATGTGTGTCTGAAGAAATGTTGAAGGCTGGGAGTGGATAATGAAAGAATGTTGTGTCCTGAAACAAACGCCCTGAGTTATTATACACTGTGATGTAGTGGTTTCTTCACTCAGCAAATTGAGTGACTTTGCCACTTGGGGGGAAATAGGCAATTGCATCTAGCAGACATCTGCTTTTGTAACCTCCTGTTTCCCAGGGAGAATCCATTTAGAGATCTGAGCAAAACCCTGTATGGTAATCCCAAGCCCTAAAACACTTCAGTGGAAAGAGTTTCCTTCACACTGCTCGTGTTTCCACTGAATAAAACAATCTTTTATTTTATCCAGAAAAAGAATTAAGCAAGGGTTGTGTGCAGGCATGTGTGCTGCTCTTGACATACAGACCATCCTATTAACATATTAAAAGGTGTCCTGTAGGCTACAGGTCCAGGTAGCTACTCTTTTGCCCAATATGTGGGAGGTTTTCCCATTTTTTAAGTAATTTAGATCCATGGCCTATTAAAAACAGTGTAATTTGTGATGGTGAAGACCTCTTTGCACAACAGCACATATTAAATTTTCTTCAGTGGGAGTGTTTTAAAGCCAGAGCTTGGTTTCTCCTCCTGGCTAAGGGTACAACCTCAAAGTTAGAGAGGTTGGGATATGTGTGGCTCTAACATCATGTCTGCTGAAGCTTTATGGAAAACCTTTCTCGGTGCCTGATGCTGCTGTGTGTAAAGCAAACCTGGCAACTCCTCACCATCCAAAGGGGAGTGACTTCTCTGATCTTTTTAAAAAGTTTTGTGCATATGACATGAAAGACCGTAAGGGGATGGAAGAGAAGATAAACAAATAAATTAATAAGACCAGATGAAACAAACACAGCATGGGGAGTTTTCTCTTCAAGTCAGCTCTGTGCTAGCTGTGATTTGTACAGAGCTCTGTCATCCCTGAAGGTTTCAGAAAAGAAAACAAGGAAAAGATGGTTTCAGGTGTGTGGATGCTGAAGTCTCTGGGTTTGTTGCAGGACCCAGTGAACACAGAGCAACCTATTCCTCGGTTGCATCGCATGTTCAAAAGAAGTGAGTCTCCTCCTCTAATGGCTTTCGGTCACCACAGGACTGACTACTCTTCACAAAATTCTGAAGGCCTTGTGACTTTGGTGGCAGAGTGAAAGCTATTTTTAATTACTACTTTGCACTGCAATGTATCTGGCTCCCCTTTCAGGAGTCCTCTGAAAGGTGAAGGTGCCTTTTCTTCAGCAGAAACTTTTTTTACAGGCCAAAGAAGAAAGCATTTATCCATAGGAGAGGACACACTGGTTTTCCTCAGAAGGCTGGCAGTGCAGGGTAGAGAGGCTGCACAGCAGTGTTTGCTGCTTACTAGATTCTGTGTTGCTCTTCCCCTGCTGGTTTATCAGATGACCTGTAAAGTCCCTGTTGTTTCAAAAGGCATATTTCTTTGGCTTCTCTTTCATAACATTGCCCATTTTGTCACTATTTCTTGATTAATTTATTTACAAGGGATAACGAATTGATGTTTCAAAGTTTGTGACCAGCCATAGACAATTTTGACCTTGGAAGAATAATCTGTATATGATTAAGGTGTTCATTTTGTATGAGTAGATTTAACTTCATACTAACTAGCAAATATCTTTTGACCAGATTTGTTTTTTTTTACTACCTAATATAATGTGAATAAGCTCCCTTAATCCTGTGGGATAAAGACCTTGCTCTAACCTCCTGTGGAAAAAGGGAATGGTGCCCCTTGACTCCATAGTGTGACCTTTTGGGTGTGACAATGAAGTCTGCAACTTGTCTCACGAAAGTATTACAGAGCCCATAACTGAACAGGCTCCTCCAGTTTTGGTCTGTAAAAGAATATATAGAAGAACAACAAAGCCAAGGGCACTTCCAACTGTCCCTTAGAAGCAAAGACCAGTGGAATCACTCATATAAGGGTATCATAGTGTGTCTAGTGACCACGCACCTCTGAAAAGGCATCTCCAAGCAAATCACTAAAAAAGATGTGGAACCACACACTCATTTGTATCCATCCAGGAAAAAAGAAAATCTGTACTAATAGATATACAGGGGTAAAATATTTATAATAAACAGTAAAAGGCATATATACATATAAAAATAGAATTAAATGCATGCATCATACAGTTATTATAGATCATATAGAATTGGTATCTAATGCAGTATGTCTAAAACAGACTTAGAAAATATATATCTAATTAACTATAGCTTTTTTTAATATCTAGACAAAACATGATCACC
Source organism: Dendrocincla fuliginosa (assembly GCA_035047845.1). NCBI lineage: Eukaryota > Metazoa > Chordata > Aves > Passeriformes > Dendrocolaptidae > Dendrocincla > Dendrocincla fuliginosa. Next base: position 68,017,633 of record JAWWMO010000096.1, read on the forward strand.
TTCACACAGGCACAAATACAGAGAAGTCACTCTAATCTCCATTTACACCTGAATAGGTAGGTTCCAAATCCAACTCAGAGACAAGTCTTCCTATTCCTTGACCTCTCTCTAATCCCCTCCTACTCTTGCTGTGGTGTGACTCCCATTGGTATTAGTGGTAGCCACAGACACGTGCAGAGAGGAGAACTCACCTGTGAAAAAATCATCAGTGATAGGTGAACATATCACTCATATATTACAATCTTTATACCAACTTCCTGTAAGATCCTCTATTGATTTTAATGTTTTAATGTTTATTTTTAAGCATTCAGCAACTATGGCCAAATATATCTGACAGATCTTTTGTTACTCTGCCTTCCTGAGGGTCAGAATCCACAGGGTACTTCTGTATGTCCAGGGAGCAATCTCAGGTCTTTTTTGGAGATAAGATTCTATAGCTGCTATATGGCGTTATTGGGAGAGTCATGCCAGAGCTATTTCTGAAGCACTTTCTTTTGTGGTATGTAAGAATAAAGCAAAGTAAATGCATTTTGATAGATTTTATCCTCATTATACTAGAGCAGGCTGTGACTTCAGGCTGAAATATGATTGGAAGAGGCATCACTGAGGTACTGACAAAGTTATGGATGCTAAAATCTCATAAAGTTCTTCCAGGTCAGTAATCTACAGGTCAGTCTGCTGTTACTCCTTTCACTGCATTTCCTAGTGCTTGATCTAACCTAGCTTGAAGGTGGACCAAGAAATGCTTTTGAGCTTTACATCTGTAAGGAAAAACTGCATCCCACAATATATGTCTTATCCCCTGGAATTTTCCCCTGATATCCATCCTGTGTTTTCTTTCACTCATTTCCATCCATTAAGGAATATAATTCAAAATTTTCGGACTTCTGTTCAGGAGAATAGTAATAATCAGGCCCACGTGAATAATTTGTTGGAAATAAATTTAGTCTTTCTGTGTAGAGAGACATGTTTGCTGAGAAATTAAGTTAAGGGAGGTGAATTCAGATGCAGTCTGTGATTCCTTCAAAATCAAGATGCAAATAATATTTTTTAAATATTTTTTTTAACGCTCTTGAGCAGGAAAGTGGCTCTGAGTGTTTAGAAATCAAGCTGAGCTGTTTATCTTTAATGACCCTGGAAGTTGCAAGCTCCTGTTTCATTTCCCCAGCTGGCTCAATACAATTCATCAGGACTGGGGCTTATGCAAGTAACATGGATCTGAATATTTCAGAGGCAGGAATAATGTAAGAAACACAGCAGATAAGGAGGATTATAAAATTAAAAAAAATATATAAACCTTTTTCCTTCTGGACTACTCATCCTTGCACAAGGCATCACTTATTAAAAATATATATATATATAAAAAAATTAAGCTCCTTTAAGATTTATTAGCTGGGTGCAGTTTAATTTTATCTTGTCAGATTCAGTCTAAACAAGCATCCTTGCTGTGAAGGTGGCAGTCAGATTCATGTCTGTCTTGTCTGACTGTCACTTTGACAGAGCTTTGGTGGAGGGTTTTCCTGGTGATCCTATCCCCCCACTGTGCTAAGCAGTGTGATCCCACGCAGCTTCCAGTGCAAAGACTGAAGTAACTGTGAACTTAACTCTTGTCTTCTGCCTCATCTCATGCAAGAACTCATTTGCTCATGGGAAATATCTTTCAAAAAGGTGCACTTGCAAATGCAAGTTTAAGTGGGAGTGAAGGAGCATGCAGTAGTTCTTGATTTTGTGTGATGGAGTGAACTCTTGAGGTGAGCACAACTGCTGTTTCATGAGCTATTCTCTACAAAGCTCTTGATTTACTTCAGCCTCCTTCATGGGCTTGAAGCCTCCTTTATTTTCCTGAAAAAATATGTGCACCTAATTGATCAGTCAATAGATTTTCAGGTCTACTTATCTGGTTTGTTTTCTGTCTCAAGACCTTCCCGGTTGCATTGCTTTCATTTAGATAATAAACACTTACTCACAAACTGGATCTGGCTACTATACAGAAGATAACATCAAAATGCTGCAGAAAAAAATATGCATATTTGGATTATTCCATCATGATATTACTGTTCAGTAGGACACTGGTAGTAAATGTTGTTTGACAGCACTAGCATCATTCATAGAATCATAGAATGGCCTGGGTTGGAAGGGAAATTAAAGACCACTTTGTCCCAACCTCCCCTGCCATGGGCAAGGACAACTTCCACTAGACCAGGTTGCTCCAAACCCTATCCAATCTGGACTTGAACACTTCCAGGGATGGGACAGCCACAGCTTCTCTGGGCAACCTGTGCCAGATTCTGTTCACCCTCACAGGAAAGAATTTCTTCCCACTATCTGATCTAAACCGGCTCTCTGTCAGTGAGAAGCCATTCCCCCTTGTCCTGGAACTCCATGACATTGTAAATGGTCTCTCTCCATCCTTCTTGTAGTTCCCTTCAGGTAAGACCACAATCGGGTCACCCCAAAGCCTTCTGTTTTCTGAGTGAACAAATCCAATTCTCTCAGCCTTTCCTCACCACAGAGATTCAGAAGGCTTTACTATTTATGACCATTGACACACAGGTACCTTGTATAAGGCTTCTTTTCTGCACCACTCATATCTCAATTCAATGATTAACTTGACAAAAAAAAAAAAAATTGTATTTCCCTGATTTTTCATTGCCTTTTTTTTCTCTGTGTGTGAACAATAACCTAATCCAGCCCAGGGAAGGATGCAGTTCAGTCACAGTCAAAGCAATCCCTGAGGCTGTGGATGTGTGAGCAGAAAGGAAAGGCTCAAGCCATAAACCTGGAACATGTTGCATGGTGGCAGCTGGGCACAAACCTGTGCCTGTGTGTTCTGGACCGTGAGAAACAAGGGCTGGGGTGACAAAAGCCAGGCAGCAAAACACATGGGAAGATTGCCCCTGGCTCATCCAAGGGGTAAATTTTGCATTCCTGAGGCTCTTTTGGAGGATGTGACATCTGTTTACAGCTTTCTAAAGTCTGGAGATCTTGACTTGGGGGAGCTTAATCCATCCATGTGCCTGTGGCTGGTGTTGAGTTTATAAAACATGTAGCTGAAGGCTTTTCAGATTAGAGGTAATATACCAAAACACAAAGAGGCAACAAAACCGGCCCTACTGAGAGTAATTACATTTCCTTTAACTTCAGTGCCACAAGGGTATCAACCCAGATATAGCTATCCTACTTAATGGAAAGGATTACATGGAGATGTCTGACCACTCCAAACATTGGTTCTTGGCCAAAATGGAGCTTTCTCTCAGTTTTACTTCTAGCATCAGTTTCACATCTGTCCGCATGGACACATGTTCACATGGTCCCAGTGACTGGTAGATTTATGTTCTCCTCGGCATGTATCAGTGGCTCATAAAAAAAAAAAATGAGAGAAGCTGCCATCTGATTTTATGGTTTTTGGACACTCTGAGAAAATGGTTTGAAAAGCTGGTTGTCTTAATTACCCAACGTCTTACTTCAGAAGAGGAACTCTAGGTTTTTTCCTTAGCTAGCTCTGTTATAGAATTAGTGAGAATAATTGCAAAGGGAGGTAAGAAACCTCAATGTTTTCTTAAAAGAAAAAAAATTCAAACTTATAAATCACTGGTATTTTCACATCACCAAATAGGAACTTTGAGAACTCCAGTGGTATGTGCTGCTGGTCCAGACAACCTGTATTTTATTGTTTTAAGATGCTTCTCTTACTCATCTGGTAGTTTTTTAATGTGCCTCATGTTAAATTTAACATGCTTTTTTCCTACATCTGAAGTTGAGGTTTTTTCTGAGATACTCTTTGATGATGAAATATGGACCCATGTAGTCAATAGTCTTTGGCTAGAAAGTGAAAGAAAGATGTTTCTTGCTAACATCTTCCCTTGGTGGCCTTCTGTGAGATTTTCTTTAAGCTCACCTTTCATTTCTTCAGATCCAACAGAGAGAATAAATTCAGCAAGCACTAGCATCCTCAGTCATCAGGGTTTAAAGCACAAGACCTCTGCACTGAGTGTGGAGAGTGTAGCCTGACTACAGCACCTCCACTCCCAGCCCCCATGACATGAATCAGGACCACTGGCTTGAGAAACTCTTTCCAGCTGCCTGGCAGCTTCACAACAGTGTATTTTTCAACATTAATTCCTTCTGGTCACACAGCTGGGCCATTTCTCCCTTTTGCCATGCAGAAATAAAGGATGTGACAAACCACAGAGAACTTTCTTCTTGTTTCCCCTTGCTTCAAGGATCCCCACTGCCACACACCAAGGCTTTATTTTTCCCTAGAGAGACAGGAAAAGACAGAATAACAAAACAGCCACTACTTGTTTCAGCAGTAAACCTTCAGAAGATGCAGTACCCTAGGTCCTATGGGTTCTGTGAAGATTCATGCCATGTCTTGACAGCCTCTCAGGAGAGAAAAAAAGACCCAAAAAAATCAGGAAAAGTTGACCACTGTACACTGTGTTCTGCATAAAACCTATCTAGAAGTGAGTAATCTCTTACTTGATTGCTGTGACATTAGGCTAATGTCATTAGGCTAATGAGGACAGGCAAAAATAATGTTCATCTTCCATGGTGTTGCTATGGCACCGTGTGCGTTGAAGACATTGTCCCTTGACTGTGTCTGTCATGCAGCTGACTACTCCTGCATTAGTCAGGTTCCAGTAGAGATCTTCAGGACATGATTCACCTCATCCTGAAGTAGGTATAAATTCACCCAGATGAATCATGTCCCAAAAGGTTTATTTCCACCCCTCCACTCTTCCCACACCACTGACTACAAAGGGACCCCAGGATGACCAGCTCTTTTGTTGTTATTTATGTAGTGAATATATAAAGCTGGATCACACTCTGGGGACACATTTTATTGCACTCTGTGAAACCACACACCCCAAAACTTTGTGGTTCTCTCTCTAAACCTTGTTGGTAGTAACAAAGTAGGTTTTTTTTCAGTGTAAGATGTCAGTGCCTGTGGGAACACCCTGTTTCACTAAAAACACGGCACCACCAAAACTTGTCATTTTAAAGGGTAATTGCAAAATGACAATTTTTTTTGAGTTTAGTTTTTTTGGGTTTTTTCATTGTGGGTTTTATTTTTTTATTATTATTTTGTTTTGGTTGGTTTTTTTTGTTTGGTTAGTTTTTTGGGGGTTTTTTTGTGTGGAAGAAGAAATCCTTGAGAAAGATACTTGAAGGAAAGAATATGGAAGGTGCAGGTGTCACTGAGGCTTCAATGCTAGTTGAGAACAAAGATTTCTATGCAAGGTCAATTTTAACTAGTTTCATAGATCCTTGTTGAAAGAGATTACACATGAAGTAGTCACCCAGATTTCTATTATCAACAAAAATGTAGTCAAAGCTGTTAATGGAAATTAGGAAGTGATTCATCTAATCAAAATCTAAGAGTCAACTCAAGGGTGAAATTAATTTTTCCCTAATACTTATTAACTGCCTTGCCTAAGTCTCCCTGAGCACAATGGCATCTGGCTTGCATGTAGACACCTGCACTGTTATTTAGAGTGCCTTCTCTAGGTCTTGATATTGAGATTTGAGGTAGCCATCCCAATATCCCTGTGGGCCGTCAAACAAAAATATGTTTTTCCGACAGTAATTGTTTGACTGTGCTGAGCAGCCCTCTGAGGCTGGGATGAATCACTCTCCAAAAATGTCTGTGTCAGGATACCCCTTTTCTTGACATGAGGATTGTGCCTTTATTTCCTCCTTTTGTAGTTTGCACTATACTTTTGAGTTTATGTCTATACTTAGATATTTATTTCTGTGACAAGACACAGGACTTCTAGATGAAGAAAAGCTGCAGTCACCCCTGCGTTATAAATTATATGTTATATCATGTCAGTCATACAGGTTAGAAAACTCTGCAGAGAACATTTGCATATTTAGAAGTGTCTTCTCTCTTTATTGAAGCAGCTCCTTCAAAAGACCTGACCATTGGAACAGGAAGGTTATACTGTACATCATGAACTCTTGCTTGGGGCCTTCTTGATTGGGCTATGCCCAGGATCCTCAACTCATTAATACTTATTAATATGGGAAAAAATAATTAATATCCACATGCTCCAGAGGAGAGTCCCAAACACTTTAGGAGTTTGGAGGCTGCCTAGAGAAACTGTGGCTGCCTCATCCCTGGACGTGCTCAAGGTCAGGCTGAACACTGCTTAGAGCAGTCTTCTCTAGTGGGAGGTGTCCCTGCCCGTGGCAAGAGGTGGAACAATATGATATTTATGGTCCCTTTCAACCTAAGCCATTTCATGATTTCTGTGATTCTGTGATTTGGCATTCATCTCACCCCATTGCTGATGTGTGTGTTTTGCAGCAGTTGAGGTGCAGACATAAGACGAAGATGCTTCTGCAGCTGCTTGGTGCTTTGGTTTCTTTCATTGAGTTTCATTCTGTGTGGGTTGGAGGGACACTGGCAGGGGAGTATTTCCATCACTGCTCTCCCTATTTCTGGTGGGGGTGGTCGAGAGCACCTCACTTACTCTCTGCAAGTGGTTTTATTCTAAAATCTTCAATCTTACAGACTTATTTCTTTCTAAGGCAGGTGGTAAGTTATTTCTGACAATGGAAAGGACAAATCCTTGTTGTATCAAGAGGCAGAACGTGGCCCAAAACTTAAACAACTTGCGTTAACTGAAGGTTTTGATGACTTGGTTCATAAAAAGCCACTGCCTATTTCTTCTTCATCTACTGCTTTTATGATCTCCAGACCAACCATTTTTACCCATCTGAAATGAGTGTTTCATTCACCTTTCTCTTCAGTTTTATCCTGTGTTTGAATGAGACAGAACTGTAGAGAATGATAGATTCTTCTTATCCTGGTGACTTTTTATGGAAAGGAGGCATTTCATCATTGCCTGCTTGACAGATGATTCAAGGTCTCATCTCAACGTTTCTGGGGGGAAAAAAAAGTAAAAAGGAGAATTTTAGGGGTTTTTTTTCACTTACAACTGTTTGCGTGAATAGCATAAAACAATCAATATGCTTGAGCAGAGATTTTCAAGAGCTCTTTTTTTGTCCCTTTCTCAATATTAATGACGACCTGCACTTACTACCATAATGATTATCTTAAAAGTCTTTTTGGCTTTGAAGAGGTTGTCTCTCCCTGTGAAGGAATATAATCTGAAAAAGTCTATTACTTTAGAATTCATTATTCCTTCTTTCTTTATTTTTTTTTTTTTGGAGTCTTTCAGTGCTGTAAATTAACCTGCTTGAGTTAGTTTTGTGTTTTTTTGCATACACAGCAAGGATAACTACACATCAAATTTATGAGCATCATGCACATGTTGCTATGACAACCCCTCCAGCCGCTGTACACCAAATAACCTTGTCATGTGAACGTTTATCACAAGCACATCAAGTACAGGGTTGCTTGGTGTGGTTCTTTGGCTAAACAGCAGGATTTTTTTTCCTGAATAATAATTGGTCATGGCCTTTTCTGCTATAAGTCAAAGTTAATAAACCTCTGGATTTGAAATTAACCATCAACGGGACATAATCTGAGCATCATTCTTCATAGCTGTGGTGTTTGGCAAGAGGGAACTTTGCAAGGAGCACTGCTCTCTTCTCAGGAAAACTCTGGATTGTTATTTTATTGCCATTATAACCTCACAAAACACATATATAAAATGATAGGCTGTGTCTGAGTGTGCATAGAATGTATTATTGCGTGGTAAATGAAATGTGACTTTTAACTATCAAATCATTTGTGGGAAATAAAGATTACTTTTCTTCTTTTTTTCCTTTCCCTTTTTTTTTCTTAAGGAGCCTCTATAGCCAGAAACACATTTTAATTCTTCACACCCACTTTTAGTTATATTTTTAGGGGAAATTTGCAGGATGTACACCTGGTCCTTTCTTGTGTATTTAAACTCCTCCCTGTGCATGCACATTTTAAAGAAAATGCAGGAATTTAGCTATGTTTCTAATTTATAGTTTCAGAGGGTAAGATTAGTATGTGTGAGGGATTAGTAAGCTGTTTAAATTACTCCAGTAATTTTTATACAATAGTTACATCATAGGTAAACTCTGGCTCATGAATATAAGTATAATGTTTTTTATTTGTTCCAGAAGAAATAATATCTTAGGCTGTAGGTACAGAAATTTTCAGAAAGCTTCCATTGCTAATGTAGCCCTCATATTTAATGCCTCTGCAGAGCTTTTATAACCACATTGTCTTAAATGACCAAGTGAGTAAAGAGCTTTGTAAGTGAGTTTAAACAATAGCAACAGCAGAGTAAGCAAATATCAGCAATGATCTTACTTTCTTCCCCTAATGGGTAGGATTATTTGAGATAATGTATGGTCTTGCCCATATGTGTGTTTTTAAATGATGTTTCATTGTTCTATAAGTTTTCACAGCCACCACACCCAAACCAAAACTTGCTCAACTTGTTACAAAGACTGTTGTTGGCTTGAAATGGAAATAGACAGCATGTCTTCAACCCGTGTTAAATGTTTGCTGTAGAATGAGTTCCACTCTTCCCAGCAAATTCCTATTTTTACCCATAATT
>JAWWMO010000096.1:68037460-68050298 GCA_035047845.1 Dendrocincla fuliginosa
TGATCCATAATAAGGAATGGGAAAAACAAAACAAAACAAAACAAAACAAAACAAAACAAAACAAAACAAAAAAAACCAAACACTAGCTTGAACTGAAATCTTTCAGATTTAATAGATATTTCTCTTCTACTGTCATCTAGCAAAAAATTAAAATGAATATGTATCAAAATAATATCAACTATAATTTTGGACATGAAAATAAATTTTGATCTGGTAGGGGGTTTGTGGGTTTTTGGGTGGAGGGGGTTGTTTTGTTTGGGGATATTTTTGGTTTTGTTTGTTTGTTAAAGGATAAAGAATTTTTTACTGGATTTCTTCTTCCCTACTTTTGATAAGTAAATTTGATATTTCCCATTAACTGGTTTTGAATTTGCATGTTATGGAAAGCAAATTATTTTTAAGTTTCAGTAGCACTTTGTGTTCCAGCATTTATATCAAGATCTTTCTCTTAGCTGAATAGAATTACATTATCAGTTCATAAGAGTGTTTTAATTTTCCCTCCTAATGCTGCCTTTGAAACTTCAGTGCCAATACTTTGATGGGAATTTGTATAGTATAGCTGCCAGTCAAATGAGACACAGGCAATATAGAGGAGAAGATCATGAAAACTCTTAACTGATTTGCTATATATTTTAGCAAGTCATAGAAATACAAAACGCATAGAAAATTTTATAAAAGACAATACATTATCAGTCAAAATCAGAAGACAAAATGTATTATTCAAAAAATGTTGTAATTTGCACTCCTATACATTACTGAGATTTAAAAAATATTATTTCTATATTTAAATCCTCTAAGATGAAGAGGTGGATTTTATTTTTTTTTATTTTTCTTTAATAATTTTTGTATAAGTTTATGTGCTGGTTAAGGGTAAACCAGCAGCAGAAAGGAACCCAGCTCAAAAGAGGTTACAAGTCAGAGCTACAATTTACTAAAAATATTGCAATTAATCCAATGATACATAAAAAAAATTTGATTTAACCAACAAAAGAACAGATGTATAACCCAGCACCCTGGGGCACGAACAGAATGATGTTTGTTGGCCCCTGTGCTGAGCACCATGAGGTTCTCCCTGAGTACAAAGAAAAAGGAAAAGAAAACCTGTTGATGAGGATGATGGTCACAGTCTTGCTGACAGTGGCAGTCACAGTCTTATTGAGGTTCTGATCCTCCTCTGGATCCAACAAGACCCAAAACATGAAGATTATATATCCTCAGGTTCAGGTGGGAATGCCCAACACCTCCCCCAGGGCGGGGAGTTTCACAGTGGGTGTTTTAACTCTGTGAGTCTTGGGATATTTTTGGAATCTCTGATGGCCCATTAGCAGACATGACCCCTCACGCTGGGTGTGAAGGTGTTCATGCCTTCCCCAGGGGGGAGTTATCACAGCTGAGTCACTGGTGTGAAGACAGAAATGTTTCCATGCCTCACAGAGTTCTTTAACACCCAGCTTGTAGCCTGAGGGATCAGGTGTGCCCTGAGCAGCTACTGCAAATGTTCCATTATTAACAGTTCATCAGAAATTACAAAGAAGGTGTAGAATACACAATTTTAGTTATACTCACGCAATGATAAACTGGTTCTGGCCACTGTAACTAGGACAGTCAGTGACTTAGTAATTCCCTGGAGTCTACATTTCCCACCCAACCCAAGCCAAAATATTCAGTGAAATCAAAATTTGCCAAGGCACACTTCATGATATTGAAATATTTTCCAATAGAGAACTCTGAGAATTATAAAACCATGGAACCAGTAAGGTTGGAAAAGCCCTCTAAGACAATCAAGTCCAACTATTATCCTAACACTGCCAGGTCCACTACTAAACCATGTCCCCAAGTGCCACATCTACACATTTTTTTGAACACTTCCATGGGCAGTTCTTTTGGAAATATACTTGACCAGCTTAGGTACACATATTGTCCTCAAGTTACTGAGTATTTCCCAATCTCCTCTCCTACTAAGTGACACAAATCCTGCCAGCTCAGACCTATGGTCTCAGCATTAAAATATTGATATCCTTATCACTGAGAGTATGTAGGTCTGTGTTAAAGTGGCTGAACGTAAGATTTTGGGCTGTGGGACAGAAGTACAGAAATCAAGTCTCCTCCCTGCTTGGCAGCTAATTGCTTAGGAAGAATAAAGAACAGGCTAAGGAAGGGCTATTTTATATGGGCCAAATTTTATTCACAGCTCCAATCAAATCCTTACCCTCAATACAAATTTCCAGTCACCTTGAAGGCTGAGGACAGGGTGGTATGATTAGCTGTGTTTTACTTATTTGAGTTCCTAGTGATACTGATGTTCAACAGGATCATTTAGTATGTCCCCGTTACACCTCATTTTCACATTTAAGTGATTCGTGATCCTGCTTGTATGGTTGCAGGAGCTATGTTCATTTAAGTACAGATGAAAGAAAGTGGAAAAGTAGACATGATCTGGGATACCTTCCAGACAGCCATAGCCACTAAACTGAGGTGCCAAAATTAGGAGTATAGCCACTAGAGCCTTCTCTTAGTTAATGGTGACAAGGAGTAAGCAGCTGCTCCTGCTCTGATGATTCAGAAATTAGATGGACTGTCTTCCTTTTCTTTACTTCTCTAACTGAAGAAGTGAATTCTGGCTAAATATCTCCAAATAGCTGCTATTCAAACCAAAGGAACACCAGAAAGAGCAGCTGTTGGCATGCACTTGGAAAGATTTGCTCATGAAAAGTAGGTTCCTGACTTCTCTCTAGGACCACCTCAATACCTCAACAATCCCTCCAAACAAGTTTAATGTACATACTTTTGCTCTCACCTTTCTTTCATTTCATCACCCTAGAACAAATCCATCAAGCATGAGGCATGATTTCAATAGCAAAACAAATAAAAATATAAGTGGAAGCCAGACGTTCTGTTGGATATACTATTAATTTAGGTAAATCGATAGGCAAAGAGGCCAAGCAAGAAAACAGGACTAGTCAGAGTGATGCATCCTGCTGAAGATGAAGACAGTCAATGAAGAAATCATAGCAAACCAAAATATCATTGATTAGTGACAAAAGAGCTTCATACCTCCATACAGAATTCTTGTTTTCCTGGGGTTTATTTCCTGGAAGGTTTAGCAAAATATAATCCTTCACCCTGAGCGTATGAATGTTGCCATGCAATCATTGTTGCCTTTCTTTTTCCACTCAGTCCTTTTACTGAAATAGACTGAACCTGATGAGTGGAAAGCACAATTTTAAAACCTTTATTTACTTTTTTTCACCACACTCAGCAATAAAAGGATGCTGGGGAGGTAATCTGTGTGTCTGAGGTTATAAAGAGCTGAAATATCATTTATAGCAGCACTTAAATCATCTGGAGATTGCAGACGGAAAAGGATAAATCTATACAGCTACAATGGGAGGAAAAAGAACAAATCCTACCTCTACTACCACATGCCCTTCACAAAATGGACAGACTTTCTGTGTCTGAGCCAAATAATCGATCCCACTCACATTCTTAGTCACAATTTTCATCAAATTCTCTTTTCCGAAATGATGATGTAAGAGGAATGGTTGCTTGACAAAATATGAAAGTCATGCATGATGCCAATAGCCACAGCTTTGCAGTTTTCTCCCTGAAAACCCAAACACTTGGTCTATTTTGCAACTCTTCCTCTAGGAAGAAGAACATGAACCTTGCTTGGAGTGCCAGGCTTGGTTTCCACTGGCCCTGGAAATATGACTGTATATTGAAAACTGGTTGGAAATTTTGTGACTTCCAATGGAAATTCTACTTTCAAAACCTGAGTTTATTCTTTTTCAAAATTTCTTCAGTCCCCAGATGGATTTTTGTTGTGAAAGGTAAAACCCAGTCAAGACCACTAGACAGGAACCATGCGATCAGCTGGAAGAAATCACTACTTTAAATCTGGAATTCATTTTTCGTCCAAAAAAATTAGTATTGAACTAGGAAAAAAGCAAGGGAAGCAAAAAAAAAAAGAGTCAACTGAGTGATTGAGTACTAGGAGAAAACACTGCATCTCTCCAGCTATGACACTTTGAAAACATCTGATCTTGATGGGGCTGTTCCCAGTCTTTCTTGCTCCTTTTCCAGAATGGAGACGTCTTTGAGAAAGTGCTCCTTCCACAGAAAGCAGGATAGCTAGAGAGAAGAGGGATGTTCCTGCTCTCTCCTATTTCCACACAGAACTGGGAAGCCCTTTTTACATAGCAAAGCAGTGATATATTCTCATTTAGTGCAGGCAAATGCCTCTTCTGGATTGATCTTAACACAGTTTTTGGTTTCGTCTTCCTTAAAAACCTTGGAAGGTCCCCATGTGAAAACAAAGAAAGGAATTATAAGATTTCTATTGAAGGGAATTTTTTTTTCAGCTTGTTCTCTTTGCAAACTGATGATGGCCCATGAGGTGTTACTCACCACATCTGAATTTAGCCCAAAGTTGAAGTTTCATCTCCCCAGACTCTATGTAAACTCAAAGTATAAGTGAATGGCTGTGTCAGAAGGGATTTCAGAGCAGAAGTCTGTGGTAAGACCAGATAAATAAGTCTATAATCAGATAAATGTCCATTAGAAATATATTACCCCTTGTGCCCAGAAACCATGAAGAAAAGGGAGAGAGAAGTGGATAAGTGTCAAATTCTGGTTTTGCCATACAGGTTTAACACTGCTGGTGACACATCACAGAGAAAGGTGTCTAAGCAGCCCTTACCACCAAGGAATGAATAGGATTGAAAAGACCAGAGGATGAGGATTAATCCTAGGAGTTCAACTCTCCGTAGTGATTGAGGCTCTTAGATCAAAAAGGGTAATGTGATAGGTCAAGGGAAAGAAAGGTGAAGTAGATGTGGAAAGGCAACCAGCAAGAAAATAAATTTGGCTGATTTCTGTAGTGTGCAATTCACATCCTGGTATAAATACAGGCTAACAGCTCCTGCCCCTCGAAGAATGTTAAGCAGACAGTAAGGAAGAAATATATGGTCAGCAGTACTTTAAAGTGCTTACTCAGAACTACAAAGTAAATCTGCAGCAGAACATGAATTTGAATCCACAGCCTTGAACAAGTGTGTCTACATTGTGTAACATCCTTAAAAAGCACATTTCAGTCAGGCTCGAGGTCAGACATGAGGAGTATTCTTTTATCAGCATTCAAGAACTGCTACTAAAAAACGTATTTATTACAGATCTGCAAAAGCACACAGTTAGCTATTAAAATTTGGTAATTCAAGAAACTGGGATGTTGAGCAAAGAGTCATTCTCCTTCAAACCAAAGGGATCATTTCTCATTCTTGAATAGACATAAAAATTTACCTGGTTGCATAAATACTAAACAATTTTATTCATGAAAGAAAAATTGACTAGGAATTCCTGTATGAAGCTGTTATAGTCAGCTGCATAACCTGCCATCTGAGTCTTAAAACAACACCACTCCAAACCTGATTCTTTTCTCTTAAATGGTAAAACCACTGTTGTAGAAAAGAAATACACTGTTGGGCAATTTGTTCTCTTGCTACATGTATTTTGGCTACAAAATAGTCAGTGGCACTTAGACATTAGAAAGACTCCAGAGGAAGTTAATACAGATGATTAGCCCTAAAGGGGCTGTAAGATGATGAGAAGCCGAGTGAATTAAATTTATTCCCTTAGTGTGAATCTGTGGAGTTATGTTGAGGTTTACAACATTTTTGTTCAGAGATCTCACTGCATCTGTATAACGGGAGGGATGTAGGGGGTTAGTTTGGATGGACAGTAAATTGCAGGAGGGAGGGAGAAGAGGAAAGATGAGGTCTTTTCATTCCATTTTTCTTTTTTGCTGCTAGCTGATTAGGGAAAGCAAGGGCATCTAGGATTCTGCATTTGAAAGGCTGCTAGATGACTGCAAGAAACATTAGGCTGCTTGAAAATGTCAGCACTTTACACTTTATGTAGGACTGAGCTGATTGCTATGGTGAAGAGAACATAAGTGATTCAAAGGTGAACCAGAGGTCTCCGTGTTAGAGATGTGAATGCGAGCAGGATGGGGGAAGGGAGCCTGGGTCCACAAAAAACTGGAGTTCTTTCTTATCTCTAGGCAGAATCAATAATGATTTGATATATATTTCATTTTTGTATGAATTAGTGAGTAACTTGTCAGAGCAAATGCCTTTAATTTGGTATGAGATCTGGAAAGGGAGATAAGACAATCAGCAGCTTCTTTCTGCAACATCCTTATCTGTGAAAGAATCTGTCTAAAGAGCAAAAATGGGTCTTGCTTCAGGAGAAGGAAGGGAAGCTGTGACTTAGCTAACTCGTGGCAACTAACACAGGGTCAAATGCTGATGCAGGACAAGCTGTTTCCCCATCCTGGACATTAACAGGTTAATAAGCATCCTGATGTTTTCTTGAGATTTGTCCTGATGAAGCACAAAGAGCTATATTTTTTTTTCTTGGATTTTACAATAGTCAGGACTTAACCTGGTTAACTGCAATATTTTCAGACACTGGATTCTAATTAACTGGGGTCTCACTACAGAGCGTGGCAACTGAAATAAGAACTATCCTGCTTGTCCCAGAAAAACACCTTAGGATACATTGCACTGCCTTTTGAAGGTGCTTTTCTTAATGATTGCAACCAAATAGACAAAAAAATGTTATCACTTGACATTTAGTGGGAAAAATCCCACCTGTGGGAAACAGTATGTGCTTTCCTTGTGTAGATTTACTAAATGCATAATAACATCTTTAAAATAATGAGCTCCCAGCTGGGATGCATTTTGGACTTTATTTTTCAGAAATCATATCCTGGTATGTGTTAGAAGGAACCTTAAAGGTCAATCTTACTTTCAAACACCCAGCAGGTGAAAGAACCTGTATTTGACCTGTATTGGCAGCTAGAAAAAGAAAAGACAAGGGACACACTCTGAAAAAAAAATAGTCTTTTCATCTGATCTATTCTTAACAGAAGTCTCTGGTCAACTTACTATTTGGCTTTAGTTCCACCTTTCTGAAAATGATATGTTTTTAAAACATTTTAAAACCAGAGGGCTAAAATAAAGCGCAATGTGGGGAACATCCATTAAAAATTTCACTATGCTGGAGACTATAGCCTTGTCGGAGAGGAAACAGGATCATAATTTAATAATTGTAATTATTCTCTCCCTTTTTTTCGGGTCATTGCCTCTCACAGGACACAAGTAAAAGCTTTTTGAGACCTATATGCTGCCTAGATTTCCATCATCCAGAGGGGCAGGCCACTTCATGAAAACTCTAGCTTCAGACAGTGTAATGGATGCTCAGTGTCTCTGTTTGTCCCAGGAATGGATTGCACTCTCCACCCCTCGTTTCTCACTACATGGTTGGATGGTGTTGCCTGCTCTGATTATGTGTCTGGCTGAGACACAAGCCTTGATCATGACACTACACTATGAAATGGCATCTCTGTAAGGAAAGGGGGCTGGGGGTGCTGAGGGATCAGTACAGGGTTTCCCTGCAAGACAGATGAGTCACCGAGTACAGACATATCCAAGTTCCCAGCAGTCAGGTCTTAGAAAGCTTCATGGAGGAAGGGCTGATGGACCAAGACCTGGATAATCCAGCCAGTGAAGTCACCTCCTGGTCAGGTGTACTCATTGAAGCCATTTAGGTCAATATTTTGAGATTGATTTCAGGCAGCATTGTGAACCAGTGGTACTTACTGCTCAGCCTGCACCAGACTGTCACCTCAGCTCCAGTGTACTGCAGGAAAAGGGCTTACAATAGGATAGGTCTTTCCAGTTGTGAGCTGGTAAACTTCACAGCACTGAACCAGCATCCGTGGATTCACTAACCTGGATCATTTTTGCTTTAAGGATTCCAGTGAAAATTCTTTGAGGATTTAGGAGGAAAAGAAAGAAAAATTAAAAGAGAAGCTGCTCTGGCAGCAGAAAGTCAGTGAGATTCCATCCATAGCAGGTTCCTCTTCACTGTGCCATCTAGGCTGGGGCAGGTACATGGGGATGGTGTTAGAAACTTTCTGCGTAAGCACTAAGAGTTACTCTGGGAGAAAAATCTACTGTGTGGGGAATTGAGCCCTGCCAAAGTACATGGGTAGCTCCCAGAGTCTCTGCTGTGTAGCATGCAAGGACAGCAGCAGCAAGTACAGGGTAGCTCAGCACATGAGAGACCATCAAAGAGAGAGCTTTTAAAAAGTCTTTTCGAGATGAATTTACTACTCAGATCTCCAGGGCATTAACTGGTTCCACTTTTACTGTTTCCCATCAACTAACCATCTGCAGGCAACACCTTTTAACAACTTGCTGTAATACATTTACTGGACATTTTGTCATTGTAGTATATTTGAGATATCAAAAAACAGCTGGTAGAGGGCCATAAACAAAGATTTTATTACATATTGTTTATCATCACTTTAGTTTTGGAAGGCTAACCAAGAACATTAATGCACAGCAACACTGAGATGCATCTTTATGGTTGCCAGGAAGGCTAAAGGTTACTTCACTAATAATATGCAAATGGAGCCTTTACTGCATATAATGAATAATCACTTTAGATTAAAGACAGAAATTTCCTTTAGTAGTGCCTGCAATAAAACCTTTTTGCATGAATTTAATAATTAATTTAAAGAATTATCACTTCACTGAGCCTGAATACATTATTTATTAAATGTAATTGAAGTATTTATTAGGTGAGTAATAAATGATGGACAACAGCAATGGGTGGTTTCACTGTTTATAAAATAGCCTCAGTCTGTGTTTACAAGCAGGGATGGTCATATTCCTGCATTGTTATAACACATAAATTATCTTCAGAAAAACAGATATAATTGCCTGCATTACTTGCTAGATTTTCCTTACCATTTAGTTCTTTCCCTTGGATGTAACAACAGAGGAGTCAGAATACTGTCACCGTAGACTACATTACACTGGCAGTCTACATCCTATTTATGTATGATCTTTTTTCTGACTTTAGACTCAATAAAATTTAGGTTGCTGGCATGTCTGTCCAGCATTTGACAGTCTCAGCCTACACATAAAGTCAGAGCAACTGGTAACAAGTAATTTACACATCAGAGTCTTCAGATGAGAGTAGCACTGACTTACATTGACAGTAACAACAGTAGAGCTACCGAACAGTTTCAGTTTAAAATGAATTCATTAGAATATAATGAATTTAATAGCAGTGGGATAAACAACCAGATCAGCAATACCAGCTGCCCTTTTATGTTTCTGAAAGTGTTTAAGATATTGTCACTGGTTAAACTGCTTAAAAACAGCAAGGCTGAAGTTGGTCCAAAAGTCTTCAAGCAGCATCATGGGGCTTAGGAAGCCAAGGAAGCTCTCTGTGGTGGTAACTATTCCATTTTCTGTGTGTCATTGGGTCTAGAAGGCCCAGCTGACAATTTTGATATTAATTGTAACTAAATAGATTAATTAGTAAAGATATTTTATTTTCCTCCTCATCCAACAGGTTGAAATCAAGTTGTAGCACTATTGTATAAACAATAGTAGTGATTTTTGGAGATATTCTTGGGGGGGGGGGGGGACGGAATTAAGAAATTCTAGCTTTCCTTTCATCAGTGTTGCCCAAAAAGTTTAAGTTTAATGTGGAAAGGTATTTTATTTCTGGGATGGGTTTTTTGTTCTAAAGAATGCTGAAGTTTTTCACTCGTAATAAAATATGTTTTTCCATACTAGTGTTGGTGGAAAAACCTTGATTCCTTGATGTATTCACAAAGGACGGTATATGCCATATGAAAGACCAGTGTGTGTGTTCTGCTCTGAATATATTCCACCTGCTTGTCCCAACACCTTTCCAGATCATCAAGAAACAAGTGAAAACGTGATCTTAGCTGAAATGAATTTTTTAGGTGCACTCAACTTCCTCTCTCCAGTCTAGACACAAAACCCACCACTAGAAGGAGGATCCCATAAATACTTAAAATCTGGTGGGATCTATATGAAACCAAGAGTTCTGGCAAGAAACTCCAAGGTTTACTAGGAAGGGAGGTTTTCCAAATGTATAATAAAGCACCACAAAAGAGATTGGAAAAGTGTTTCTTTAATGACAAAAGTCCATCTAAGGCATAGAATATTTTCTTACATTTAAAACTATATGACACTGACTCATAATTGGGCATATTTTCCTTTAACAAGTATGAAGGAAAAAAATAAGATGGCAAAACATATTGCCAACCCAGAATTTTAACAATTCCATGAATCATTCATGGATCAATTTATCTTAGATTAAGTGAAAGCCCCAAATTGTTTTCTTAAAACTTCCCTGTCAAAGGTTGCCCACCTGTATTTTAAATGTAAATCATAGAATATCCTGGGTCGGAAGGGACACACAAGGGACCCAGAAGCTGCCCCACATAACAGTAAGTTACCAAATTTGAACTGGGCATCGTAGAATTGTTAAGGTTGGAACAGACCTCTAAGACTATCTAGTCCAACCATTAACCTAGCGCTACCAGGTCCACTACTAAATCATGTCCCCAGGTGTCACATCCACATACTTTTTTTTCCAGGGATGGTGATTCCACCATTTCTGTGTGCAGCTTGTTCCAGTCTTTGATCACCCCTTCACTGAGTAATTTTTTCATAATATCCAATCTAGGATGGTGCACTGCAGAGATTTAGGAACTTGGTCCTCTCCTCTTAACAATGGAAAGGTTCGTTGATCACTTTATAGGCAATAACACACAGAAAACATATATTCTGTGAGAACTCATCCAGTCTTGCAGACATGTACATGCCAAGATCTGGTGCTTAGAGGTTAAAATTGGAAGTGATCACTAGGTATAGAAGTTAAAATTGGAAGTGATCACTAGGTAAAATGGCAGAGCTCTGACTTCGTGCTCTTGCACGCTCTTGTTGCTATGTAAAGACTGAACATCTTCATATCAGCTATTTGTATTGTTGAAGAACTTCGCTGGTGTCTCTATGGTTGCATCCAAAAAAATACTTTTGTGGTATCTATATGGAGACCCGATGAAAGTCTTAGTAGTTTCTTTTGGTGTTGCAGTCTATAATGCTCCTGTCATTTTCTCTGATGATCCTTAAGGATGGGGAGGGTCAGTTCTATGAAAAACTCAAATTTTTTCTGCTGGAGTTTTTCCATACCATTCTTTTGTTATCATTTTACTGTGCTAGATTGAAACATTTAATTACAAAAGGGTTAAATAATTCCTTCAGAGTTGATTGCCTTTATCTTCAAAAGTTTGCTAGGTATTGTGTATGAAGAAGTTTCTTTCCCTTTCCCAGCCCTCTGGAAATCTGACAAATTCAGGGCAGAGTGCTAGGTAAACATTTCCCCCCCGTTTTCACTGCAAAACCTTTCAACCAGCTTAATTGATTCTCCCACTTGACTGTGTAGTACAAGAGTTTGATGTGGTAAGTTTATACTTGTCTATAAAAGTGAAAAAGTGATATACAAGAGACATTTGTGACTTGTGGTCCATTATCATGATTATTAACTTCTCTGAAGTCCTATAATGAACAATCTGTCATTTACAAGCCAGTAGTACATCATCACTTAATGGGCTGAATACTTCTGTATTTCTAGAAAGCTAGGTAACAATCCATTAAGCAGCCTGTGCCTCCATAACAGATCTTTACTGGTCTTGGACAGAGGGCTAACATGAATCTCTTGAGCTTTCTGTATGTGTTTTGAATTCTGTTTGTTGTAATAAAGTGTCCTCATGCACTGGAAATCTTGGCACAGTGGCTTGTGTCCAGCTCACTTGTGTATTTATGTGTCACAGATGCCTGCCATGCCTATCTGCTGTCATCCTCTGGCACATTACTGTAATTTATTGTCTGGAAAATTCATCTCTGCTTGTGTGTCTGAACTGGTGTTTTCATCTGTTTGCCAGAAGATTACTTTTGAGAGTTGTCTCAGATGGCTTTGAGCTATATGTTTGACTTTTCCAGTGACATCCTGTTGTTGAAAACTTTAGTACCTGAGCCAAATTTGCTTTAATTCCTTGCTGTTGCACCTTCTTATGCTGATTATCTATAGGTACTCCTGAAAACATTCCTGCTTTAAGAAACATCCTACCAGGCCTGATTTTTTCCATTCTGTGCCCATTTTCAGAAGTTCAGCTGATCTGATATATTGAAGGCTGGAAAGAGGTTTTCACTGGTTTGAATTTGTTACTCTTGGCCAGATTTTAAAGATATTTCATAACTAGAGAAAAAGTGAACACTTTGAGCACTTTATGTATCAGAGGGAACTTTTCATATGCAAATCATATGAACAAAAGCTTTTTATTAAAGGTGTATTTTATAAATAATTTACCAAAGGCTACAAAATTATTTATAGTCAGTAATCTGATTGTTACCAAGTCAAACAAATAAATGGGTTATATAGTGGAGACAACATCTTTTATTGATGTGTTTATCCCCATCTTTATCAGATGTCACTTCTGTCAGCAGCAAGCTTAAAATATCTAGCAATCATTTCTGAATCTTTTAGCACTGTTTTATATTAGCACCTTTCAAAAAATATTGACCTATTCATAATGTTCATTTTTTATAGTCCAATAAATGCTTCTAAAATCATCTACACTTGCTTCCTCTGGGATATTTATAGGGAAACTTATACCAGTGTGTCAAACTCCATGACAGACTTTTCCTTAAAGCAGACATAACAATGTGGTTTTGTCACGTAAACTCACACTCAGTAAATAAGAATTCTAGTTATCAATTTTAACTTCAGGCTGCCATTAATTCTTTAATGCATACTCGGAGTGATTAAACTCCATTAATAATCCCAGCTACAAAAGGTGTATCTGCTGTCTATGATTTTGTGTCTGGAAAAGTACCAATCAGTTGCTTTGAGTAATGGGAAAACTACCCTTTCAGGGGGATTTTTA
>JAWWMO010000096.1:68051922-68076754 GCA_035047845.1 Dendrocincla fuliginosa
AGAGAGAGGAAGGTCCACATGGTTTTCAGGAAGAAAATACTAAAACAAGCTGATAATTAGTTTATACACTGATTTGTCGCCTATGCTGTTTAGAAAGCTTTAACTCTGAGAGAGGATTTTTTGTCATATATCATGCACACTCTTACACTGAAGCAGCCTTTATTTGACCTCTTAATCAGAGTGCCAGTGTAGAGGAAAAAGAGATACAAGACAGCTTATATAACGCCTAGTTGGCTGTGTTCCTCTGAACCATCTGCACTTCCAGCCATGGTCAGACTAAATGTCTGCTAATGGTCCCCTTCTTCTATGATCCATTTATATGTCCCTCTTTCTCCTTTTTCTTTTTTTTCTTTCTTTTTTTTTTCTTTTTTTAATGTGAAAAATAAATGGCATTATTGGACTTGCTCTGCTTCAATGCAGCTGTGAATTTCAGGCCTAGAAATGCAGCCAAGGAGAAGTCAGACAGCAAAGTCTTTCTGCTTAGGGAAGCAAGGCCAAAACTGCTGATTTGGCTTCATTTTGATACATGATATAATTTTTTTTTAGTTTATAAATTTTAGTATGGTCCTTAGAGGACAAGTTTTGAGCTGATTCTTTTTCCATTTCTTTTCTTGTTCCCCCACCCTTTAGAAGCAAAGAGGTTTGTTGGGTTATAATTCAGGGTTGTAATTACTGGACCTTGCAATTTGTTAATCCATCTGCAGATAGGATGAAAGCTTAAATCCAATATGTGACTTAAAAGTGTCCAGGATTGGTTTCCTGTACAGAGGGGCTTTGGCCATAAGCAATGTGATCTCCATAGTGCTTTGGTAGTAGCAGAGCAAAGAGCTGAAGTGTCAGGATCTGCAAGAGCCTCCTGAGGGTGAACAGTGCAGGTTTTGCCTACTGAAGGGCTGATCCTCTTGCATACAGCAACCCACCCCTCTTTCACATTCTCTATTGCCTTGCTAGGAAAAGGAGAGAACTCAGGGTAAGCAAATGACTTCAAATTAAATGGGTGAACTGATGAGTCACATTTCAAACAAACAGCAACAAAGCAAACAAGGAAAAAAAATAAACAAAAAAAAAAACAAAACAAAAAAATATTAAAAAAAAAAAAAAGAGGGGACTAAGCTCCATCAAATTCAATATGGAAATGCAAGCTTTCAGAGTCTTTAAACTATAAACTAACGTGTACATGTGAAGCACCTCTCCTAAAATCTGCCTAGGACCTGTTACTGATTTAATGTGTTGATGTGCTCACACCATTGTAATTTTCCCCACATTAAAGTTGAGGGCTGGGATCTTCAAGGATACCAATGTTCCCACCAGAAATCAGTGAGAGCTGGGTTTCTACGCACCTTGAATAATCTTAACTGATAGTCTTGAATTAGAGCCCCCAGGTCCATATTTCACAACCTACACATGCATTTCCATTTTCAAAGGTGCCCAGCATGTAATAGTCTTTACTGACATCAGCAGAGGGTGTGGGAAAGCCGAGCTACAGTGGACACTGAGCCCTGCCTGCCCTTTGTTATGGCCAGGTGGTAAAACTGAGCTCTCCCGTGTGTCTCCATTGCTGCCTGGTTATCCGAGTGTACAATCCATTCCACTCCAACCAACACCATGGAGGTGCTGAGCACGAGGGGCTGTCCTCCTTAAAATCAGCTACCCTTGCAGAAAAGAATATTTATTTTTCCTCCAACTCCATTTCCCACAGGACATCTCTGCGACTCTGTGTGTGTGTGTGTGGGTGGGTGCATGTGACCTTTTGGAGGGTCTTATTTTCTGGGCAGAAAGCCAAATGCTACACAACCTTCCCCCAGCCATGGGCTGTTTCAAGCCTTGGTGAGGACAGGAGGTTAGATCAATTCTTTGTGTAATGACTGGCTCTGCCGGCTTTGGCACAGGGGAGAGTTTGTGTTCGGAGTTTCTTGAAATTAAAAATAAAACTGATGAGGAGTGCAGAGGCCACTTTCACCTCTCCACATGTTAAGCCCTGATTAGGGGCGGGCAAGGAGGGGCTCCCAGGCACGTTGTAAATGAGGCTGGTTGAGCCAGCGCTAATCGTGCCTTTCTGGCAGGTGTGGATTTCCCAGCAGACCCCAGCCTGACACCTATTCATGAGCTGCTCTCCCCACAGCCTTGCCTCTGAGGCCCCCAAGGCCAGGTTTCAAAATTGCTTCCTTCAATTTAATCCTGAGTTCAACAGAACTGGAACAACTGTGGAAATCTCAGCGGTGGGGAGTGCTAAAGTAAATTGCTGGTGTAGCTTAGGAGTTAGAGATGAGCTGTGCCTCCTCTTCCTCTGTTCTCCTGAAACTGCAGGGACTGATTTATATGTATAGGCAGATTCTACTTGTGAGCAGAATCACGCAAGCTCACGTCGCCAGGAATAACACCATTACTTTTAATGGAAATAAGCCATTCATGACCCAAAGCTCCAAAACAGTTCCACACAGTGTGTTGAATACATAAAGTCTAAGGTTTCCTTCTAAAGAAATATGCTGGGGGTTTTGTTCCAACCCAGGAGAAAGGGAAAAAAAAAAAAAAAGGAGAGAGAGAGAATTGTTCTATTAGGCTTTCTCCTCACTATGAAAATCTTCCTTGTGGAAGCAGCAGGTACTGGTTACAAAACCAGGAAAAAAAATTAGTGAATAGGGCTATAAAAAATTATTAGTGAATAAGACTATAATACAGGAAGCTTAAGTCATGTTAAAAAAATAGTAGTAATTATTGCAAAGTTCCATTCATAAATAAGTAGAGCCAGTGTAATAACAATCAAGATCCTCAGTGAATCACTGGTTTCAGTTATTGCAAATTATTAGTTATAGTGGATTCTCTATTTCATTTGAAATAATCTACCCAACTGCCTGGGTTATGGGTCATGCACTCATAGGAAAGCCAACAGCTAAAACCATGAGTCTGCTCTTTCATAAAGAAATGTTTGACCAGTTTTCTTACAAGAGCCTGGGAATAGGACTAAATCATGAGCCCTGTCTCTATGCACTAAATACATTCTGGTCCTGATCTTATACCACTGAATTCAACAAGAATATGGCTAAGCCACTTTGTGGACGAGGTTCTTGGCTGTGTTTTGTAGATTTCCTTTCACTTTCTAATATTCTTGTCCAAAGCTTTATCATATGAGATTTGTAATTGCAATAAAGAGGATTAGTTTAATATCAATTTTGCATCTGTGTCACAAAAATATAAGAAAAACTTACTACTTAGATCAAATTCTGAGGAACATATAAATTGGTGTGAGCAGCCCAGAGAATGTCAAATGGGCTACAATATGAAGTGTAGTGAAGATTAATAGGTAGAGAAATGTAGCAAAAAAAAAAAAGTAAAAAAATAACCATGTGCCATGGCGCATTCTGAAGGAAACATTTTTTGATTTTAAATGACTTCTCCTTCTCCCTTACAGTGCAATTCATACAGTTTTATAATTACATATTCCATCATATGAATAAATAAACAGGTCCCAACAGGACTAACTTTTGGAACTGGGGGTCTGTAGACAGCTCCTCCACTATTTTTTTTGTGGGGGAAACTTCCCCAAAGTATCACGTAAATCCATATACTGACCTCACATGAGGGTGGCGTCTCACATTGAAACACAAGAAGGAGAAACAAAGATAAATGTTTCCTCATCTGACCACAGTGAATACCCTGGGTGCCTTGGAGAGGATATAACTTAGACACAGGTATATGTACAGGGCTTAGTGTAAATACCCAAAATGGTTGTTCCTTCTTGCATGAATGGCTGACCCAATTGTTTAGAATAAAATAGATGTTATGGGTTTGTGGCCAGCTTCTAACCCTGGTGAATAAAAGTATCACAACATTCCATTTCAAAGTTTCTGAGCATCTCTTTCTATAAATTAGATTGTCTGCTGTTGAATATTACTCTAATACTGTACTAGTAGTTGCAATTCAAGATGGAAAAAATCAATTAATTAGTTAATTTTGTCTTTCAGTAGTTTCTTTATAAATATATATATATACACACCTAAGTTAAGTTATTTTCTAAAGACTCATGTCTTCTTCATGGGATGAAATGAGGTGAATGAAGAGAGACACAAAAAAGCAAAAGAATTTAGCCCTATTTTCTCAAACCCAAGTCCCTCAGATGTGTTTACATTGGTCACCCTCAACTTCTCTAGCTTAGGAATCATGGAATGAATTGTTCCTTGTATCACTGCACTTCCCAGACACCCAGCTGTATCAACTGTGCTCAGTGCACACTTAGACTCGCACTTTCTCACATGAACTCAACTGTTTAAACTGAGAAGTTAATGAGTGAGGGGAGAAAACTCTCAACAGGTCATCTGTTTTAGAAATTAAACATGGATCTTCCAGTCCAATGCAGACTGGACCCATTAGCCCTGCTTTCACCTCTGTGTTGGAGATGTTTGGAGACCTCCTGGAGATGACTGTGTACTCAGCTTATTACTAAGATCACTAACAAATCTAGCACAGCCTATTAAGTGTTCAGGTACTACGGTAATTAGCTCAGTCAAAAATCCTCACCACATAAAAAAAGTGCAGCAGAATGACCTTTAAATCCCCTTGCCTTCATTTTAACATCTTATCAGCATTTCACAGTTCCTTCTTAATATGTGATGGTGTAGAGAGTTTCATAATTCATTTCAGCTATTGAATCCAAATATGAAATTACTGTAGAAACATTTACAGACACTTCATTCAGGGAACATTTGTATTTTGAGGCCTGAAATGGATTCATCCATGGAAACCATTTCTAAGAAGTCAGAGGGTGTCAGGCTCACAATGAGCAGAGAGCTTCATTCCCAGCAGAACACAGTACACAGTGTGGCTAAACCATTCTTAAAATTATTGTCTACATTTTAAGATGAGTCAGAGACAGGCTCTTTTCCCTCCATCAAAATCAGCATCTGAATCCTTTTCAAATAGCCTTTGTGTTCTTTGGAGCGACTTCTCTCCTGCCACAGCGTTTGTTGGCAACTGGGCCAGAGTTTAAGGCATTTTGGGCAAGGCTCCCCCTCTAGTGATGTTACTCACAGGGTGGTGGTCAGGAATGTGGTGTTCTGTCCTTAGGAACACTCTTCACAGAGCAGAGGGGTGAACGGGGGATGTGCCATGGTGGTGGGAGTAGTACAAGGCAGTACACAGCTCTTCTGTGGAGGTTTGATCTCTACTTCTTCACACACCAGAGAGTCTCATGATGTCAGCCTTGAAGAGAGTGAAGAGTAGAGCTGTTTTACCAGTGCTGCTGTATTTGAGCCCTTAACTCAGATTGAAATTTGTAAATGTTGGGCTTTTGATTATACGTCAACATTTGTAGAGTGGTAGAAGCAAGAGATGACAAATTTGCTCTTTGAGGGAGTTTCTTGTAGCTTTACACTGGGTACTTTTTCCACTTAAGACCAGTTCCATTCACTGTTTTAGGTGAATAGCTATCTTTTCAGGAAAAGAGATGTTTAGCAATAACTGTGAGCAACAACTACCTGTGATGCTGCTGAGGAAACCTAAATAAACCTGGTCTGCATGAGTAGAGGCTGCTCCTCTCTTGTTTGAGAAATCCTTCAACTTCAACTACGCCTTTGATTTCAACTGCATTTCAAGTACTCTGGTGAAAACATCATGCTACTACTGAAAGAATAAGGTTGTCTAAAACCTTGGGTAACCTAAAAGTCTCAAGCTTTAGATGGATTATCCTCCTGAATGTAATCATTGTCTACAAGAGCTGATGATGAAGAATCAACACAGTTATATAGTTCTAGCACAGTTAGCCTCAATCAGCCAGAGACAGATGTGGACAGAGCTAGTGTTTCAGGGTGTCTTCAAAAGAAAAAACAAGCATTTTTTCCTGTTCTGAACAAATTATTGTGTGGTCTAATATTGCTGTTGCAATTAAACTGTTGGGCCTGAAACCTCAGGATATAAGTGCTGTGGGTTTCACCTGCTTGGAGATAGATTACGTTTTCCTTTTCCTGGAACCTAGTTATAGCAATGACAGATAGAGAGAGATACTCTTGTGATTTATATCATAGCTGCCACCATGATATGTGATCACTTACAGTGGGACACATGGATGCCAGTAACCTAAGAGTTACTTAGATTTCAAATCCTATAATGTGTTGGCAGAAATCTTATGACTCCATTAAGTTGTGTTATTCTGTATGGAAAATAGACATATCAATCATCTTCGGTTACATATTTAGAACTCATGATATTTGAAAGAACAATGATCTTTAAGATATAAAAATAGTATACTCAATTAATCTATTCTGCTCTTTCACAGACTTAGTTCAAGTTACATGGCAAGCGAAATTGTCCCAGTGATTTAAATCCACAGCAGGGAGTACTAAAATTAACATAGTGCTGAACATTGGGTGAGAATAATGTGCATGCACTATGGAGCTGTGATCTATCCTAGAGCTTTGTGCAGCCTACCAGAAACAAAGACAAAGTGAGGGAGTGATGGGTGATGCAGTAGGAAAAGGGATGATGTTGTGGGTGCTTGTCATTCTCTCCAAGAGTGTGGAGTTGTGTATCCACAGCTGGAGGTTTGAAACTCACAAGCTGAACTTCCACTGCAGTGAGGGAAATCAAGGCAGGGATAAACTGCACAGATGTGCACAGGGAATGGTGGTAAATGTATTATTTTGGAATACAAGACTGCATAGCAAGCAGAATGTCTGATACAGAGGAGGAAAATGGCAATGACCACTTTTCATGAAGAATTCTATCTCCAGAGACATTCATGGTGGAGGATAATTCTACTTTCTGTTTGCCTCCACCCTACGGTACATAAAATTAGGTTTTGAGGGGCAAGGGGAACACGACAGGAAAAACAAATTATTTTTCACTGGTTATATCTCTGGTGAAAAGGGGGAAAAAGAAAATGGAGCCAGAATGAAGTAAGAAGTGCCAGACTGGATCAGACACATGGACTAGCTAGTAAACATCCAGTCTCCAGCAACCATCTGGGCCAGGAATGTATACTAAGTCTGTAGAAGACAGATGTTGGGTAATTTGTTCTCTGAGCATTTCATCCTAAATCATAACAGTTACAGATTGGTCTTAACCCTGAAACATGAAGTCTTACATTCCTTGATCATTCTGGATATTTCTGTTGCTTGTGCAGATCTTACTAATTTCTTGGCCCCAATGACATCTTGTGGTGAGGAGTTCCATAACGTGGTGCCAGAACTTCAGCCTCTGCTTAGTTTTGAATTTCTTGCCTTTCCATTTATCCAGGGTTTTATGTTTCTAGTTGTTTTGCATAAATATACATAGTTCATTGTTTATTTTTGGTTTTCATCTTTGTGTGTATCCCAGAACTAGATGCTGAACCTCTTCAATAAAGAAATGTTTTGTAGGATAGATGAAATGTCTCTACTCATCTGATAACCAGTGTGAAAGGCATGAGTTCAAGTCTTTCTTTGTACAGGAAACAATAATTTTACTTTTCAGAGAATACCCTGAGTTGGAAGGGACCCATAAGGATCATTGATGTCCAACTCCTGTGTCATTTATCTCTACTGTGTCATACCTTTAAGGGTGAACAGAGTTCCCATGTACAGCAACCCGACTTTCTTGCTTCCTTTTGCGTAAAATAATGATAATTCAGATTGTTCAAAAGAGAAAATCTACAGTAGTTATTTCAATGTATTGCCCAAAGGCATTTTAATTACTGGGGTAGATGGGATGACACAAAACCAAAACCAGAATGAAATTACATACCCCAGGAGCCCAACTTTCTCCTCATGTTACTGGAGACATTGTAGTTTACATGTAGAGATGCAAACAGAAGTGCTTAGGCAATGCAAACACTAAAGTGGGATCTAACCACAGTCTTTGACTACCAAAGAGGATTTATCGAAATGAGAGATCCAGGCTCTTCTCAGAGAGGAATCACAAGATGCAGCAATGGAAATACCCACTGGATATAAGGAAATCTTTTTCACTCAGAGCATGGTTATACATGGAAACAGTTATGCAGATCTCCTTCCTCAGAGATTTTCCAGTCTTAGCTGAACAAGACCCCAAGGTACTGGATCTAACTTTAAAGCATAACTTGCTCTGAGCAAGACGTTGCACACATGACCTTCAGAGGTTCCATTCTAACCTGAACTATTCTATGAATTTGCAACCCTGTATGATGACTACCTGGGATTAAATTACCTGAAATTTGTCAAGGTACAAAATGCTACTTAAGATTCAAATATTTAGAGCTCCAATTCAGGCCTTTAGCTTCAAAAGCAAACTTCTCAGGAGAATTAAATGTTTCAGAGGGAAAAAAAAAGAAATTTGATTTTAGGAAGATTTTTCCCTCCCACAAACATTGTCCAATGCTAATTAAATTCTGTGAACTACAGTCACTGCTCAATGATGAACCTGCTGCCATGATAGCCTGACAGTTATTTGGATTTATGACTGTAGAGAAATCTAAAGCTGAGGAGAGATCAAATCAAGCTAAGTAAAAGAAAAGAAAAAAAAAAAAAGAACAAACAAACAAACCCAACATTGCTGTTTGACTACAAATTTAAACAATCAGAAGAAAGAGCTAAGATTTTATGAGTTTGGTTATTCCAGCAAGTGCTGATCAGAAGCAATAGAGTAGCTCCATAATTATGCGTGTATCTCTTCTACTTTTCATCAGAAAAGAGTGTTTTGACACTGGTGGAAAACTCCTTCCTAACAAGTAAGGAAGAGAAGAGGGTTGGGGAATATCTTTTTTGCATAGTACCAAACCGAGAGTCCCATGAATTATCTGTTACTGGATAATGTAGCATGGCTCAAAGATCTTAGATGCAGTACGCAATGCAGCTCAGAGGTGCTAAGGATGTGTTATATATACAAAAGAAGAATATGTCCATGGGGCAGGTCTGATTCAAGCCCTCATGGATGGTTAGTAGTGATTCAGTTCCCAGCATCTCTGTTTTATGGACCTTTGTACTCTCTGACTGTACCCCTCAGTTTTAGGGTAGCCACTGATCTGCAAAACATGATGGCATGAGGACATTTAATCTTGTTGTTCACTGGCAAAACAAGTTCAGGTCACTCTGTCCCTTGGTGACCTGGTGCAGAGCACTGCAGAGGGAAACACTGGTAATGAATGGATAGAGTGATGGTGTAATTACATCTGACATATGTTGTTATAAATCAAACCTGACAGAAGTCCCAGAATTATTTTACAAAGCTCTGTGCAGACTGGAATGCCCAAGTCTTTCAAGCAAAATATAAAACCCAAGTCCTGACCCTTCTTGTCTTTAATGAGACTACAACCATATTTTAAATAACTGAGTTGTGAGGACTGTGAGGGCAAAGCATTTCCTGATCAAGGGCAGTAAGGTATACATTAAAAGGAGAGGGTAGTTTGAGGTTTTCCCTCACTTAAGGATGCAGTATAGAGCTGTGATCACTAGGCGTATAATGTTGGAACCTGGATTTATTTCTGTGCTCCTAGCAACAAGGATGACGATCATTTATATATTTATATATATATATATATATATAAAAGAGGAAAAATAGGGTTTTTTTTCAAACATTTCAAAAAGATAGAAATTGTGTTTCTATTTCCCCATGAAGGCTGTTCACATTCTGTGCTGAATTCTGGGACAATAAAAGTCACAGACGGGAAGAGCGCCTGGAATTCATATCATAGAATCATAGAATCACAAAATCACTTGGGTTGCGAAAAGCCCTCTAAGATCATCAGCTGCAACTATTCCACCAGCACTGCCAACTCCACCACTAACCCATGTCCCCAGATGCCACAGCTACATGTCTTTTAAATCCTTCTGGCCACCACGGCTCGTGGCAGCCTGTGCCAGGGCTGGACAACACTTTCAGTGAAGAATTTTTCCTTAATAACCAACCTAAACCTCTCCTGGCCCAGCCTCTCCTCCTGTCCCTGTTCCCTGGGATCAGAGTCTGATGCCCCCCATCTGCCCCCTCCTGTCAGGGACTTGCAGAGCCAGAAGGTCCCCCCTGAGCCTCCTTTTCTCCAGGCTGAGCCCCCCCAGCTCCCTCAGCCCCTCCTGCTGCTCCAGCCCCTTCCCCAGCCCCGTCCCCTTCCCTGCACATGCTCCAGCCCCTCAGGGTCTCTGCTGTCTGAGGGGCCCAGAACTGCCCTCAGAATCTTGAGTCCCATTTCAGGCTCCTGGTAACTCTTTCCACTCCCCTGAGGCCCCCCCAGTTTGGGAATCCCCCTGTGCGTGGCACTAATATGCTCAACTTCCAGTCGGCACTGGAGCTGCATCCCTTAGTGACTGCTCATGATGTCCTTCCTGCTCTGATTACCCCCCAGTTTTGATTGGAAATAGAATATTGCAGTGTGTCCTGCTCTGAGGGCCGTGTTGGGTTAGGTGACCTCCAGATGTCCCTGACATGAAATTACTGCAAAATTCCACGATTCGCTCATAAACTGTTGTGTAATAGTAAGAAACATCCATCAGACTTGGCTGTAATCCAGTTCATGCCTTTTTTTTCCTAGTAAAAACTGAACTAAAGAATTATACAATTTTGCAATTAAAATAAGAATCTTTAATTAAATTATGTTCTCTTGTTTCTCCCAAGACTACGCAATCTTTGAGTTTCCCACTGACAATATTTCACACTGACGCACCACAGGGGTTTATTCCTAGAATTTTTTTGTTTTTCTAGTTCTAAATGTTCCATGAGAAGAAAGGAGTGGCTTCAAAGTGAGATTTTCTGTGTTTCCTGAAGTTTTAATCTTCTAAGATTTCGAAACACTTAGTAGCTAAAAGTGAAAACAGGAAAGTCTAATGACAAGATTTAAAAGTCCATCCAACATTGAATTTCAGAATATTAGCATTGCATGAATTACTATTATTTTATCAGGATGTATATGCCCCCATTTAGCCATTTCTCCTGTTTTGCCTCAATGACCAAAAAAGCTACAGCATCTTCTTGTATTTAATAACATTTTTGTTGACAAAGCAAGGTAGTTGTTTACAAACTGTCTCTCCAGTTAAGTCCTGAAGATCCATCCTGTCACTTTCCTCATAAACCAGTTATTTTACAGACCTGGCAAGGGCTGAACAGTTTTCACCAGGCTTGCCCGTGTAACAGCCTTACAAAGTACTCAGAATTGGGTATCAGTCAAAACAAGCACATGCAAAAATTTACCATTCTAGCAGATGGAGTCAGCACAGCTCACTTGCATGCAGTAAAAACCTTAATATTTCTACAGCTGGCAAGTTTCTTGTAGTCAAAAGGATTGGAGCTTTTGTTTTTTGAGACAGAAGACCTAAATCAAGCTTTAATTCAGAAAACATTTTTTGCTTCAAATATCAAGGTGCTTTACAGATTTTTGCCCTCTCTAAAGATGTAACTTAAAAGTTTAAGCTATTTGGAGAGGGAAAGTATATCCTTCATCTTCTACCCACATAATGAAGCGAAAGCAGTGGTATAAGCTCAGTTTTGGCTTCTGTGCCTTTTTTTTTTTTTACAATAAGGCTTTTCTTGATTGCTGCTCTACAGCCAGAGATCTCACCTCTTGCCTCTCCTGACCAATATAATTGTGTCAACACAAGTCTGAAGTACAGAGATCAACTTCTGAACTTTATTGTGCTGCTTCTGTGAAGTCCAGTGTAACAGGAGAGTGTGTTATGAAACCAGGCGATAATATTACACTGTTATGAGTCACTTAATACACACTGGTTTTGTCAAGAGTAAAAACCCTTTATGGGAAACAATGTCTGTTGGAAAGTTAACTATTTCTGATAGCAGGTTTTTAGACTAGAGTTGTCCATGAGGGAGCCAAAATCCTATTATAATGCTATGTAAATCGAAGCATTATTTGTTCACACATTTGTTGATGTCAGAACATGTTGAACCAAAAGAAACCTTGTCAGAGCTGAAAACTGTTATGGGGTTGCACTAATTCCAAAGGATACTTTCAGGAAAGGGATAATGCTTTCCCTACTCTGCATGGCTTGGGGTAGGCACTGACATGAGGTTTATAACTGTGACTTTTGAGCTTTTGCCCTGACACTGAGGTCGATGAAGGATGGACAAATCCTTTTCAGAATCAGAAGGAATAAAGTCCTGAAATTTTACCCCACACCTGTGTTTTAGCCTCTCCTTAAATTGCAAGATTCAGTTTTACTTCAGAATGGGGATGTTACCACCTCAATGCTGAAGAAGGCAAATGTCATGTTTTCTTCAGAATGGGATCTTCTTTTGAAGCAGACATAAACAGAAATTGAGAAAGTTGCCTTGAAACAGATCTGTCACTATCCAGTCCCCTCTATTTTAATATGACCTTCTTTTCAAGAACAGGAGTGGACTGGAAATCTCCTTCAAAATATGTTTCCATACCTTCTATGACTGGTAGAGCTTGTAGTTGTTCAGAGGGCATTATGTCACTTCCAGCTGTATGCTTTATTATTCAAATGCAGCATTTCAAAGCAACATTGCTTTCCCTTGTCCTTCTTCCCTGTTTCCTACAGGCTGCTGCTGTACTGCTGCTATGCTCTGCAAAATCTCTGCTAATACTGTTCTCTGGCTAAATAGAAAAGATTTATCCCACTGATTTCATGCTGAAGTTCTAGTTGTAAGATTGCTTGAGTAAAGTCTAGCCGTATTCAGGCAAATAAGTGACCAGATTTCACAAATACTGTATGGATACACTCTTACACTCTAGATATGGTAGTTAACTCTTCTTAAATATGGGAATCAGAGCAAAACCCACATAAATCTCTATGTTTGCTTTATAACAAGTCCTGATGTTTTAGGCTAATGCACCAGGGACTTTACATCACTTCTGCAAGTGGGCAGTTTTGGCCCTTTGTATGAATAGCACTTGGTGAAAGCTTTGGAAGCATCCATCCCTCCTCTCTGTAGCAGTCCAGCTGACACAGTTACAGGGACTCATATGTGGAGAGTCAAAGCTCCCAGTGGAGTCAAACCTCGCTTCTTTGCTATCCCAGCCATCTAAGTCATGGTGACTGCACAGTCCCAGCTATATAGGGAAGATGCTGCCTTTCATCCCAAATTGCGTGGGTGTAAATGGAACAACCATCCAGCTCTGCTGTGTCATGTCTGCTCATCTTCAGTCATAGTCATAGTCATACTATACTTCTTTTTTTCTCCCACTCTTTTCCATCTAATTGGGGAACATTAAAAACAAAACCACAAAGCCCAATTGATTTTAAATTTGTTCTTAGCAAAAGGAGGCTGAAATAAAAAAAATTAAAAAGCATAGAGCTGGATCCTTGCTGAGTGCAGACCCTGCTGAACCAGGACCACCTGCCTTCATTCTAAATTCACTCTGGCCACTCCTGCTCTCCCACCACCTCTCACTAATAGCGTTAGATATCAGACACCTTCTTAAATTTCCACAGATCTCCTCTTACTTTTTGTCAAAGAAAAAAACCATTGATGCAGACAGAATTTTTTCCCTCTGGCTAAATAACATAGGACACAATGGTGAACCTCCACAGAGCACAGCACTGGTCCTGAAAGCTGTTTCCTTGTACAATATTTTAACAAACATGCAAGGCAAAGAAAAACAAAACAAAACAAAAGAAAGGACAGTTACCCTGTGAAATGAAAGCTCAATGATTTAAAAAGCAGCAGTGTGTCTGTGAGAGAAGGAAGGAAAGCTGGGGGATGGGATGGCAGATTTCACTGGTCAGGCCAGGGGTAACAAAAAATTATCCTGATCCAATAGACCATGTGAAAGGATATTACTGGAGTATGAAAAAATTCTTTAGGGGGGACAGAATGCATTTTTTTCTGCCCTTTCTCTAAAGCCCTGTTATTTTTCTGTTCTTTGCTTGCATCTGTTAAATGCTGGAATGTCTGCAGGGACGTTTTTAAAAGCTGCACAATGTCAATTAAATTTGCCGAGCAGTATATCTTTTTGGAGTACGTGTGACCTTTTCTGTTTGTCATTTCCTGGGCATCACACCAAGTGATCCTCTTAGGATGCTGGCTTTGTGAAGCAGGCCCACAGCAGCAGGACTGCAGGAACTGCAGGTTTCTGGGACCGCTGCCAACCTCCGGATAATTGCCATCAGCAGGAAAGAGCTAGAAAAGCTTGGCTGAGTCCATCTTTTACAGATAGATTGACCCCTTTCTGCCACTGCAGAATCACAGTCAGAGAGAAACACATATCCAAAAAGAGAGAGAAGGGAGGGGAGGAGGGGGAGAGAGGAATGATTACAGCAGGAAGGCTACATCTGATCTGAACAGGGGAGATTTGGAGGTTACGCTCGCTGCTTTGCCATCACCAAAATTTATAACATCTTCTGTTTTAAGACAGACAAATCTGAGAATGAAGCTTCAGTGCTGAGCTCTGTAACAATAAAGCTGGTGTTTCTGTGAGACCAGATTCAGAGCTCTAAGGGAGGGGTGGGAAGGATGGGAATTCAGTACCTTTATGCGACACATCTGCTGGGAAATAGCAATTTGAACATATATGCAGCAATCAAGAGAGAGACTATGAATGCATGCTGAAAGCCACTGCAGGTGCTTGCTAAGGGGTTGGGGAGACAGCAAAAGGGAAGAGAACGGAGGCTGCATGCCCACAGTTCAGTAGATAAGCTGAGGTGCTTTGAAAAGCAGCAAGAATCACAATAGCACTTTATGAAAGCTGGGAGTGGAAAGCAGTGCCCTTAATAACCCCAAGTCCATCAAGTGGCTGTGTGGGGTAAATGGTGGTGTCGTGGCCAGGGGAGGGATTTCAGCAACTGAGATTTCAGATGCATTGCCTCCTCCACATGCCTGCTCACCTCAGTTACCTGCAGGGTCCAGTGTCAGTGATGCTGGTAAATACCTGCAGTGATTGCAGCACCGGAGCCCCCAAGCTCAGTGTGGGAATTTCCAGGCAGCTGCTGGGATCTCCACCCTGAGCCCAAGCTGCCTGCCCTGGTGTATCTCAGTTGAGCTGGGACAGGCAATTGTCAAAGTCTGATTGAAGTAGCAAAACTGCCCTAGGCAAACCCAAACTGTAAGATGCAAGAGCAGTTCTCTCTCCACATGGGAAAGGAAAAGAGATGAATGGGTTTAAAGGGTAAGCTGTTGTCCCTTCACTGCAGTGTGATCTGCTAGGTATGGGCACTGCAATACCTTCTCTCCTCCTCTGCTGCCTCTCTCCTCTCCCAGAGGAAATTCCTTCCATCGCTCACTGAACTGCATTTTTCATGCAGAAAAGAGCAATTCTGAGCCACAAAGATGAATAAATATATGTGTGAGATCTGAAAATCCAGATCTTTATGGGACAGACTCCGTCTGCTGTGTATAGGTCAGTGCAGTCTCATTAATATTAAGATGCTTGGTGCTATGAAGGATGTAACACCCAAATTCATTCACTAGCAGTGCTTCTTTTTCTCTTTCCTCACCCATGATCTATCTCTCTGTTGCCAACATAAATAATACTCAGGTTACAGTGATGTCCTGTGGCTCCAAACTGGGGTAACTTCGCTGCATAAGGTGCTGAGAAAACATGTATGGAGGCATAATCCTGTCAAATGTTATCCAGGTCATATAATCTGTAGCTGTATTCCTCCCTGTAGAGAACATGCTCAGCTCGGCAAATGCTTGGCCTGCTTCTGTATGTGACACTGAATGTCAGTGAGTGACATCTCACAGATGATACTTTATTGGTAGAGCAGGTGCTGGTGGCAAGAACTATTTTTATACGGCAGAGGTCTAAAAATGTCTCTGTGCTTAACGGGTCTCAGTCACTTCCAGATCAGATCTGAGTCTTTTGTAAGGCCTTTTTTCCCTTCCTTAACTGCTCACAAACCCTCACCAGAATGAGAAAACCAAGGGATGCTGCCCCAGATCCCCAGCAGAAAATATGGGATACAGAGTCCATATCCTTCACAGGAAAGGAGATGTTCATGTCAGAGAAGTTTCCAGATCCACACATCATGGGGCAATCTTTTTAACAGAAAATAAGACAAATCCTGTAATATCAACATTGCAGCAGCTTCTAATTGTCACAGCCCCAGAGCTCCAATAGTCAAGAGCAGATGAACATTGTGCATTTTTGGCATGTCACCCCTCTGTGATAACACTGCCTATAGAAACTCTGTCCAGAGGAAAATGTGAGATAACCTCTCCTGGACTGGCAGGAGTAAGTGCTAGTGTGCAGTGCTTTCTGGAGGATAAGTGGACTACCCTGGGGTCACTTCTCTGCCCTTCTCCTGCCACATTTTCTCTCATAAGCACCTTAAGCTGTCAAAGGAGTTTGCACTCCAGGCAATGGGGATGTTTCTGGGAGCCAGATCTGTTCAAATGATGCACAGCCACAAGCACACAATCTGCAATGTTTGGAATTTGATGACTGACCCTAAAAATTGTACTTTTGTTTGAAGGTCTTTCCAGCTATGGAACACCACATGTAGAGGTTAAGTATGGATTTACACAAACAACATCCTAGAGAAGGCCAGGAAGTAGCTGAGGTATTTTATTTTGTGCCCAGGGTGCAAGTTTGAATTTTTTCCTGGAGGTACTATCCATTTGATCTACCTGTGGATATGTTCTGGGTGCAAGAAAAGGTGATGAGATACTGGTCTACTGGCCAAAAAAAAACTAATTACTCAAGTTAAATTGAAAAGTATTGCCAGACCTCAGCTTGTAATATGCTATTTAATTACACTTTCCACATGTTGCTTAGAGTAATCCTAGTCTGAGTGTGGTCCATGGTAAATATGAAGGAGCAAACTTTAAACTGATGCCTGGAAAACCATTTGTTCATTCCTCAGAAACTGAACAAGAGGGTTTTTCAAAATTTATTTAAGAAACTATATTGTGGCTTCGGGAGCTGTCAGCATCAACAAAGTCCTTCACTCCTGTGAAGGACATATAAAATGGATAACACCTCTATATATCATTTTCTTTTCATTTGTCACCTCTATCTGAATGATTTGAATAGTCTCATTAAAATCAGGAAGACAGCTCCTGGGTGTAGAGGGAGACACATGATGGAGGGCTTTATGAAATCACCCTCCAACACCAGATGCTGGAAGACACACTGTTGGTAGCTGCTGGCAGCTGACCCGAAGAAGTTAAGCTTAGCAATGAATGGAGCCCCCAGGCTCTGCAGCTCAGCTTCCTTTCCTCTCCTTAGCACAAAATATTTCAAAAGAAACTGAGACCAGAAGCTTTTCCCAAGCCAACAAAAACAAAAACACTTGCAGCACGGTGAGGTGCAGAATGCCTGCCTAATTCCAGGATGCTATGCCAGGGAATCAGAGGAATGGATGGTTGATAAACAGCAAGTGAAAGGTGGACGCAGAGGCAATAGCACCATGGCTATGGTTCAAACCCAGCTCAATGAGGCATCCATAAGAACTATTGCAATTGTCGACAGTGGAGAAATGTAATTTGTGGTTTCCAAATGCAGCCTAGCTCCTTAAAATAAAATAAATTAAAAAATAAAAAAATAAGAAAGAGCAAATACCTCAGCTCTGTTAGCTGCCTGGCCAGTGAATGGCTGCCCATGAGCCAGCTATATAATGTTTGATATAAACCCCACAGGTCAGGCAAGTTCCACTAGATGGGTTTGATCAAGGACTAGTGAATCTTTAGGAATGTGAGTCAACTGGAAACAGATGTTTTCATTCTGTAGTGCTGTAGAAAAAAAAAGTCCCTCCCTCTGTCCTCTCTCTGTTTCCTCTGATCTACGGATATACTTTCATACTTTTTTTCGTCTCATTTTATTTGTGTCCTGCTGTAGACTCCTCAACTGAAGGGATTAAAAAAAAGATAAAATACCAACAGATTAGTCCACAAATAGTCAAGCCAGTTACAAACCTACCCTCAACAAACTTCTCTCAGAATACTTCCTCCCTCAGTGGAAATCCCAACCTCACCCATTAAAGTCCTTCCCAAAAACAATGCAGTTGGCACTGTGTTCTGCTTGTGTTAAGAAATTTAGGTTGTTCCAGAACAAGAAAGGGGGGAAAAACCCTGAGCCCTTTGGATAAAGTGACCTTCTTGGAACTCTGTTACTGTCAAGAAAGGGGGACTCAAAAAGAGGGACTCAGTTTAGACACTTTATTTACACTCCACTTCAGCAGGCGAATCTGTCAGACAGTCCACACCTGAGGCAAGGAAAATTCACCAGGGATTATTTTCTTTTTTACATTATTTAGGAGAAAAAGACACATATCTCCCTCCACCTCTGCAAATCTCTGTCAGGTTCCTCTTTGCAGAACCATCCAGACAAGCACCACCAACCAACCCTGCAGCCCTTCCTGCTCTGGTCCTTCTCCTGGGCTGGGTGTCAAATAAAACACTCTCCCGGGGTGGTTTCTGCTGACACACCCAATCTACCTGAAATACTGAATCACCCCCAGTGATTCTAGTTTACTGCCCTTTTTGCAGCTAATTCCCTGTAGTCACTGGTGCAGATCCACCAGTGCTATCAATCTGCTCACATAACACCCTCTGGTATTCAGGATGACAAGTTGTTCAACTCTTTTTTTCATTCAAATTCCTCCTTACTGCTCATGCTGTCATTATTTGTTTCTCCCAAAATAAGGTAATTAAGGATCATCCTATTGTTGTCACTGTCCTACAATCACCCTTCCACCTTTCTGCCTCTTCTTAACAATACTCATACTCCCAAATCTAAAATGAGAAAGCTTTGGATTCCTTGAAAAGAGTAAAAAAAGATTAAAACTATGTTTGTAGTCCTAGACATGAGGCTCCCAACATCACCACTTGCTTTGCAAGACCTACACTGGTACCTAGCAATGATATCCATACATCTCCCCTTTCCAGCACAGAAGGTCCCTCTGTGCAAATGGTTGACGCAGCTTTTAGCTCAAAGTAAGTGCCTAGATGTATGAAGGAGCAGAGCACCATTCATGGGTTTGGATTCTGCATATTTCAAGGCAGAGTTCAACGAATGTCCAGGATACGGGATGCATCTTGTTGTATCTGTTATATTTTCTTTTTATAAGTTATAGTGGTGCAAGATTTGTTCCCAGGCACGAAAAAAAATACAGGAAATACTTCCTATTTTTATTTTTCCCACTTGAAGGGAAATCTAGGAAGTAGAAGAGGGTGTGCTCAGACCTCAGGACTTCAGAATATATTCATCTCATCTCATCTCAAAGTGTGGGGAGGTGTATGAAACCACCAGCAAGAATGAGAAAAAGGTCGATCTAGACATAGCACCAAGCTTCTGATGTAAAGAATTGAAAAACGCTTGTCCTAGGGTCTGGTGGGGATAATTAAGAGTGCGTCACCACTCTGATGGCCACTAACCCTGACTGGGTTGAATAAAGTTACATGTGAGACAATTTGTTTAAGAGCTCTTTTGTTAGTAAGAAGCGTTATTATGAAGAAGAGTTGTAAGACATGCCTTATTCCCACAACTGTCTCCATCGTTCTCATATCACCACTTGGGTCTGATAACAGCATCAAAACATCATCACAACCTTGTTCACACCAAAGTTACCCATAGCTCTCACTCGAATTTACATCAAGCTTCAAAGTTACAAGAAAACCAGAAAGAAAAGCAAATCATTTATAATTTTGCAGTATAAGAATCACCCATGAAATCTCCTATTCTCTCCTCTGTTTTGGGGTGCCTTTTTATCTCTTTTACATAAGACAAATATGAATAATTTAGCTTTTTAATCCTTCTTCTCATCAGAAGTTGGCTGACGAATAAATAAATTACTTTATAAAATAGTGAAATGTTTCTTTCCACTCATCCTGGGCCAAATACAAAGATCTAACCTTCTCTCAGCTACCCAAGTACCTCTTTTTTCTCATGCAATAAATGAAACTAAAAACCTACTTGTTACTTCTCTCCCTTTCAAATTTCTCCTCAGCAAGCAGAGGCAAATAATGATCTACTGCAAAGGTGGGAAATAAATTATAAGCAAAATGGCAAAATCAAAATATTTCCCCTCTGAACATGTTGGTTTTCACTCTGTATGTCTTGGCAGCCTAACCCTCTGAAAACACCGACCTGAATTCTCTGCACTCAACAGAGCAGCCCAAGGATAAGCCCTCCA
Organism: Dendrocincla fuliginosa; assembly: GCA_035047845.1. Classification (NCBI taxonomy): domain Eukaryota; kingdom Metazoa; phylum Chordata; class Aves; order Passeriformes; family Dendrocolaptidae; genus Dendrocincla; species Dendrocincla fuliginosa. The sequence continues at coordinate 68,071,908 of JAWWMO010000096.1, forward strand.
GTAAATCCTATGTGACTGAAGACATAGGAGCCTGACTGTGAGTAAAAACATTTTAAATGTGATTGCTATACCTGTTAGTAACCAAAAAGCCCTTTTGGAGCAAATAATTTCCTTGCAAACATCTGAATCCAATTGTCTAAGCCTGGGAGCCCATGTTCATGTAACACTCTCCTCTCCGAATTGTCTGTCCTCTGACTCAAAAGAAAAGAGTTTACCCTGTCCATCTATCGTTTAAATGTTAATGAGCTAAATGAATTCCACCTCACTTCTGAGCTTCAGAGTAAGCTCGGGTTTATTTATTCATTTAAAGGCACGGGAACCAGGTTGACATTGCTGAGCATGTCCCAGATTTATGGAAAATAAAACTGTACTAATCTAGTGCGTTTATTAGCTTTTCTGTCAGATGCCTCCATGAGTATTCAGAGATGTGAGTTTGCCCTGCAGTTCTGTTCTGACTGGAACAGCATCTCCTGAAATGTAAATGTTATCTTAAGGTCATATGCTGATGAAAACCCCTGTTTTGCCAAAGTCTAATTTCTTGGTCATTTGACAAAGCAGCTGCTGTGCAGTTATAGGGCACAAAGAAAGCTATGAAAGGTGGATAAGTTGCATGCTTGATTTGACATATATTATACTGCTTCTAAAGACAAAAATTAGGATGGACGGTTATTTTTCCTGGTTTAGCTCAGTAAATTAAAAAACCTCTCACAAATATATACAAAGGAATGATACTTCTAAGTGAAATTTTTCATCTAAACCTTATGAACAGTCCTCTGAGTGTTTCTGTGAATGCATTTTAAAGGGCAAACACAAATATTCTAATGTCTGATATAATTTATTTGCAGCATCATAGATTGGTATTGAGAAAAATTCCTGATTTGGAGGAGGATGCAGATATTAGACAGTTGTAAATGTTATATATGATACACTCTGCAGCTGATGTACATTAAAGAAAATAAAAATCACCAGGTTTAGGTAACCAACAGCTGGTGTCAGCTGGTACAGTACCACATCAGTGCCTCTAAGGTCTGTGAAGAGTATTTTTTACCATCTGGAGGATATCTAGCTTTGGTCAATGTCAGAAGTACACTGGAGGCTTCTGCTGCTGCCTTGACAAACCAGGACAAATGCTCACTTGTGTGACTGGGGAACATTCAGGGTGGAGAAAGACAATAAAATGACATGTTTTAGGAGGTGGTGCTGTCATAGCTCATCATTCCAGGCTTTTTCAGTGTGTGAGAAAATGCTGACAGGGAAATCACACTGCAGGGATGTAAGTTTTGTGTTACACAAAGCTCCATGTCCAGGAAGAGCTGGAGTGTTTCAGTTGTAGCAGGGTTTGGTCTCCACATTTGAGCTCTGAGAAGTCAGTTCTGGAAGCAGAGATGTGCCTGAATGCTCAGTGTCTGGTGATGGATGGAAAGGGAAGTGTTGCCTGCACAGTGTTTGACCTTCATCTTGCAAGGATAAATGTCAAGTATCCTCAGAAAAATATCAGCAGTGTTTTCTCTCACCAAAAATTCCTCTAATTCGGAAATAATTGGTACTTTGCAACAAAGAACTAAAAAACCCCTGGAGTTTTCTTTCTGTCCCTTCCTCCTCCTGTTTTCTTTTCCTCCTTTTTTAGTTATGAAGTTCAGAGAGGTTCCAAGTGACAGAGACAATTTAGCATTTCAGATAAGACTTTACTTATGCAGCACTTCTAGCATTCATGTACACATTAACCCACTCATACCCAAAGAAGTAAGAGAGTTGTCCCAGTAAGGAATAAGAACGAATAATAAGGTAGCACTCATTTTCAGATAAGAAATTACCTCAGAAAGAATAAGATTGATTTAATATTCAAAGAAAGATATGTTTTTTCTAAAAATTTAGCTAGTAGGCTGGCAGCGGATCTCTCTCTCTTGATTACTGACAACTTTGACAGGTCACATCTCAAAATTTAGTTTCCAGATCAAGATCTGGGTTCAAAATAGTGTTCTGGGTATATCTTAAAGAGCAGAGGAAGCATCTTGTGTTTAGTGATTGCATCACTCCTTTCAGGGATGTGTGGTCCTCCCAGTTAGCTACAGACAAGGAAGGATTTCCCTGCTTTGGGACAAATGAGTCTTTTTTCTGCTAGGGATTAGGTGGGACTTCATCTTTTCTTAAGGAAATCTTCCCTGTTTGCTTGTGAATGCCACTAGTCTACTAAGAGACCTCAGCAATAGCAACTCACCTTGCTGTGTGCCTCAGTTTCCTAACACAGTACAGTTTACTTTCCTTAGAGATGATTTTTTTTATTGTTTACGAGTGAAAATTATTTATTCATAATAAATAACAAATATAAGCTGGCTGGAGAATGGATGGAGAGTAGCCATGGGGTGGGGTGTTAGTGGACGGGAAGTTCAGAGTCACCTGGCAATGTGCACTTGCAGCCCAGAAACACCCCGAATGCTGGGCTGACCCCACAGTGTGGGCAGCAGGAGAGGGGGCAACTCTGTCCCTCTGTCTCCTCACGTGAGTCCCCACCCGGAATGCTGCCTCAGGCTCTGGGGAATAACATCAGACAGATGTGGAGATGTTGGAAAGAGTCCAGGAATCCAGAGAAGGCCATGGAGCTGTTCAGAGTGATGGAGCATCTCTCCTCCACAGCAGGGGGTTGAGCTAGATGACCTTTAAGGTCCCTTCAGCCCAAATCACCATAGGATTCTGTGATTAATATCTTGCAGCTTCAGCTGTCAGCCCAGACAGCTGACCTGCTACAGTCTCCACGGGATGGTATGGCATTGCCTGCAGTTCTTTGTCTCAGTAGAGACCTCTACCATGATGACATCATACTGCACTTTTTGTGTCTCTTACAAAATTTAATTCACATGCTGAGGTTTCCTGCTCTTGCAATCTTCTTCTGTGAATTAGCCAAGACACCTCTTTGTGACACAAAATTCTTGTGAAACTCCTTGAAAGAAGTAACTAACTAACCAAATAAATAAATAAATAAATAAGTAAACAGGCTGGGATTCATTACTGAAATCAAGTAACATCCCAGCAGAAAATTCCGCAATAAAACAACCATGTTGTAAACAACAATATTTGCAGTAAACCATGAGCTGAGAGAAGGCTTGATAAAATACGTTCTTCCACTCGTGAAACACCTAATTGACAAAAACACAGCAAGACACAAACTGAGATAAAAGGGAATTACCAGTGCTGCACAATACCTTGTCCGTGCTTAGTGTAATTTGTGTTTGGACAGAGCACATTCCTTCTCCAGAGCTCCAAGTATGGAAAGGAGAGATCGTCAAAGGAGTCTGGTAATGAAGTAAGGTTTATGTGCATCTTCTCTATGTACACAGGTTTTATACCATCCTCATGGTCCCAAAACATCCACTTAACATCCAGCTGACATTTAGGTGTAAAAAATGAATGATATGGCACTCCTGATCATAGCTCTTGAACGTAATTGCTCTGTCCCTCCACCATTTACACTCTGGATCTGTTTCTATTGCTATATAGGGCTCTGTTCTTCACCATCCCTGAGATACGGGGATTTTAAGGTCAAAGGATCATCTTACCTATATCACCAGTGTCACAGATTATTAAGTTTCACTGGACTGCTCCCAAGATTGATTGCAGTAATTGATGTCCAGTGAAAATTCACTTCCAGAAAGACATCCAACCTTGATTTTCCAGGAAGGGTGAAACAGAGAACACACTGCTTTCCTTAGCAGTTTGTCCTGGCTTGTGATCTCTCTCAGTCTAAATCACACTGGTCCCCCTCTGTCTGATGAAAGGGCCCTTTTCCAAATGTGTTCTCTCCACAAAAATACTTCCCCAGTAGTCAAATTCTCCATCTTCTTCTTGTCCGAGTAGGCAGTATGAGTTTGAAAGGTGTCTTCTTCCTGTTTTCAGGAATTTTCTGCTGTCTTTGTCTGGTACTTTTCTGAGATTTCTTCTTTTTTCAGTGTTTTTTTTTTTTCTTCTTTTTGAACATTCTTAAGAGAAAGTGAACTAGGATGCATGCAGCATGACCATTTCATGCACCCTGATTTTTTTTCACACATAAATACCTATAGACTTAGATGCCTTTCAGCTCTGCAGACTAAGAGCCATAGGAGAATTTATTCTGTAGTAGTGTGGATTGTGCTTTCAGGTAAGTTTAGATGATTAAAGCAAGTGGAGGAAAAACAAGTGGAGAGAAGTCAAGTGGGATGTGTCAGAAATATGAAATTACTCAGGGTCTTGCATAAACATGCAGAGTGCAACAACCAACGAGGTAGGTAGACTTGCTTGCCTTATCTAGATCTAAATTAATGTTCATTGCTTAGTGGAGACCTCCTGCCCTGAACTTGTGGTCAGACAGAGTTCTCATCTTCCCCAAGGTCTTTGTTGAAAATTTGGCCCTTGGATCACAGGTGAGACTTGGTTCCAAACAGGCTGGAATTACCTACAGCAGAGACTTTAACTCCTTGTGCACTGTACCATTTTAAGCAGTGTCATTCATACTCACCCATTCAGGAATTCATCCTATCATATTTATATCAGGTTCCTTGTTCACTGAGTGTATCATCTAGTTAAGATTCTAATTAAAATGCTTTCACATGTATTGCTATGAAGGCATAATTTCTTTGCCTTGAGGTCTTTCATCCTCATTTCCCTGTTTTTTGTCTGTGGCACAAGAGGTTTTACACAACACAGCACCACTGCTGCCGTCACAGCAATCATCTCTCTCCATTCAGGGATCTCCACATGTTCTGGAAAAATAAGGAATGCTGAGTCTCAGCATAAGGTGAAGAAGCTCAGGCTGGGTAACTCACCCATCATGGCCTTCTTGTACAAGCATACGTCACATTCTTTGCCTGCAGGAA
>JAWWMO010000096.1:68118704-68135129 GCA_035047845.1 Dendrocincla fuliginosa
CCTCCCAATTCCAGGTGAATTTCATACTAGACCAGATCAAATCAGCCTCGCCAGGCTCCTCAATGTGCTTGAGCAAGACGTGGAGAAACCTGATTCAGAGACACACAGAAAGAGCAAGAAAAATGTGTAATAATTGAGTCTAAGTAAGATTTTGTTTGTGTGTTTCTTTTCTTCCTGTCATTTTTCTTTAAAATCTGGAGGCAGAAAAAGGGTTTGCTTGAAGCCTTGCATTTTGCCAGATCTCTTCTTAAGCTGACATGTGACTCAAGCTGTGCTCTACAGAACAGGAGCTCAGAGTCATCAGAGTGCAATAATTTGGACAATATGGGAGCCAGGGGAGACCTAATGACCATTTGTCCTGCTTCTCACTATGGAGAAAGATGGTTTTAGGAAGCTTCCTGGTAGTAACCTTCACTTTTAGTGGATTTCTTACAGAAAGCCATTGTGATGGGTTGCAGCTTGTTACTATCACCTCTGCAAATTTAACAAGCTTTAAAGTGATTTGGAGCATTTCTCTACAAGTGTCCTACACTGATACTGTGCTGTGACTACTGTCTTAAGGTGTTGATTTTGAATAAGGATTAATTACATGTAAAGCAGATTTTTGGGTCCTAAGAGCTCTAGAAATTGAAGTTTTGTGGCTTTCCCTTGAAGTACATTAAGTATTAGCACTGTAATAGAGCAGGTATAGTTGTCTGACCAATGCAACTTTTAAAATTGGCAAATTATGAAACATTATTTAATCATTTTCTTCTCCTACAGGGCAATTTCTGTGTATTACAAAGTCTCACACGTCAGCTTGGCCTTCATGAAACTCTGTAGGGCTGGTCTGGGTTTTCTTGTTAACTTCATTGCCCCCTTGGACATGTCAATTTCTTCTCTGAAGTCAGGGCAGCTCTTTGTGTCACTGATGGTGCCTTTTTGAGGCTGTTTCAAGTAGAAATTGCACTTCAATTAGAAAGGACTCATTGCATTTTATTTTCTTCTTAAGAAAAAATTCATGAATGATAGAAGAAGCTTGTTTGTCTGAAATTTTAACTTCTAATGATACAAATTCTGATGTGCATTCTTAGCCCATGGCATTTCTTGTGTTTTGGGGGATTATATCCACTTCATATCCAAATTGTGGGTTGAATGTAGAGTAACTGAGGACATAAAGTCAACTCTTAGTAAAATCGTGGAGATTAGAGCTGCCTGTCTCTCTCCTCCTTCCATTAGAAAACAGAGCAATACATGCAACTGAGAATGATGGGTTTGATACCATCAAAATACCACCAAATTCCCAGTTTGGATTTGCCAGTCACCATTCTGTCAAGCAGATTAGAGATCTTGCCCATATATAATGGATGTTTTAATTGTGCTTGTATTTTACCAAGGGGTTTGTGTACAGATAGACTGTTCTGGGACTGGATATTGCACAACATGTCAAGCCGCTACTGATGATGAACAAAATGGGACTATGCTTTGCTGGGATTGCAGCTGGAGCTGGAGGAGCTTTGCCAGTGTGTTGTGGAAAATGTCACTGTCATCACTCCCACATGGAGAAGGTGAAACTGGGCCAATGGGTGATACTATGGTAAAGAAAACTTTAAAACTTTGCTGTGGTTGAAATCCTATTTTGGGGACAATTGCGTGTGTTCATGGCAGTTCAGATCTCTGCAGCCTGAAGGAGCCATTCTTCCACCCACACTCCTCCACACTCTTTCTCTTGGGCGTGTTATTTCAGACCAACCAACTGGGGAGTGGAAGCAACTGGGAGAGAGGACAGAAATCACGAAGCAGATCATCCTCCAGTGATACTTTCTCACTGACAAAATGTGTAACCTCAAGCCAGTTTCTCAGTGTCATTCAAGCACCAAATGTCAGACACTTGCCTGGGGCAAACTGTGAAGAGAAGCTGTGGGTCTTTAAAGCCAGAACATTGGCTTTCTGTGTCTCCCTTTGCTGCTTGTGTCACTCTCACAAGAAACATAGCCTTTCTGCTATCCCTGACTCATAAGACATTTAATTTGCTCTTTTCTGATCTGAAGATGTAAGTCTCTGCTTTTCTATCAGTAATTATATCATAATGTGCTGGCTATCTCTGGAAGGATGGTTTGATAGAAAGACAAATAGTATTTCCTGTATTGCAGCTGAGAATTGTAAAATAAAAAAAAGTCAACTAGAAGTCTTCTCTGTTTCAGCTATTAAAGTAAGAAATTGTCAAAATTGGGCTGGTTCAGACACTTTTTTTTCAGCAAACAGGTACAAGACAGACCTTTTCATGAGGCTGTAGAGCTGTTTCCCTTTGTTCAAATGTAATTGTCTTGTACTGTCTTGTTTTACAACTAAAATTGTCTGCAGCTTAATCTAGTTACTGAAACAAAGGAGCCAGGATTTAATTCTGACTCTTGGATTCCACGAATTTCAGCCATTCTTAAGTCAGGTCAGGTTTATCTGTCTGGCAGGAATGAGCCACCGCTATTTTAATTGCCAGAGAAAGTTCACTAAGAATTCAGTTAATACTCCTTGTAAAGTGATCATCCTCCAAATCCTACTTAGCACTTTAGAGATGTATTTCTGAAGCTTTTATTTCAGCCTTTGCTCAAAACATTCCCACTGTATGGAACAAAGTGATGTTTTTGCCTCAAAGCTCCATCTGAGCATTCAGAGGAAGAGGGAGATCCGATGGAAACCCTCTGAGTGCTACAGCACTCAGGTGGAAAGGCTGCAGATCCCTGTTCAGATACCACAGTGACACTCTGAGGATGCCAGTGGTGCATACCAGTGCACGCTCAGTCTGTGCTAATGCAAAACAGCTTTCATAGTTAGGGACAGGAGGTTGTAACTCTTACAACAAAGATATTTATGCATTTGTTTGTCAAAGCACAACACTGAGAAAGGTGTGCTGTGAGAGCCTTCTCTGACAACCTGCCCTGCAAGAGCAGACAGAGGAGATTCACTCTCACAGAACATAAATGCTTTTATTGTCCTGCATTACACACACTCAACATTACGGACCAAACCCAACCTTTTGATCCCAGTGAGCATTTATGTGCCTTTTATAAACCTGAAATTGTATCTCACAAGGGATGCAGACAACTTCCTATTAGAAATATACACATTTTGCTGTTAACTGAATTCTTTATACCTGTGTGAAAGCTCAGTGTATTTGCTGGTCTTCTGAAGCCTTAAAATAAATTAACCTGCCTTGACTCCCTTAGCTCACAGGATACTTCCAGGATTTATTTTGTATGGTATTTTAGCAAGGCTTCAAAAGACACTTACAGCTCACAGCGTGGAGTAAGAGAATTCTTGACAGCAGCACTGCTTACAGGGTCTGGTTCCCTGTAAAAGCCTAAAAATCATAGAATAGGCTGGTTTGGCTTGAAAGGGCCTTTCAATCACCTTACACTAGACCAGGTTGCTCCAAGCACCATCCAACCTGGAAAACTGCATGTTGAAGCCAAGGGTTTATAGTAAAAAACCTCAAAAACCTAAACAAAAGGCTGTTCTTTGCCTCCCCAGACTTCCAACAGTTCTTGCTGTATTCAAATCAGCCACCTCCACCTATTTTAATCTTTGCTTAAATGTGAAACTTTGCAGAGCTGTTGTTTTGTTGGTTTTGTTTTTGGTGTTTTTTTTTTTTTTTTTTTTTAAATAGCTAAGTGGAAATTTGCAGGAGAAATAGATACTCCTCAAGTTCAAACTGGATGAATAAAAATAAACATCTTTAGGTGTTTTGATCCAGCAAGTGGAAAATTCAGCAAATATCAGCCACTAACCCATATGGAAAGACCTTATTAAGGACATTCTGCCAGCTAGTTCTGGATCTTGTCTTTAAGTAAAACCCCATTTTGTCTTGATTTGATTGCAAGGGTGTAAGGGGAGACTCCTTTTAGTTTGGCAGGTTAACTCTTAGGAAACCATCTTTCTTCTAGAGTAGGTCCATACATTTCACAGAGATTGGAAACAAGAAGTAAGAACAACATGAAAAAGGTGGGACAAAAGTAGAAGGCAGCAAATGTGAATGATCTGTTACCTGGAATAACATACTCTGTGTGTCACTAGAATAAAGATTTGTGTGTCTCACGTGTGAATACATTCTGACAGGAATTTGGAACTTCTCTGTGAGGGGCTCCCTGATGATGAAGCTGCTATGGATAAAAAACATAATCCCAGAATAGCAGAGGCTGTCAAAAAAACACCACCCATAGTGCAAAGATGAGTAAAACTGCCTAAAATGGATTTAGATTAAGTTTCTGTGTTATAATCAGTAATCTGGCACTGTTCAGTAGAGTATTGCAAAAAGAAAACAAGCAACAAAAAGCCTTGGGTTACCACACTTGGAGCTTGGGTTATGTCCTTATATGCAGGGTGCTGATGTGTGGGACATTACATCCTATTTATTTTAAATTCAGAGAATGTGTGGTTGAGATGAGCAGGAATGTGATGGAGGAATGCTGGGATTAAATTCTAGTTCAATTTTGCTGTAAAGAAGACAAAGCTGTTGTCTAATCATAGAGTGCTTTGGATTGGAAGGGACCTTAAAGTTCATCTCATTCCAGCCCCTGCCATGGACAGGGACACCTTCCACTAGCCCAGGTTGCTCCAATTCTTTGGACAGGGATCTGGTGTGGCAGGACACAGGGAATGGCTTCCCAGTGCCAGAGGGCAGGGCTGGCTGGGCTGTTGGGAAGGAATTGGTGGCTGGGAGGGTGGGCAGGGGCTGGCCCAGGTTGGGCAGAGAAGCTGTGGCTGCCCCTGGATCCCTGGGAGTGTCCAAGGGCAGGTTGGGCAGGGCTTGGAGCACCCTGGGCTGGTGGAAGGTGTCCCTGCCCATGGCAGGGGTTGGAATGAGTTAATTTTTTTAAGGTCTTTTCCAACCCACACCATTCTGTGACAGCTGTCTATGACAGTCCCAAGAACCACACAGAGCATGTGGGACAGTTGTCCAAAATGAACATAACTGATCAGAAGATATTTCTCTAGAACCTACAAGCGGAGTCAAGCCACTTAGCAAACATCAAAGCATCTACGTTTTACATGACTAAACTGAGGCCACAGAAATTCTACTTGTTGGATCTCAAGCTGCTCTTAGCAGCTTTTGTAAGCTGGCACAGTATTTCGATGGGTTTCGGAGTGAGAAATGTAACTGTGATGCTTCACCAGTATCAACACCAAAGCACAAAATGCTGACTGTTGAGAAGACCTTGGCAGCATTTCTGTAAACAGACACTTGAATACACAGAGAGGCAAAGAAACAGAAATCTAAAGGGAGATGTGATTTGTCCCCTGCTGTAAATGATCGGACTTGATGACCACAGAATTTCCAGATGAATTTGTGATAGATAGTAAACTCAGAGACCTCATAAACATAAAAAGGCATAGTTCCCTAGCTGTAGGTAGGAACGAGCTACTAACATTGTGTCCTATGGAAAAGCAATGCAGCTGAAATGGGTTGAGGTAATTGTTCTGCCCATCAAAGGTGATGGCAATGCAATACTGGGTACACTTCAGGAAAATTTCAGTCCTCTAGGAATTTAAGAAAATGCATTATCCCTGCAAGGATTCACTGAACTTTTGTTTCAGCCCAGCCAAATCCACTGAGTTCAGGAATATTTTCTCCCTCATCTCTGCCCTTGTCCTAATCAATTTTTCCCAGAGACATCTCAATGCAACCTCACACACACACGCAAAACACAGACCCTGTACTTTTTTCCATAGGATATAGAGCTAGAGAAGCCCACATAAGACTATGAATCACAAGGATATAAAAACTAAAATATGAAAGTCCTCTTCCAGCTCTGTTGACTCTGGTCAAGCTCCTTAGCCCAACTCAAATGCTGCCTCTCTCATTACTGTAAATAGTCATAATTTTGATCAAAATGCCCAATTTTTTCACAAAAACATGAAAATATTCAAGGAACTCTCTGCACTCTCTTTTATTCCCTTGTCTGGTGCCACTGGGGTCCTGACTCTGCATTTTATGTCCCTCTAACTTGATTAAATGCACCATCCCATTTGTATACTCTTTTCCCCAGGTCAGGCTATGAGATACTCCTCTCAACAAAGCAACTTGACTTCATTTTTTCCAGGGGCATCTCATGCTACAGAAGGTCTTGTCTGACCTCCAAAGCCCTGAATGGAACCCTGATCTGATCCAGTGCGAGTGTGCTTTAGGATAGTCTGTATAGAGCAAGACAGCCACAGAAATGCTTTGCCTTTCTACCACCGAAGTTGGATTCAGAGGGCAAAATCAGTCTAACTACACAATTATTAGTTCTGCATTTCCTTTAACCTCCTTAAAGACATGATTTCCAACGGAATGTGTCAGCCGCTGCTCATTAACTGCTGATGAGAAATTCAGGGAATGGTTGAGGACAAGGACACAGTAAAAACAAAAAAAGAATGTAGGAAACAAGTATTCATGGAAATCTGCAAGCCTGGGACTTTGGCCACAAAAAAAAATTTCCTTTTTCATCCTCCTGGTTGTTACTAATATTTTCTTTTCTTAACTTATTCCTTCTTGCTAAAATTAGGCAACAGCAGAAAATTTTATGTGAGCTGAGCAACATATCCCTCAAAAAACAACCTGACTGGTGGATTGACAAGGGTGGGGTCTGCACAGGACTGGATTTGTGGTTCTGCTTGCTACACCCAGCATGAGCTCCCAGCTGCAAACAAGACAGTGCTGCTCCTGGTCCAGGGCTTGCTCCAACACTTTGCCAGAAGCCACATGGCTTGGCTGGTCACTCACTCCTGTGATCTAGAGCCAGCACCATCTCTTGCCTGAGGATCCAGGCTGGAAAAGAGCATAGGAGTTGTCACACTGGATCAGCTTAATTGTCCAACGAGCCAGCCCTTGTTTTTTGAGAACTGCTGTTAGCAGGTGCTTCAATGGGGTTGCAATGGCTGGGATGGAGCTGTCTGCCCATAAGAGAGGCTTTTCAGTCCCAGGCAGTTGTGGGCTGGCTTGTGCCCTATAACATGGAAGTTTAACATGTTCTCTGAGAGAGAAAACATCCCAGATCACCTCACCCAGAGTGGGACACAGGCTGGTCCGAGCTGCACAATTGATTTGAATTCATGGCATTTATGCCCAAATTGAGAGCACTCCCTTCAATCCAGCTGCAAATGTTTCCATCACATATATAAACCTCAAACTTTTGCTGTCTACTGGGTAGTGCAAGCAACATATTGCACACAGTGCACATTGCTGTCACTCTTGGCTTCAGCTTATTTTTCTGATGGCCGTGAGCTACTCTTGAGTGAAGAGCCCTGTTGTACTTTTTGGTGCGTCTTTCCAACCTGTTGGCAACAATGACAGCTTGAATCTCACAGGTTAATCCTGAGCTAGGTACAACAAATCCCTTATATGCATTTGAAATCGTGCTGTCTTCAGATTGTATCACCTTTCCCCCTTTGCCTTGACTATAAAAAAGCAGCTAATCCTAAGCTTCTACAAGAAATCATAATGAAAGCAAAACATCAAAGATTTTCTCAAACTTCATAGAAGTTTCAAGCTCCAGTTTTAGCTGTCTTTAGGGATAAAAGTGAGGGGAAATAAGTATTTTCTCCTCCCTAGTGTATCTAATCCAGACAGAAATGCCATCACAGAATTTTTTGGTAGTATTTTTCAGTGTGGACATCAGGTTCTCACCTGAAGTTCCTGATGGCATCCCAGCAATCCGAATGTCCCTGCTGTTTCTAGCAATCAATGACATTTTCCTTAAAATAAGTCATAGAATGCAGCATCAAGAAACCCGAAGATTTGACAGCACTGCCAGTGCTGTACAGATCCCCAAAAGCTAACAATGGCCATGGCTTTGAAATACTGCTGATGCCTTCACTTCCCATTTCCCCCTGTCCCAGTGGTGTCATTTGGAAATACATTACAGCTGAAAGACTTTGGGATGTTTTAATTACATGTGACTAAAACTTGCTGTTGCTAGAATTAGTGCGCCTATGCTTACGATTTATAGGTCTCTGTTTCGACACTAGTGAGGTCATAAATAACATGAAATGGACCCTTTAGTATTAGAAAATTCAGTGCTCCTCTCTAAGCCTTGACACACATATACACTCAGAAACCCTTGTAGGGTTTGTGCTGAGTGTGGTATGAAATACAATACAACTGCACAGGGTGAGGGAGAAGAGCAGGGTAATAAATAATTTATCTGCAGAGTATGAACACTGACCCTTTGGGCAAGAATGTCCCCTTTTTCACTGGGGTGGGAGAACTTGCTGCACTTATGGGTTGATGTGGGTGTTTAATGGGTGGTTATTTCTGTGGAGCACGGGCTCCACTTAGACCTGGCTGTCAGAAAACTCTGTTAGAGGCGGGGAAAACAAGTGAGTTAAAAGAAGTATTTTTTACCTCCTGTGTCAAATGTGAGGATGTTTTTCAGGGGAGAAAGCATGTATGGGGTATGGAGTTGTGCAAAGTAATGAAGATCTGTCTCCTGGGCATTCTCTCTGACTTGCATCTCTTTGGCCAGTTTTGGGGAGAAAAAATAGTGGAGATTTATTCTTCAAATTGCTGAATTCTGGGGAGGATTCCATATGATGGGTAATTTTCCATGCTGCAGTATCCACACCACTCCCAAATGGGGCTGACCTGTAGGGTCAGAGTGGGAAAAAAACCTGTCCTAGCTCAGGATAGAGATACATGAGCTGTGTCTTAGGCATGATTTTATCTCTGTTGACAGATGGTCTGGGATTGCTGTCAGGAAAATGCTTTCAGATCTTTCCATTACAGGCACTAGAGAAGGGCAAAGTTTTAACATGATACAAGTAACACTGACAAAGTACACCTTAGAAAACAATTCTGTGAATTTTGCCTTCTTTCTGCTTTAAGATGAGATGAGAAACAGTTCATATTCTGACTCTTGCTGCTCTCTCATTTGTTAACTAAGTAGTTGCTGCATGTGGGAGGTTTTATGTGGTTCCTAAGAAACTCACTTTAGCAGTTTATTGCCTGGAACTCAAACTTCAAATGGACATTTTTATCTTGACACACAGCTTTTCCCTAGCTATTGTTTCTGTTCACCATTGAGAGTGAGCTTCAGGATAAGGTGTGAGAACCTGAGAAATAAATACAGCATTTTATTTCACTACTTGCAATATTCTCTATTATTTTCTGGAAGAGTTGGTACATTTGCTGATAATTTTTTTAAAAAAGGTGGGGGGGAGGTCCTATTTAAAAAAACAATGAAATAAAGACAAAAAGACACTCATGAATTTTCCACTTGCAAGAGGGAATAATAACTTAGCTGGTAAGACTGAGCAAGTGACTGCAAAAGAATTCATTTCTATATAAATTTGTCTCAGAACAGCCAAAAATTTGAGTCACAGAGAAAATTCAGACAGGGACGTCCAAGGAGATACAGTCTCTTGTAATGCTTTGTAGAAGGTATGGAATTTTTTAAGGAAATTAAAAACTAAAAAAATTTGCAGTCAAAAAGGCAGGCTATAACAGAGAGTTTTGTTTTGTCTTGCTGCCATTCTCTTGGAAAAGCTAGCATACCTCATTCCTGTATATCTTCCTCATTCCCTTTTTCTCCCTTCATGGTGAAACCTATGTCACTGGCCAAGCTGCAGTGTGAAATAGTAGATGATAGAGGAAAATAAGAGTATAAGGAAACAGAAAATGTCATGAAAACATGTTCAAATGTCAGTGTTTCTGGGGTTCTGTATACAGTTTGGAAGAAAAAGACAATGTTTTTCTGTGGAAAAAAAGAACATCGTAACACAACCTCTGGCAAAAGAAAAAAATAAAGGTTAAAAATATGATGCACAGGTCTCAAATATGTGTTTGAACCCTATTTGCAACACAGTACAAAACACTGTAGCTCCATTTTCATCAGTCTGTAGCAAATCCTGATGTGTAATGTGCATAAACTCATAGAATGGTTTGGGTCGGAAGGGACTTCATAATTCATCTCATTGCACCCCATTGCCATGGGCAGGGACACCTTCCACTAGCCCACGTTGCTCCAAGCCCCGTCCAACCTGGCCTTGGACACTTCCAGGGATCCAGGGGCAGCCACAGCTTCTCTGGGCAACAGCCCAGAGTTGTGTGCAAATGGCAGGGCCCAACTTTGTGTTATTTACATGTTTTACTGACCCTTAAAAATCTCAGATTATGTTCCACATCTCTTTCTTTTGCCCCACTCACAGTTTCTTTTAGATACTCCTGTGTGTAATTCCCCTATTATCATGATTACAAACTCTGTCAAGAAGGGACCTTTGAGACTATCCATCTATCTGAGTAATTTTGTCATCTACAATCCAGTCCTGCTTGTAGCTTGCCCCAGCTGTATTTATTTAAGATTTTCTTTTATAAACTCCTTAATAAAAACCCACAGCAGTGTCAAAGAGTATTTTTGCACTGTAAAAAGTGATCCCTGGTGGGATTATAATTTATATTTTTAAATTGAAATCCATTGTCTGAGTCATAAATTTTTGACTACAAAAACCTGTGCAGTTTTTGTGATTGCAGCTGTTATTCTTGACTGCACTTTTTCCTCCCTTTCTAATCTCAAAATACTGTATTTAAGAAAAAAAAATAAAAATAAAATAGCAAGAATAATAGAGATGGTAGAGGAAAGGTGTCTTTTCACCTAAAGTTAATAGTTTGCTGAGTTTGTTAAAATACAAGCAAGGAGAGGACAAAAGATAAACCAAAAGTGATCTTGGATAAACTTGACAAGGTCACTGGAAACATGGACTGAGTTCCTGACTCAAACCCATACCCCTTGTGTTACCTGAGATAATTCACGCTGCTCTTGGTCAAGGCAGCAGTTAATAAAAGTGTTACATACATGCTCAGGATCCACAGACTCTAACAGAGTTTAAACAAGCATTCAACCACTTCCTGAGATATAAGCTGCTTCCTGAGTCAGGAAGTATCTTAGCTCCTTATCTCAAATAGGAATGTAATATTATTATTTCCTCTTATCCTTTATTTTTCTTATTTCTCTGCATTGTAAAGTCCTGGATAAAGGCCATTTCTTAGACACAGTTGCACAACACCCATTTTTTGAAAAGGCATGGTCAAGAGAGAGATGTGAGGATAGGAAGGAAGGAAGGAAGGGAGGGAGGAAGAAAGGGAGGGAGGGAGGGAGGAAGGGAGGGAGGGAGGTAGGGCAGTATTATAGCATCATAATGAACACATGTAAATACAAACACCCCTGTAAAGTATGGCAGTTGGAGAGTTTTAGGTGAAAGCAATGGATTCTATAGTATTCTTTGTGGTGGTGAAAAAGTTGTATACTTTCCTTGCTGGCTAGGTACCCCATTAAGGCTTTGGTCCATCAAATCAGGTGTCAGTCTTGTCTTATGTGCAGTCTCCAGCTCATTTCTGACATGCCCCATATCTCCACCACCCTTTTCTTTCCACCTCCATCCCACCCACAAAATCTATTCTGCAGATTGGTGCCGGAGCCCCAGACTCAGCCATAACCATCCTGGCAATAGCATGGGATGGAATCAGTGTGCATGAGAAGACCATGATTTCAAGGGACTAGTAAGCAAACAGGCAGTCCAACTGACTTTATAGATATTTTTTTATATTATAAAGACATAGCACTTGGCAAAAATGCCCAGCTTCTCAGCAATAACAGTATCATCCTACAAGGAATGTAGGATTCCTACAAGGAATGGGCAAGGTCTCAAAACGGATTTTTCTGCTTTCAAGGTCACAAGAAAGACACTATCCCAAGGCTATGAAAGGTTTCTAAATTTAAAACAGACCCACTTACCATGGTAGGCAATTGAAACTGTTTATCCACTTTGAACAGATAGAATTACCTAATCCTTCTATGATTAGAGGCTAGCGAAGTTAAGTTAATTCTGTTTCTGCAGGCGCTGCTGCCTTAGATGGAAGCAGCTCATCTCGAGGAATGGCCTGCTGATGGGGTGGTGAAACAAACAATTTTGTCCTTTTGAGCTAAGGGGAAAAAAAAATTTGCTATTGATTTTGGCTTAAGAGTGGTAAGTGCTTTCTGTACGATTCTCATCATGGCTAGAGAGCTATTACTGTGGGCATTAGCCTTACATGCCTGGCTGTGGAACACTGCTTCAATACAGCCTCTTGCAGAAATCTTCCGAGGGCATCCTTAGGTCCCTCCAGTTTTTGGCTTTCCAGCTGGGAAAAGAGGGCTGAGTATATGAAACAGCCTCTCTGCCAACACACAGTTCAATAGGCTTGACAGCCTACACATATTGACTATTCTGGGAGAAAGGTCAAGAGAACACACGAGCCCCACTGTTTTCCTACCAACAACTGGAGGCTGGTTTATCACGAAAAATCACACAACTATTGTCTAAAGTCCCCTTTAAAACCAACAGGCTCGCAGGGATTTCAGGCTGGTTACAAAGGGGTCATAGTCGCTTTCTAGAGCAGCATGCGAGTTCAAAAGGACGGGGGCAGCGAGTCCAGCAAAGCCCTTCAGACTGGCAGGGCTTGTACAATAGTGCTGCAGCGAGCAGAGCTGGGGGGTATCATCAGAAATGCAGGTGGGGGAGGTGGAAAAGCAGCAGAGGGATTCCTGTGATGGTGCAGCGTCCTTTGAAGATCAGCATTGTAAAGGCTAGGTCTCAAAAATGGCCTTCCACTCAAATAGGTCCCTGCACTTTGCAGGAAGAGTGCTTGAGCCAGTAATAAATATCCATCTCTTGAGGCTACATCTAAGGAGCACAACGATTTGCTGAGGCTTTTTTCTGTGCCAGTCTTCCACATAACCAGAACAAAATCCTTTACCTTCCCCTTTTAAGGTAAGCGTAAAATAAAATACTCCCCTTATTATTAGTTACATTGAGTAGAAAACAGAGGGGAATCCTCTGTAGAGAAGAGCAGCTCTATACAAGGACAGTGTGACAACTCCTGAGAGCAGGTCTGAAAACTAGAAGTAGGGTTAGTCAGAATCCTGGATGTAGGCTTAAAAAATTCACCACTTGCTTGAGCAGTTTCCAAGAAAACCCAGAAGGAAAATTATCTCAGGTTGATGTTTCAAACCCAAAACGATGTTTTTAAAAAAATGTGGGGGACTTGTACTGAAAAGAAAAAACCAGAAGTTTAAGTTGTAATGTAACACAATATTTCATCTTGTTTGGAAATGATCACTCAAAATGGTTTTTTTCTTTTGAATTTCTCACCGGCAAAGTTTTGTGTATGCATGTACATATAGCTGACATTCTCTTGCCAAAAATTAGGTTTGACAAAACTGTATTTCTTGGCAGGAATTCTTTCCTCCTGAAATTTCAATAAGCCTTAACTTTAAGAAATAGATATGTTTAAACAGAAGGGAGAGCAGAAAACCAAGAGATCCTGGGCTAGACACTGGGATAGCAGAGGTGCTGGGTCAGCTGGAGAGCAGAGTGAAAAAATCCATCATCAGAGAGACTCACTGCTGAAAAGAGTCATTGATGAATTGTGCATCAGCAAGAATCTTCAGCTATGAACTTTAGTCATGTGTGAATGTCTGGGTGTGGGGCGGCTGTGAATGAGGGATTGTTCATGAAGGCACAATAAAATAATGTTGTTCATGAATTTCTACCCCAGAGCACATACAGGCATGGTTATAACAAAACTTTATAACAAAAGATCATTATTCCTTTCCCCATGCCCAGATGCAAGTGCTTTGCCACCTACCAAGACAAATACCACAGTAAGAAAGGAACTTTCTTTTGTCTAGAAAGTGGTAAGTGCTGCCTACAAGGCTGCTCTGGCCAGAGACTTCCACCTACAGTGATAAAGGATTGCTGCAGCTGCATTGTCAGGCTCAAAATGTCATATGCAGATACAAAACTCACCATAAAATCCAGCAGATAGCCAACTGAAAGCCTATTCATTGCCCTGGGCTCCAAATCAGGCACTCTGACATGACCAGTGCTTGCTGAAGCTGTCAGAAATGCTGCAATAGCAATTTAACAACTGGAGGAGCCACATCAGCATCATCAAACAGGTAGTCCCGCTGCCTACTCCTAGGCACCAGTCCTTGGAATCCTCTCTGGTGAAATCTACCACTTTTTCCTGTCTATAAAACTTACCTTGGGATGTAGGTGGTCAAATGTCCAGGTACGAAATGTAAAAGTCATCCTGGCTGTTTGCCCTACTTAGTAGAAGCATGCCAAAGGACAGTACTTCTTATCTTAAATCTAATAATTCAGAATCTCTCACCATTAACTTTGGACCAAAATAAGACAAAGATGAACATCTCAGATAGAGACATCTACTCTTTAGCCTTGACTTTTTTGTGCAATGGAGGAGTGGTTTTTTTGTACCAATGTGGAAGTGGTATTGACATATCACACTTGTAAGGGAAAAATTAGCCTCTTGTTGACATATAATATATTGAATATAATGAAAGGTTTCAGGAAAATAAGAGAATGATGGGAGATGCTTTGTTCAAGATAGTGAAGATAATGCCTTTGGGTGGGTCTGTGAGTACATATTTATGTAAAGAAGCACTCAAAAGTCTAGTGAGTTTCTAGGAAGGACTCTAGTCCTTTTGCACTTTAGGAAGTTGGCTGTGAGAGTGGTAGCTCCATGGTCTGTTCTCATTCAGGGAAACAGACTATGTTCCAAACAGCAAATGTCAATGCTGTGGTAACGTGTGGTCTAATGAGAGCAGGAGAGCATATAATCAAGATTTGGGGATGTGGGATGGGATATTTCTGTGAGGTATTTCTGTCTGGTGCAGTCTCACTCCACCTGTGCACTGAGCTGGCAGGACAGGAGTCATCCACTTCTAAGGCTGATGAGTCTGTTCAAGACCTTTGTTGACTTTGTAATGACACCAGAATGATCACGTGGATGAAGGGAGGATGATGCATGTAGCAGAGAAATTGAAACAGAGAGACATTGCAGACCTCTGAATAGTACCTAACCCTCCTACAATCTTCAACTCCTCTCCTTTTCCTGCCGTGTTCTAAAAAACCACATTAACTGCCTGTATTTTATGGGCAATGAACCATACAATAATATAATCACAGAATCAGAGGATCTCAGGTTGGAAGGGACCCATGTGATCAAGTACAACTCCTTGCAAGGCTACCTAAAACTAAACCATATAACTAAGAGCATCAAGATGCTCCTTGAACTCTGAGAGTCTTGGTGCCATGTTTCTGCCTATTTGTTTTACAGATTTTGATTAACTTTATTGCAGGATAATTATACCCTTTCCTTAACTGCTTTTGGTACCACACTGAGGAAGCCTAAGGGAATTTAAATTGCCTAACTTGGACATGATTTTCAAATGTGTCTTGTACCCTGTAATTTCTGCATGGATGAGGCTTTTCATATACTCACCAGGTTTAGAAAGTTTACCAGCTTTTGTCTAGGGAAATAAATGGGAGTTTAGGAGTCTAATTTTCACCTGCCTTTTTCCCAACTGTAGTTCTGACACTTAAGCTATATAATTATATTTCATTAACTCAGACATTTAGTTCAGCTAGCAAAATACTCAGATGTGTATTCATCAGGAACAATTGTGGCGACAGCCTACACAAATGTTACGTCTACAGAACACAGAAAACACCTTTGCACCACGATGTCCCACTCGTGGCTCAGTTCCTTGTTAATGGGAGGCCTGAACCCTGCAACCACACGCACAGAAAATAGTTACCTTCCAAAACAGAACTGCAGCTTGAATAAACCTATAAGAAGGCTTTTATATATTTGTAGAAAGAGATAGAAACTCATGAGACACACCACTGTAGACTTAGTCAGTGCAGTAGGTTTCAACTTTTGATGTCTAGGGTAAGGGTATGTAGGAACTACACCTAAGGAGGTAGACAAAGAAAAGGCAACCAAGGGAAGAACACCTGTACTCAGAAGATTAACTTTGCAAGATTGCAATCCACATCTTCATTGGGAAACAAACAAACAAAAAAAAAACCAGGAAAACAACAACAAAACCCCAAGCAAAAGCAAACAAAACAAACAACGCCCCTGCCCCCAAAAATAATATTTTTTTTTAAATTCCCGAAACACCCCCCCCACTAAACAAACAAAAAAATAAATAAAACCAAAAAATATAAGGTAGAAAAAAATGGAAGATCACTGGCAAATCAGCAAAACTGACTCAAGAATGACTATTTGCTTTAATAGAATCACATAATGGCTAAAGTTGGAAGGCACCTTAAAGGCCATCTTGTTCTAACCCCCCTGCCATGGACAGGGACACCTTCCACTAGACCAGGTTGCTCCAAGCCCTGTTCAGCCAGGCCTTGGACACTTTCTTCTACTTTTATCAAGCATAAGGAGCTACTCTTCAAGAAAACAACAGAACCACCTACTCCATGTCCTTAGAAACTAGAGATAAGATTCTTCACAGGCACGCATGTGTGTACTGAGAATTAGACCCACTGTAGCTTGGTGGACATGGAAGTGCTTATTGTTCCAGCCTGATGCATCACATGTGCCACTTCAAGAGGCAT
>JAWWMO010000096.1:68136492-68148904 GCA_035047845.1 Dendrocincla fuliginosa
ACGCTCTTCCGATCTCATTGCTTCAGAGAATCTCCTGTGTGTACACTCAAGAAAAAAAAAACTGCACAGTATTTATTAACTACATCTCTGTGATCTTGTCATCACTGGCCATGTTTCTAGTTATCTCAGGACAGCAGAGAGCTCAGGATGGTCTCTTTGTGACATGCTGGAGGTATCTGTTATCTAACACTCCCAAGAACCTTTGTCTGGAAATGTCACCAGTTTGGACATGCTTTGCCCCATTATTCTCACAGCATTGATGTCTTTCAACTTGAGCTCAGAGACATGGACTCTGCTGCTTCTCAACATCTCCAAAAATTGTGTGAATAAAACCTAAAGTACCCAAAGCAGAACACACAGTAATTAAGACACATTTTGCACATTTGAATGTATTTTCTAAAATCTCTTCGAAGTCAGGTCTGTTTATTCTTAGGTTATGAAACTATAAAAAAGCCTTCTCTTTTACTCCTCCCTAAAACAAGAAATCCCTTTTTCTCTTTTATGTGATCAATACTCAGGTTTTAATCCTTCCCCACACATGCTTTGGGATGAAGGTATAGTTGGTCTCTTCTCCCAGTCAACCAGCAACAGGACAAGAGGAAATGGCCTCCAGCTGCCCCAGGGAAGGCTCAGTTTGAAAATCAGGAGGAATTTCTTCACTGAAATGGTTGCCAGGCATTGGAATGGACTGCCCAAGGAGGTGGTGGGATCACCATCCCTGGAGGTGTCCAAGGAACAACTGGAGGTGGCACTCAGTGCTCTGGTCTAGTCGAACAGGTGGGGATCAGTCCTAGGTCAGACTCAATGAACTTGGAGGCCTTTTCCAACCATAATGATTCTCTGATTCTGACTTCTCACGGCTCACACAGATCTCAAAGCATCATGCTCTTCCTGCAGTCTCAAATGTGGGGAACCATCCCACCTGCCAGAATCTGCCATAACCTTTCTCTACATTCCACCTTCCCCATGTTTAGTTATTTATGAGCTGAATGGCTTCTACTTTCTGTCCTGCAGGTAGGTCCATCCTTTTGTCCATGTCTAAAATGTGCAATTTGTAAGATTTATTTTGGCACCTTTTGGTTGAAACAATATTTAAAGAATGTATGGGGGCACTTCAGACTCCTCCCTTTTTTTTCTCAGAAGACCTGTCTAAATCACTAAGTTTCATTCATTTCAACAGAAGGTGAATCATGTCCTATGCGAGGATTTCTACACTTAGAATATTAATTACTTCTAACAAGCCTAAGAAAAACTATATAAGTAGTTAACAGAAATATAAACAGACCTCTACCAACATAAGAGATCACAATAAGAAGGGTTTTTGCAACCAATCTAAGAGGGTTTGGTTCTTTTTATTTTCATCTTTCCTGAGTGAGGAAAACTAAAGTAACACAAAAGCTTTGAGGGAAGTGGCAAAAATGAAGAAATGTAGCAAGGCCAGAACAGCTGAGGTGGGAATAGTGAATTTCTGCTGTCTTGAATGAACCCTGCTACCTGCACAGGAGCAGGCCAGATGGGTCACCACGCTGGATGCTCTCCTAGCTACATTACAATCACACTCTACTCCAACACACTGCCCAGAGCGAGGAATAACCCCAGACTTCTTCACTGGATGCAGGCTCCAGCTGGCTTTGCTGCATAGTGGTGCAAAAAAGGAAAAGTATAAGCTGTTTCTCCGGCAAGTCGTGAATTTATTCATCACCTCAGTGCTCCCCAGGCATGGGCAGGACCTTGCCTGTAAAGCAGAGCACGTTTTGGCAGCACTGAGCAGCCAGTGTTTCTGCCAGAGCGGCTCTCCAAATACTCTTTGTACAGCCAGATTTCATCAGAACAAAGCCAGCGCTAATGCAAGGCTAGGTCCCTCTAATGATGTTTTATTATGAGTAAACATTGGGCTAAGGACAGCTGTATTAAGTGGATTTTGGATTCTTTAGTTGTGAGGAACCCTTGGGAGCATCTGTCCTTGCATTAACATCACTGCAAGAAGGGGGTTTCACCCAGTAATTCCTGCAGCAAGCCAATAATTTCTATTAAAAACTTGAGGATCTCAGGAAACGCTTTGAGGGCTTTGCAATTCTCTTGAACTTATCTGTTGTTCTGGGAATCTCTGCCTCAATATCACCCATATGGCTTCCTTGGCATTGTTCTCAGCCTTTTCAGCAGCTTCGTGTGACCCAGGAGGGAGACAACTGAAATATCCATTCATGGTCTGCCTGTTGTGGTTAAAGTCTGTTCTCAGGCACATCACGGGTAAAGGAGCATTACTATTATTATTATTATTATTATTATTATTATTATTATTATTATTATTATTATTATTAAAATATCCATTCCTGATTTGCCTGCTCTGGGTAAAGTCTGCTCTCAGCTACATCTCAGGCAAAGGAACATCATCATCATCATTATTATTACTGTTAATCAAAGCAAGACGTAGAGTCAGTCAATAGATGCATGAATGAAAAGTATCTCCCTTGCAGGATTCACAACACAAAAACACAAAAAGTGGTAAGCAAATTAGTAATGTCAGTAGTTTCATGGATTCATTTCCTCTGCAAGTATTTTTACATTAGTGTGTCCAGAGAATGGAAAGGAGCTGGGAAGGGGCTGGAGTAGCAGGAGTGGCTGAGGGAGCTGGGGGGACTCAGCCTGGAGAAAAGGAGGCTCAAGGGGGGACCTTCTGGCTCTGCAACTCCCTGACTGGAGGGGAGAGACAAGGGGGTCAGGCTCTGCTCCCAGGGAACAAGAGATAGGACATGACCAAAAAGCTTAAAGTTGCACCTGGGAAGGATTATATTAAATATTAGGGAATGTTTCTTCACTGGAAGAGTTGTCCAGCCCTGGGACAGGCTGCCCATCCCTGATGGAATTCCTGTCCCTAGAGGGATTTGGAAGACATGTACATGTGGCACCTCGGGACCTGGGTTAGTGGTGAACATGGTGGTGGTGCTGGTTTAATGGTTGGACTCGATGACCTTAGAGAGTTTTTCCAACCTCAATGATCCTATGATTAAAAAATTGGTGCTTTATTGAAGATTAATTTTGAATTAATACTAGCTTATTTTCCACAGAGATTATTGGTTTATTGTTTTTACACTAGAAGCACTACCATCACAAAGAGGTAAATATTTTTTGACTAAAGGAGAATTGTTGTGGAGGTCTCAGGGGTGAATTTTGCTGCCTGCCATTCCATTCTCACCTGGAAGCTGGACTCACCAGCAAGACTACATGTCCTTTAACACTTCCCTGTCTGAGGTTTCCCGAATGTTCAGTGTACCTTCATCAAGAAAAGAAACCGTGATATATTACAGAAGGTTTAGCAGTAAACTCCAGTCTCCCTGTGGCACAATATTCAAAATATTTTGGGGGCTGAATTCATTTAAAGTGAGATGTTATGTGGAAAATCATAATAAAACTGAAATCCTATCTCTGCACCCCCACCCCAGAAAATTATTCAGGAAGAAATTTCTGCTCAGAGTTATTTTCCCACTTCTCAGATAGAAAGAAAAGCATAAGGAAAGTAGATGCATTTTCCAATAGATACATACTGAGCCTGTGACAAGGTATAAACTCAACATCAACACATCATTCCTAGCACTACACAGATTTCTCTCTGCTGGAAGCAGGAGTACAATTACACATAAGCCTCCAGACAGCTGGCCTGCAGTAGGACTTTTTCAACACTTTGAATCTGAGATAGATGAGAAAAAGAAAAAGCATCTATGCCACAAACCCTGTGGGAGAAGTTTTGCCTATGGGATATGATGAATATTCATATCACAGCTTCCATGAAATGCCATAGCATCTCAGTCAAACAGAGTTTAAAACAAAATTGTTCCTCAGCTGCTTTGGGTCTGGTCCATAGTTCGAAGTGTTTCAGTTCAAAACAGCAAAAATAAAATGTACAGTTTATTTTTCCTATTTAAAATACTTGAGCAAATAATATTTTTTTCTCAAATCCTTCTTTTCCAAAGCTGATGTTCAGTGCCATTTGCATTCTCTGTCTTTATTTCCAAACAAGGATCTTTAGGCATACAAAGTTTAAAAGGTTTGCCTGAAAGCATCTGTCATGTCTTTAATCCTAAATAATTATCTCACACACATTCACACTGTGTCCCCTCTCCTGTCCTGTGACAGGGAGTCCAATAGTTTATCCTTGCACTGACGGAGAAAGACTCACACTAACAAATACAGCCTGACAAATGTCTGAGGATAAATTTATTTACTGTATCGGATACTTTGCCTGCTTGTACAGAAGGTGTAAACACGAATAAATTGGCAGCCATGAGACTAATGATGACTGTAAATTACTGAGGTACTTAACTACTTCTACCAAGTGTATCCTGAACAATAAATTAGAGGAAAATGTATTTGGAGATAAGGAAAACCTCATAAATATAGAGAATTAAATTATGGAGTTCAGGGAAGTCTGGAACAAATACACCAGTAGGTCCATGTGATAAGCAGTTGTTGATAAGACACTTACTCCGTTTTTCAAGGGGGTCCCCAGTGCACAGTGACCACCAGTATTTCTTAGGAGTCACAGATCAGAGCTGGACTAGGAATACACTGAAACTATTCAAAAACATAATGAAAATCAACATTGTGTTTTGTCCTCATTTTGGGTTCTGGGCAGAGATCCAGAGTGGGGTATGAACAGGCCAGGGGTAGTGGTGAAAAGCCATAGGCTCACTTCAAAGCATGATGGATAAAAGTTGTCATTTAAGGCATAAGTCCCTCCTAATGGTAAGAGTAACACCCAGTGTTTTGTACATCCAAAGGCACCTCGAGCAGTGGGACAAAGGTCCATACTGGGACCCATGTTTTACAAATGGAGCAAATAAAACCCTGAAGCCCAGTTCCATGTCAATAAACTTCCAGTTGCTCAAATGCTTGTGCCAGGAGTGGGCTGTGCTAAGCCAAGAAGAAAGACACCCTCAGTTGTAATCCCCCTCCTACATCACCCACTTTCCCCTCCAAGAGCAACTCAGTGAAAAAAGAAAGGTGGGACCCCCAGCCACCACTACTTCCAGCTTGGAGGTGTTTGACCCTTTTTCCCACATCTGTCACCTCTCAGGACCAAATTCTTCTCTGACTCATTGGGGAAGGAGATCTGGGAACAGACAGCTCTGACCACCCGAAGAAAGCAGACCCTTGTGGAAGGAAACTCATTTTCTTGGAGCTCTAGGATTCTTTTTTTTCCTTCCATGAAGCGATGGAAGAGTGATATCAAGGGACTTGGGATCCAGCCCTTCAAGCCCTGTGAAGCAGCCAAGGAGTCCAGCCAAAGCTGCACAACTTTCCCCAAATGCTGCCCCTTCCTAATTCTGCTTCCGAAGTGATTTGCTTACACTGTCTCTGGCTCCCTTCTCCCCACCTGCCACTCAATCAGAGCTAAATGTCAAATGCCTCTGCCATCAGCCATGCCAGGCATGCTATAAAAAGCAGCTGTCTTCCTGACAAACTGTGCTCTCTGAAAGTCCTGTCTTCAACTTCTCTGTCATTTGCAGTCTTCCTTTAATTTTATTTTTAACACTCTGTCGGTGTGTCTCCCTGGGATAACTCTGCAGCAAGGGCATCCCAAAGGAGCACACTCCTCTCCCCAACACCCTGCGGGAGTGAAGACAGGTGGGAATGTCTGAATCCCAGTGCTCCCAGGGATAAACTGAGTAGTGCAATCATCCCATGATCTCCTTAAATCCTCTTGGGAAGGAGATGCTCTCAGGGGGACTCCTCAGTGACAGGTACTATCACCACCATGCTCCATACACTTGAGGCATGGCCTAAGGCACCCTCACGACCCGCTTTTCCCTGAGGGCACTGACACCATAAACAGGCAGCACAAGTCAGAGAAGGTTTGGAGTTTCTCACAGTGACTGTGAGGACCAGCTTTAAGAAGAGCTGAGCAGGATTTGCCCAAGCAGAGCCATCCAACCCGGCTTCTGCACTGCAGTCCTCTCCTGAACATGGGTATGATGTTCATTTGATGCTGAGGCTTCTGGGCAGACAAACACTGTGGTTGAAATCTGTGAGTGACAAAAAGCTGTTGACTTTCTGACAGAAAATTGCATATTCTGTACTGATTTCCAGGGAAGTAGCATTGCAGGGATTTATAATGCATCCGCCTATTCCCAAAATTACTTGGT
Organism: Dendrocincla fuliginosa; assembly: GCA_035047845.1. Lineage (NCBI taxonomy): Eukaryota > Metazoa > Chordata > Aves > Passeriformes > Dendrocolaptidae > Dendrocincla > Dendrocincla fuliginosa. Next base: position 68,142,636 of record JAWWMO010000096.1, read on the forward strand.
TGAAAAAAATTCTTTATAGCAAAAGGGTATTTTTTTTTCTCCTTTTCCCACTGTAAATGTTTCCAGCTGGGAACACTCAGTATTTCTTTGCCTGCAGTGCAGAGGGACACAGCCAGGCCCCATCCTGCCTATGAAACACCCCAATCCTGGCCCCTGCCAGTGCAGATGCTCCCCCAATTCCAACTCCTTCTAGAATTAGAACACTTCAACCTGCTTCTTCCTGAACCAGTAGGACCTCAGGTAGGAAAGAAAAGTGGAGGATTTGGGGTGGAGTTAGTTCAGGATTCCAGCACCGTTCATCACTTCCATCACTCAATCACGCAGTCCTGTTTTTATCCACACACAATCTTCACCACTGAGTCCACTTGTGATGTCTCCTGTAAAACTTTGCTGCCACCACCAGTGAATCTTTCATCAAACATGGCATTTTACCCTCCCCTGTGAAACCTCCTTGCTTTGAACCTGCTTTCAATTCTGAAAGGGACTTTTTCAGAGAAAATTACCACATTGACTACCATGCTTATTTGACCACTTGTCTGTGTTGCTGAGCAAGAAAGGTATTTTTAGCCCAGCTGCCAGCCCCACAGGTAGTCCAGAATTCAGATTTTGTTTCTCCTGTCTCCCTTGCTACCACCAATAGAAATTTTTGCAACCAGAAGTACACTTGCAGAGTGAAGTGTTAGCCACGAGAGAGCCCAGCCCTTATTCTCAGGGACGTGTAAACTCTGCAGTGACACCAAGAAAAACACAGGAAACCTGGCTTTGTTTGCACACAAAAAGATATGACTGAAATCCAAAACCATGTATATAACACACAGATCAAATGGGACTAGCAGCAAAAAATGAGTCACTTTTAATTCTTCCTTTACATGACTACCTCTGTCAAATTTACCAGTGTTTATACACATCGAAAAGGTATTGCTGCTTCAGGGTGGGCCTAAATTATAAATATTTGATGATGGAGTTTATTTTAAATACTGTTGAGGCAAGTCCATCCATGGGTGACATGCTCTCAGAGGATTTCTTTCTGATACAGGATATTAAAAGTACATGTGGAATCAAGAAAATTTACTATGTGCTAGGAGTTCAGTGTGCCAGGCAGTTGATTTCAGCTGTGTCTTTGCCATGTGCCTTCATCTACACTCCCGTCTTCCCTGTTAACTCATACACTCACTTGCTGAGGCTTCATTAAAACCTAAATTGTCTCGGATAGTAATAGAGTCTCCTGATGTGGATGCAAAATTAATCTCATTTCCAACTGAGCCCCTGCCCAAAAGCTTGAGAAAGCCTGGTTCAGCAGTCTGTAAGCAGATGCTTAAACTCATCCCTATTAAACACAACACATTAGTGCCTCCCTAAAGATTTTGCAGATTTGGGGCTCCTGCCTAATTTGTAAATGGTGAGTGGCTTTGATTTTAGTCTGCCAAAGGAGTTGGAAAGCAATTTAATTTTTATAATGAGAGCATTTCCACCAACAAAAGACTAGTGGTTCTAAGTAGGTCCTTTTTTTCTGTCTATTTAAATTAGATTAAAAAAGATTATGGCATTATTAGCATCATTAGTGTTATTATTAGGAAATTACTATTCACAGCACTTTTATTGTCATATTCTACAATAAGGAAAGCACATCTATTAAAATGATTGAACATCAATACATAAGCTCCAAATAATCCAACGGTATCAATGAGTTCATCTTTTAGATTCAGTTGCAAAAGTCGCCATTTGCTAGTGATTATCCAATTGTTCATTAGAAGAGATTCTCTGAGACTCAGCAGCTCTCTAATGATGATACACAGTCATTACATTTCAGTCAACCTATTCCTAGTGCAGCCATTGGATGACAGTTTGCTGTTGCCATTTTATTGTTATAATTGTCACGTAACAATATCATGACCCAGTCCATCACATCAGACTTCTATCTTGTCATACACTTTACACCATACCGCCAAGATGTGGCTGGTGCTCAAACTGTGATTTTGGGGGTAGATGTATAAAGTTGAGATAAAAAATGTGTTGTATTTATTGCCATCCCTCTGACTCAGGACTGAACAGTAACTCCAGTAGGTCTATATATAAGAATATAGTTATACATACATATATATGAATATAGTAACATATATATATGTAATATAAATACATACTATATATAGTATATAGAATATAATAACACTATATACCAGAAGAGAAGTCACAGGTCTGCATCTGTTTGCTTTCTATGAACTACTTGTTGGAAAATCTTAAATTTGCAGTTACCTCTCTATAAGCGTAGTCTGAAGATGGTTGTAGCCATCACAGGAAAAGTCTGATGTGCAAATATCTAACATTGAGTGTGCACTTAATCTGTGATGGGCTGAATTCTGAAAATAGCATTTCACTTTTCTTTTGCTACTTGATTCATTCTGTTCTCAAGCAGCACATCATGGGAGTTCATGTCTTTTAGGACAGTGATTGACAGGGAAAGGAAGGACATGAAATGCACTGACTTTGTTTGGACAACTTGAATTTGCAGCGGGGATTGGATTTCCATAATTACTCAGCATTTTCTGCTCATGCTGAAATCAGTGTCAGGACTTCCTTGCACTTCAGTGGTCATGGAGCTGTTCAAACTTAATTGTCCATTTTCCAGGATATTTCCAGAATACGTGGGAATCAATTTTCAGTTATTTTAGACTTGGTATTCTCACAGCAATTTGCACTGATTGAACTTTTCCACCTTTGAAAAACGGCAAGAATTCAGATTTTGTGCCAGCATACAACTATTTCATGTAGTCACTTTGTCCCTCCCTACCCCTGTTCAGGCATTCGAGCTTTGGGCAGTATATATCTGATACTGCACTTGGAACTAGATATGAGGTATCTCTTTTTTATAACTTTACAACTTCCATTATGTTAACTCAGTGTGAATACAATAGAGATTCATAGAAATCACTGTGTTTATTCCTGCACAAAACTTGTCAGAAATCCACCAAATCTCCAACAAAGGTGGTTTCCATAGCAGAAGTATGGTGATTTTGCACCTGCATCGAAGTTTAGGTTTGATTCTCATGTTCAAATTGCAAATATTGTTGTACACATTCAAACTGTGATATCACTTTGAGCAACATGCTTTGGCCAAACCTCATCAGCAGTTCAGTTTTGGCTACAATTTAGATGCAGAGGTTCAGGCTGGCAAAGAGACTCGTACAAGAAGGACTTCAGTATATAGTTCATATAGAACACATGCCTTTGTGCTTTGCTGAACAGAGATGAATTCAAATAGCTAAATTCCTTACTGAATGGGTCTTAGCTAAGTGAGAATGAGTGCAGATAGACAAGGCTAGCTGTGGACTTAAAGGAGAAAGAAATGCACAACTTTCTCTGCCTTAAAACCTCTGAACTGTTTCAGAACCATTCCTTGAGATTGCTTTTCTCCCATTTATCCTGCAGGAAAGCTTATGGCATGATGGCTTGAGCCATAGAACATCCCCAGTTCATAAGCTCCAGCCATAAACTGGTGTTGTCCATCCTGTCTTTTCAATCCTTTAATTGTCTATTCTGTCTTCACAAAGAAATAAGCAAGCCCGTCTTTTGGAGAAGTGAGGTATTCATTCAATCTCCGTGCATGGTAGCTGGTGGGGGACAGGGAATGTAATCATGGGGGTGTTTGTGGGTTGCCATTTGCAAGCAACCTCATCACTACTTGCAACAAGCTCCCTGGGTCTGGCTGCAGGACCTCTGGGACTGGCCATAGGGCAATCCCAATGCTGAGGTGTTTCCACAGGAAACACTAGTGGCATCTGTCATTCAGAGCCAACAGGGTTACCAGTCTCCTCTTCTGTGGCTGGATATTGTATGCCTGACCAGATCTTCTTTGTCTGCTCCAACTCCTCCTTTGGTTCAGCCACAGGTCTTATTGGGGCAGACAAGATGCTTTGGTGCCCTTCTTAGAACCTTCCTTGTCTTCCTGAATTTTGGAGAGGAGGAGCACTGAGGTTCCAGTCCCAGTGCAATCCCCCTATGAAGCTGACATTTCTCCATCTGGAAACATGAAACACTGTGTGACATTATGGCTTGCTCATGAAAGACTGACATGCTTCAGAAAGGCTCAGCCCTGACTTAACACATACGAAACTGATTAGGGAGACAAGGGAAGCCAAATGTCTCAAGAATAAAGATTAAAAATTGTGGGATCTGGCTAATTCCAGAAGCAACACCATTTATGCTGTTACTTGATGCCAATACTTACAAAAATAGAAACTCTGCTCCCTAGCCCACAGTGATTCTCTCAAACTGGCTGAGAACAGCCACATCACAAGCACCAAAATTGTTGCATGTGTCTGGAATAACAACCCTACAAGGAATGCGAGAGATATCACAAGTAGGTCATTATTAACCCAAGAGTACAGTGGGACTTGTGAGCTATTCCTGTTGATAAGGGTGAGACTGCCTTGCATGGGACAATATTCTGGGGCAAACGGGAAAAGATCCAAGCCACTGACTGCACAAGACTGCAGTTATCTCCAGGACAGATATGAAAGCTGACTCAACATCATCTCAGAGGAGTGATAATGGTTGGCCATGGCTCATCTGCTCCCTGGTGGGAAGAAACAGTTGTCAGTGAGAAACGACCAAGGAAAATGTTTGAATGCTGAGCACACAACTGCAGAATGAGGTGACACCTATGTATGAACAGATTTATATACTTGAAGATCCTGGATTCCCATCACTGAGCTGTCAGGCAAGCAAAGACCAGTGCCAAGAATAGAGGATAACTGAGATCTGCATCCAAGCTATGAAGTTGAACCCAATCCAAAATGCCCTACGGCTGTTTAACTAACTAGGAAAACTTAAACAATCCCCCACAGTCACACTCAATCTTCTGCACTTATAATACCTCAATCGTTCCTCTTGTCATGATAAAGGCTGTCAAGGAACAAATCCACAGTATCTGCAAGGAAGTTTTTGAGCCAGTCAGTATTCATTTGTATCCATGCCTTCGAACTCAGCAAGAATGTGGGGTGGGAATACGCCGTTATATGCACATTGCAGCTGCAAAATATTAACATTTTCTACAAACATCATGACCTAACTCATGATTTTGGCAACTACCACTCTCACAGGGATCATCTGCTTATGACACATTCCTTACTTCACTTAAGAGACATGTTTTCAAACAACTGTCACGTGCAATTTCCTCTGCACCTGAGATTTTTCCTACAAGGATGAGACAACTGTAGAAGCCTGGTGGTGTGGGACTCTGCATCCACATGTACCACTGCTGCAGTCATTTGCAAAAGCAGGGCACATCCTTGAGCACAGACAGTTCCTGCACCAGCAGCTGTGAGGAGAGCAGGACTGAGAACATTTGTAGAACTGGTTACTGCTTTAAGGGGCACTTTTATGCATTTCTGTCTGACTTCTGATAATGCCAATGTTAGTCAATATGTATCATCTCAATTAAATATAAGTGTAAGTTGAAGAGCAAAAACTGGGGAGGACTGGGAAGATGATGGGTGTGTACAGGACTTTTCTACCCACTTTAGTATGAAAGGGTGCTAGTCTAAGATGAGGAATGCCACAAAAATGATCAGAGGGCTTGAGCACATCTCCTTTGAAGGCAGGTTTTGAGAGTCGGGGTTGTTCAGTCTGGAGAAAAGAAGGCTCCAAGGAGACCTTACAGCCCCCTTCTAATACCTAAAGATGTTCCAAGAGAGATGGAGAGGGACTTTGGACAAAAACATGGAGTTACAAGGCAAAGGAGAATGAATTCCCACTGCCAGAGGGCAGGGTCAGATGGGATATTGGTAAGAAATTCTATGATGTGAGTGTGATGAGGCCCTGGCACTGGTTGTCCAGAGAAGCTTAAACAAGACTATAAACTGTAGATAGCTAAAATGGGTGAGATGAATCCCACTGTGCACTGAGAATCAATGACTGCTGATTCATTGAATTCTAAGTTTCAAATTCTGTCAGTTTGGAATTGTTTTGACAGTTTGGAATTTTGCTGCCATTTTTGCAAACTCCCCCTCAAACAGCATTAAACTGGCCCACTGTGCTGGTGGATGTTTGGACGTCTGTGCTGGGGTTTAGTTGCTCAATCACAGGCAAGTTAGTGTTGTTTTAGACACTGAGGGATTTTGTGCCTGGTCTCCAGATGCCAAAATGAGTCAAGTTTCCCATAAGACACAGAAGGATGGATTCTTGTTAGAGAGAGTCCAGAGGAGGCCCCAGAGATGCTCCAAGGGCTGGAGCCCCTCTGCTCTGGAGCCAGGCTGGGAGAGCTGGGGGGG